>CM032233.1:38517500-38627500 GCA_019009955.1 Riptortus pedestris
AATTTCATGGCTCCCTTACAACCCCCACTCCTGCTCCTTCCTAGAAATGTTGGCACCGCTTATTATCACGGAGGAGTTAGTGCTAACACACATACCCAGTTTTATTTAGTTAGGTTGAGTCTTTCGTGCCGAATAAAATTGTTCACTTCCGCTATAGGTTTTAGCGTAGATCTCGTTTATAATTAGGTATACGACAAAAGTGTATACAACAAAAGTTACTCCAAATAACAAAATAAACAACTTTTGTTATGTACATAATTGCCGAAAATGCATTAGGAAACGAAATATTGCTATTTTTAATTTCACCCCTCCCTTATAACTCCCACTCCTATTCATCTCAGAGAATATTAACATAGCCTAAAGTCTAAGTTGGGTTAGTAGAAATATACATACCAAGTTTCATAAAATTCGGTTCAGACGTTTATGCGTGAAAAGGTAATAAACAAACAGACACCAAAGAAACAAAATGAATTTATGGTGTCTATGACATGTGAAACGAAAAGTTATCGTGAAATTTCGCGAAAAAATTCAATGTACAGACAGAGGTTACAATTTTATATATATATATATAGTTTTGAATGGACCTTATATTCCTTATCTCCTAGGTAAAATTATAAACATTTGAAGAAATTTGTCGAAAATAGCGTCTTGAGTGCAACCTCAATTGCTGATTTTTAAATCTGCTGATTAAAATAACCACATTGAAACCCCCTATTAATCACTGAATAGAAGATATAGGCATCTTTACGATGGATATATTTTGGGGAATTTCAATGGCCTATTACCAATGAACATAGGAGGAAAGTCCTAGCACGTAGGGTAGTAGTGGGTTTCCCTAATGATCTACAATTGCCAGCGTCTTACTAACCGCATTCAGAGAATAGGTTCTTAACCTCTTGTTTGCAGTTACAAAGGCAATTCCATTCCGAACCTGTGTACAGTGGTTATGTAAGATGGAATGAGAATTCTTATCACTTTGAATGGTGTCCGCTAACTAAGGCAATTAAGCAGATTTACAACTTTTAAACACTACAATACCCACGCACTAAAATCACTGATCATCTCATCTCACCATATATACTTCATTTCCAAGTGAAAATCCGATAAGTGGGGGCCGCTGAAGTCTGAAAACAAGAAAGAACGAATAACTACCTCAATATTTGAGTTATAAAAAAAATGTATAAAACAACATTTGTAGACCTTCAATAGTTAAGAAGATTGCATATATAATATTTTACTATGTGACTTATAATAACGGAGAATGAATTTTCAAATACCCCACCCTTCCCTTTTCTGGTACGATTTTAGTAATTAATGAATAAGTAATGATAGAAGGTTTGGATCAAATAAACATATTTCCTTGCCTAATAATTATATATGTATATAGTTAACTAGCAATGTGAATTTTTTTTTCTTCTCACCTTAGCATGTATAAATTAAAATTATATTGATTTCAGTTGTATTGCAACAGGCAATAATTAAAAAAACTTGAATAGCCAATGTTTATAATCATTATAAATGAAAAGGCCACTATCTAGAATATTGCTATTTATCCGGTATATTTTACTAAATAATATTTGCACTTGTATATAAATACAAATACTTCAATATATGATTCCGTTAATACTCTACCAAAAGATAAAACTTAATTTAAGCTATTAAAGAGTAAAAATTAAAGATACGCACACGCACAGGCATCCAACTTAGATTTTAAATGGAATTTTCGGAAATGCTAATATGTGCTAATAAAACAAAATTTGGCAATGCTAATTTAGCATATATTTATAGAGAGAAAAAATTAGGCTAATAAATAATATTAAGAGATATATTATATACAGAGTGTATTCAAAATTACTTAAATTTCTAAATTGTAATTTTAGAGAATAGGGAACCCTTTGATAAGTAACTACACTGCTCGTAACGCTTTGTAGATGAAAATAAATAAGCTGTTTTAAGGAAGAAAATTTGTTGTTTTTGACCCAAACTATATATATCGTAATTTAGCGTAGTGATTTGTAGGGTATCGTGTCAAACCAGTATAGGGAAAAGCAATGGTACTAACACTTGAACCAATGGGAGTAATAATTAAAACTATTTACCAGGAATAATGACAGAGTTAGTTTAGTTATTAATATCTAGCATAAAATATTTACTAGTGATTGTAGTATTATGAAGTCTCTGGACGTCTTTGCTTAATAATTCATCATTAGTTTGATAAATCAAAAGCATGATAAATCAAAGTAGGCTATTAACTTAAATTGACGATAAGTCATTTGCTTGAGTGCCAACTTCTATTCTTGTCCTTTAGTCATTTGTTACAACCCGTCATTATTGATTATCTTACCCTGGATTGTCGCTAAAATAAACTATACTCGGTGTCCCAAATTCGCGTGTCGCCTCCCTTAAATTCTATAACTGTTTTAATGCAAGGCTGAGGACTTGGCGTTATAATTGTAACTCAGAATCTTTTAAGTCCATATTCCACCTCATAGTCTTCTTCTTAAGTTTGGAATTTCCAATGGAATGTCATAATTTTTATGAAGAAAATCAAATTCTAAAACGAGTTTATATCAATGATTTTTTCCGATTTGACGCATCCTTTAACCATGAAATGCCCAAAACCCGCTTTTTAACACAAATCATTATTTATCAGAGAAACGGCACATTTTATTGAAAAATGCTGCGACAAAATTATATTTGAAGCAAGACCATTGGAAAAAGAATTAATTCTGAAATAAAAAAAAGTATTTAAGTCGAAATCACAAAAAAGTATTGTTTACTTCAAGAAATATCAACATAACAAAAAACGTTCTTAGGATTAATTTATTTTAAACCAATTACGTAGTAATTATTTGTAAAACGAGTATATTTTTCTAAATGCACAGTTTCATTTAAAAAAAAAAAATCTTTTTTTTTTTGCACTACAATACTTACCGCTATTATTTAGACGTTTTCGAAAATGCGTTCTTCCCCATTTATGTATTTCAAAAGACAGTATCTGAAACCCCTTTCGGAAATGTGTACTTCTTATTTTATTTTTCATGTCTTCAATATTCTGCAACCTATTCTGGTCGACGACGCCTTTAGCCCTTCCCTATAGAAAATAATTCATTACTGTCAGATCGGGTCATCTCGGTGTCTACTCTATGGGCAAGCTGCGACACTTCTTTTATTGCTGACCGAAGAGTGATTGAGAAGAGGTAAGGACATCCGTCAAGCTGCAGCCACATTTCATTTTGTGCAACACGAGTATGTCTTCTAATAAATTTAGAAATTCTTCAGTTAGGAAGCGGTTGATGACTGTACCATTTAATGTTTCATCGAAAAATGTGGTCCGATGATTCTTCCCTGGAATATTCCCTGCACCAAATAATAACTTTAAAGCGATGCTGCTGCTCAACATACCGGACCCAATGCGGATTTCTTTCAGACTAATAACGGAAGTTATGACCATTTACTTCCACAATAATACAAAAGGTATTTTTGCCCGTCTACAAGAAATTGCGGAAAACTAAGGATCTTCTCCCAGTCTTTGTGGGCCCAGTGGCAGAATCTTAATATGATCAAAAGCAGTAACCGATATGATTAGTATGATCAAAATCAGTAGTACCGAGGATACTCGGTAATCTTTCAGCTAGTAATCCTTGGTGATGCGGAACTGCCCCCCCCCTCCCTGGATAAGCCCGTGTCTATCTCGTTTTTATTTGGTAATGTTCCTACTTTTGCTAGAACATAAATAATATTTATTCCTGGGGACACTGTACCTGAGCATATGCTGCAAGACGGCCCGTAGACATAGCTCGCCGAACCAATGCTGGGAACTCCTTTCGGATAGGAATATCTCTTGATAAAAACAAGTACGACTCCTACAGCATTCGTACGGCACTCCCCCAACACCAGCAACAAATCGACGTACTCGTTGTAATCCGCCGTAACTATTACAATTTAAATTGAAATAATTATGCTCCAAGAAATCACAATCTCAACTGAGGACTTATAAAGAGTTGATAAGCAAATCCTACGTTTAAGAAAAGAGAATTAAGAAACTTCATATCTTAGTACCTTTTCCATTCGTGTCTGTTGTTGTTATATGGTACTAAAACGTCGTTATTCCAATCCATAACTGGTCTCTTGTCATAAGTATTTCGATTTAAATGCATTCTTCTTTTTATTCTTTTATTTTAGAATCCATTCCTTTTACCATAGTCTTGTTTCAAAGATAATTTTGTTGGCTACAACATTTATGTCGTAGCATTTTTCAATAAAATTGACCGTTTCCATAAACCATAAATAATGATTTGTGTTAAGAAACAGGTTTTTGGTATTTTACAGCTAAAGGATGCGCCAAATCGATAAATTTACTCATATAAACTCGTTTTAGAATTTGATTTTCTACAAAAATCCATGCACGAACTTGGGAACTTAAGAGCTGAAAAAAAATTGCTTTCTCCTGTTAGATACTTAACAATCAAACGAATTCTCCCTTGTCTTAAAACTCAAGTAGAACATGCCACCGAGGAAAGACTGGTGGATTAAATTAAAATTGACATATTCATAATGTTGTTATATTGACGAAATGTAAGCTCAATTCAATCTTTGTTGAAGGAGAAATGGCCAAAGGTCAATAGTTGAAAAACACGAGAACTACCTTCACTGATTTATTTTTCTCTACGTGAATTCTTATGTTGCTTTATATTGTTCAAGCTTCTGAAAATACCTTCCTGTAAGGTTCAATAAATGGTGGGTAGAAGGTCCAATTTCTAATTCACGTCTCATTAGTCCATTACGAATTAACTGCTGCCCTTAAAATTTTATTTTGAAATGATTCCATTTTAGCAGATTTTCCTTAAGTTGTACTCATGACGAAAGAGTTGCCAAATTTCCTCTAATGTCCACCGATCCAACTCAGTAGATGACGAAAATGAGGTCCATTAAAAATAATATATTGTTACGTTTTATTACAAAACCAGTAACAAAACGTTGTTAATAGGAGTTCTTTTGGATTGCAAAATTAAACACACACAAGTTTCACAGTTTATCACTGCACAATTTATTTCACAATGTACAATACTCTTGGTTAATTATTACTACTCACAATATTACACTGATAGTGTCACTGTCCTTCAGATTACACAGTCCAATAATTCACTCACGGTCACTGAAATTCACATAAAACGACGGCACTGCACTGTCCTTTACTTCGCGGCACTGCACTGTCCTAAACACGGCACTAAACTGTTACTTACAGTCACGGCCCAACACTGTTCTTCTTATAAAAACACTTTACCGCACTGCACTAAGTCGCACTGGAGCACCGATGTGACCATCAAGACATCTGAGCGTAAACTGAAACTGAGGTACTGGCGGGGTCACTTATAAATGCCTGTAGAAGGGTCCTGAAGTTCCAGGAAGATAGGCACGGTGGGCCCTAATTAGATTCTGCCGGCTCCACTAGGTCGAGCTGTACAGGCTTAAATAGAGAAGCAGGATGAGACCGAGGCTCTTCCAAGAAGGACTGGAAGGGACTAGTGCCTTCCACCAATTATTGGCACTTCTTTGAACTCCTCCGCACTCCCCAATCACGCGGTTCCTTCTCTGGTGTATTTAATTTTCGCAACAATATATAATAGTCTGTTACCGCTCTAGCTGTTGCTATTTTTGTTTAATCACTACCAAACTCGGTATATAAGCGTTCCATGCAAAACTAATGATAAGTTCGTTAACGGCTGAAATAAGACAAGGGGTTAGAGGGGGAGAAAAAAAAGTCTACACAACCAGCTACTCATGACGCGATTTTTGATAATGGCCATCGATCCTACCCAGGAGATGACGAAAATGAGGTCCGTTCAAATCTGTAAATATATATTTGTCTCTTAATGCTCTAGTGGTCGTAATTATTGTTTGATTGTTACCAAACTCGTTATTTGAACGGTTTATGGAAAACTAAAGATCATGTTCGTTAAATTGTATACAGTTAATAGGTAGAAAAATTGTATAGTCAATTATATTACGCATTTAATGTCGTTGTATACATCTTTTCTCTATCGTGAATATTAACCTAGATTTTTGGATTTTTAGTTTTCGGCTTATAGTAAACTTCTACTAATGTCATATTAACAGTAAGCAGTAATATCATGAACCACTTTATTAGAATCTTAAATACCAAATATTGCTTTCATTGAACTTTTACTCTGTGTGATACACGCAAATATGTAGTGTGATGACGTCATCATTTAAGATTTTACTTTCTGAACACAAAATTGTTTATTTGATCTATACCATACTTTATAATCTACACATCTACACTAATATCGCAATTTCATGACGATATTATATTTCCCTGTAAACACTGCAAAAAATATGAAAACAAAGGGAAGCCAAAGTAAGTAAATTTTAAATGAATGCTCCAAATCTCTGTCGTGTCTACGGTACCAGGAGCCGTTCCCATTCTGATATTTAAACGACCTTTACGTTGAACTTTGCAAAGGACATACGATTATTAAAAATTCTATAAATACATATTATGTGAACTTTAATTTTTAAAAATCAATTAAAGTTCATATTCTGCTATGCTCAATACATATCGAGATAAAAACTGATGTACATAAATATGTGCAATCTATTGCTTAAAAGCACGAGCATAAGCATAAATATCTGTACAAAATTCTTTTTCACTCCTCAACATTATTTATTAATAATAATTGGGTGTCTTTTGGGCACTTTAAATATTCGTTGAATATTTTAAGTGGCTTGAATACTGCTCGTAAATTATATTTTCGAAGTATTCTTGTCAGTCTTTCTCCGCTATATAAGGAAGTGTTACACTGCTTATATAGTGTAATATATATATATATATATATATATATATATATATATATATATATATATATATATATATATAATAGTGGAAGTGTAATACTTCCAGGGGACCTCAGAAAGACTGGCAAGAATACTTCGAAAATATAATTTACAAGCAGTATTCAGGCGACATAAAATATTCAACGAATATTTAAAGAGACCAAAAGACACCTAATTATTACAAGATAGTGGAGTATATATGATACGGTGTGATTGCGGTAAGGTTTATGTGGGGCAGACAAGTAAAAAGACTGCTACAAGAGTCAACCAACACATGGCTGATCTAAAACATAACAGAACAAAGACATCCGCCATTGCCAAACACGCAAGTATTTGTCCCCACCAAATTAAATTTGACGAGACAAAGGTTTTACACAGAGAGGACCACCTCGGTAAAAGATTAGTCCTGGAAGCCCTAGAAATAAATAAGAGGACAAATACTATAAACGGCGTGGACGGTGTCATACTTTCAGAAACGTGGAAAGCCCTACTAAAATAAAATAAAACTCCAAAACATATGATAATTGAAGTAGCCATTCAAATCAAATTTATGCCTGACGAAGATGGACGCATTTCCATCGAAAATTTGCAGAACAAAAATTCCAACCGCTGGAGCAGATAGCCGAAATCCTCACAATGACGATACTTCCCAGCGATGCAGCCTCAAAAATAATATATATATATATATATTATATATGTGTGTGTGTGTGTGTGTGTGTGTGTGTGTGTGTGTGTGTGTGTGGGTCTGTTTCCGCTCAAGCGGTAGCAATTTTGGTTTAATCGTTGCCAAACTCGATATATAAGCGTTTTAAGTAAAAGGAAAGATCAAGATATTCAACAGCTGAAATCGGACTGGGGGAAGGGGGGGGCGTTTAGAGGAGAGGAATTCAGGAAACTCGAAATATCTTTGTTATTATGCGTCGGAACAAAAAATGATATAGAATTAATCTTATAAAAAAATTATTTTACAATAAATGTTATGTACATATTTTTTCTTTCATGAATATTAACCGAGATATTTTCATTATTTAGTTTTCAGCCTTCACTAAACCCTCTCCTACTCATATCATATTAAAAAATAAGCTGTTATATCATGAAACATATTATTCTAAGTGTAAATACTAAATATTATTTTCATTGAATATTTACTGTGTGAGATACATGGAAATATGTAGTGTGAGGACGTCATCAATTAGAATTTTGTGATCTTGGCTCGAAAAAATTTATTTGATTTGATTTTATACCATACTCAAAATTTATTCGTTTCAGTTGACACTAAATATATTTGTTATTCGCTGAAATCGGACCTGGAATAGGAGGGATTTAGAGGGGGGGGGATTCAAAAATTCCAAATATCTCCGTTAGATGCTTCGTAAAATGTTATACATCCAATATACATATACAAGAAACTATTAATGTTCTACAATAGTTGCTGTATGCAATTTTTCTTAACTCTAGTATTAAGCGAGATATTCATATTATTGATTTCAGTGATCATTGATTGATTTCAGGCTGTGAGATGAGATCACTAACGTGTTATATCAGCACGAGGGAAATCTGCTTATTTCTGCAGCTCCTGATTGATGGACTTTTTAATATGTTTACTTTTATTTAATCATTTATTTTCCCAATTTCTAGATATTTTATCTTTTAAAAACATTCTGAGAAGTGAATGTTCTTATGTACATAAAAGAACCGATTCATTAAATTAAATGAGATTTATTAAAAAAATAAATAAAATTTAAATTAAAGGAATAACATAGCACAGGATGGAACTGCTAGGAATAATTACACTACATTCATTTTAAAATCATGAAATTTAATTATATTACTTATATTAATATGTTTAACATCGGCTCAGGGCAAGTCAACTCTAACTTAAGATAATCGATCTTATCATTTCTAACCGCCGTGGTAGTATGTATAGATTGTTACTCAAACCTGTGAAAAAAATAAAAGTCCGTCACCCAAGGTCTGCGTAAACTAAGCAGATTTCCGTGAAGTTTTACAATAGAGAAAATTTCACGAGAGCCGAACAGTTACGGAAAAGGCTGAACTAGCTTTTGCCGGAAAGTAACGAATAGAACCAAAGTTAGCCGACCTTATCATGTTATGCGCACACAATAACAATGCAAATATATTGGCTAATATTCAAGAAAGAGAATAAATGTATATAACAATATTTATTGTACATTTAATTTCTAATAAGATTGAGTCTATACAATTTTCCGATCCGACGTATAGTAACGGAGATATTTCGAAAAACCCCACCCCTTCCCACTGGTCCGATATCAGCCATTAACGAACTTGATCTTTATTTTTACATAAAACGTTTAAAACAATATAATCGAAAACAATCGAAAAATTTTGTGTTACGATCAAGGAGGCCAAAATTGCGACCGGACTAGAGCGCTAAAAAAGACAAATATATATATATATATATATATATATATATATATATATATATATATATATATATATATACAAATATATATATATATTCAATAATTTTGAACGGACCTCATTTTCTTCGTCTCCTGGGTAGGATCGATGGACATCTGAAGAAATGTTTTGAAAATCCCATCCTTAGTATAACCTCAATAGCTGATTTCCCCAAAGGGAAATCTGCTAAAAATACCAGAAATTAATTACTATTGGTTTTATTAATCTAAATAATACTTCTAGTTATACAACCATAAATCAGAACAATAAACTTAGTTTTTGGGTCTTGAACAAATCCTCCATTACTTATGGATATTGTTCTGTGCAATTATGGTTCCTGGCTAAAGCACTATGACCAACAGACCTTAAATGAAACGCGAAGTGGTTCTTATCATAAGCTCCCACTCTTCATTAAAACTAATTCCTTCTTCCTGTAAGACTAGCCAGAATCGGATGAGCTAATTCTCAAAGTGGTTGCATGACAAATTACCACTGGATAACGAATCTTTAATTGGCTTAAATGAGTAGCCCGATCATTTTATTTCAACGTCAGTTATGTTCTAAATGCAATAATAAATCTATTCATTTTTGCTTCGAATTACTGGTCGTATAATCATGATGTAATATAAATCATAATATTACTCAGGAAGTTGCAATATTTCATGCTGAAAAAGTTTTATTTTTTTTCTAGTATAGAAAACAAACCACTTTTAGTATAGATAATAGGTTGGTTATGTTTTATTTATGTTATGTATCTATTGTGCTGTGATTAATTGTATCTAGGTAATTATTTAGCTCCGAGAAATACTGTTTCTGTAACAGAGTATAACTTAGCATTGAAGGGATTTCTTCTGAATGACATACTTATAACAGTAATTTATTAACACTAGGTTTTTTTATATTTTTATTTTAGGAAGCTATATATATAAAGACCGCAGGGGCTGCGTAAACTAAACAGATTTCCCACGTGAAATTTTACAATAGAGAAATCTGCATACTAGTAACACTTAACACTACCGTGATTAACCCTCCGTCGGGCGCACCTCTGGACGAAACAAAATCGGGCGCACACGGCCTGAGAGGCGTGAAAAAACGCTGGTAGGACAGAATTTGCTAGGATCTAAGGAAAGCAAATATGCCATTTAGTACGTAAAATAATAACTTTATTAAAATAGAATGAAGCTTAAACTAAAAGAAGTAAAATTGATAAGGCGCATTCGGCCTGAGAGGCCAGAGTTAGACTAGCACTTATTTCTCAAGATATCGACGAACTTCCATATAGAATAGCATTAATCTTAGTAAAAGGGACGATTGCAATAGATATATCTTGAAAAAAAATCATCTTCGAAATTAAGGAGCAATTGGGCGCAGTCGGCCTCACAAGCCACCTAGGGACCAGTCGGTCTGGATGAAGGATGGCAATAGACTAAAGTAGGGGATTCTAAGCATGAACACAAATCAGGAAATTACTGGGAATGGCCCCTCACAGGGGAAACAGAATGTATGTTTGTATGAAAAGTATGTTTTCCTGGCCTCTCAGGCTAGCTGCGCCCGACGGAGGGTTAAATGAAAAATCTTTAAGTTAATTTTAATAAGCTCCCAACGGAAACGGCTTTGAATTCGAAAGAAACAGGTCTGGCAACCACTCAGAGTTGAACAGACAGATAGACATATTCTTCACAGGAAAGAAAAACAATTACTGACATATATCTGGATATAACATATTAACTTTATTGCAAACGATTTACTATATGTAGTACTGCAATTTATAATGAATCAGAATAACTTGTAATTCAATAAATTTAATTTTAGTAGTCCAAGAACTTATTTGCATGTATCTCACAAAGTGGAATCTTACACCAGTACCTAAACTAATTTAACGAGAGCCGAACAGTTACGGAAATGGCCGAACTAATTTTTGGCGGAATGTGTCGAACAAAACCGACAACAGCCGAATTGCACCGACAATAGCCGATCTCATCACGTCCGTTATCCGCGCACACTTAATAAAAATGCAAATATCTCGGTTAATATTCAAGATACAGAATAAATGTGTATTAACAATATTTATAGTAAATTTAATGTGCAATAAGATTGGTTCCATACAATTTTCGATCCGACGTGTAATATCGGAGATATTTCGAATTTTCGAAAATCCTAGCCTCTAAACCCCCTCCCCTCAGAAGGGAATGATTTCAGCCATTAACAACTTGATCTTTCTTTTTACATAAAACGAATAAATATCGAGTTTGGTAACGATCATATAAAGATTGCGACCGCTAGAGCATTAAATGACATATATATATATATATATATATATATATATATATATATATATATATATATATATATATTTATTTATTTGTCTGTTACCGGTCTAGCGGTCGCAATTTTTGTTTGATCGTTACCAAACTCGATATTTAGTCGTTTTATGTAAAAAGAAAGATCAAGTTCGTTAACGGCTGAAATATGGGACCAGTGAGAGAGGGGGGGGTTAGTGCGGAGGATTTTCGAAATATCTCCGTTACTATACGTCTGATCGAAAACTTGTACTGAATCAATCTTATTGCAAATTAAATTTACTATGAATATTGTTATATACATTTATTCTCTATCTTGAATATTAACCGAGATATTTGCATTTTTATTAAATCTGGGCTACTAACGGAGTGACTTTCCCGCCAAAAGCTAGTTCGGCCGTTTTCTTAACTGCTCGGCTCTCGTGAAATTTCTCTATTGTAAAACATCGCGTGGAAAATCTTCTTAGTTTATGCAGCCCCTGCGTGACGGACTTTTTTAATTTTCACTCTTCAGTAAACCTTCACTATTAGTTGTTGCACGGTAACAATAAAACACGTATATTATGAAACTTCTTATTCCAAGCTTAAATGCCGAATAACGTTTTCATTTAACAGGTATTTGCTATGACAAATACGTCAATGCTTGCAAATACGTTGAATGACGATGTCACCAATTCCGAGATTACGTTCTTTACTCTAAAATATATATTTGACCTATGCCGTGCTCGATATTTAACCGTTTTTTCAACACTAGTAAACTCTTACTCCTACTCAAAAGAAGAAATAGAAAATACTCACTTATAAATTGAAAATATATAGTAAGATGAGATCATTAGTCCGTCTTACCGGCATGTCAGAAATCTGCTTAGTTTTCGTATCAATTGCGTAGTGGACTTCAATTATAAGCAACTATTGATGTCATACTTATGACGGAATTTTGGAAATTTTTCTTCAAATGTCCATCGATCCTACCTAGTAGATGACGAAAATGGGGTCCGTTCAAAACTGGGTATATATATATATATATATATATATATATATATATATATATATATATATATATATATATATATATATATATATATATATATATATATATATATATATATAATGTGTGTGTGTGTGTGTGTGTGTGTGTGTGTGTGCCTGTTACCGCTCTAGTGGCCCCAATTTTTGTTTATCGTTGCAAAACTCGATATTGAGCCGTTTTTTGTAAAAAGAAAGAACAAGTTCGTTAACGGCTGAAATCGGACCAGAGGGAGTGGGCTTAAAAGGGGAGAATTTTGAAAATTTGAAATATCTCCGTTACCATAAGTGGGATCGAAAAAGTTTATGGAATGACTCTTATTGCATATTTAATGTACTATAAATATTGTCATATACATTTAGTCTCTATCTTGAATATTAACCGAGATATTTGTATTTTCAGTTTTCAGCCTTCAGCAATCCACTTCTACTCTGTTACATAAACAATCTCTGTTATATAAAAACCACTTATTCGAAGCTTAAATACAAATATTTTCCAGTTTTCAGCCTTCAGCAAGTTCTTGGACAAGTAAAATTTGATAAAAATGATTCTGATTCATTATAAGTTACAGTACTAGATTTAGTAAATTGTTTTCAATAAAATTAATATATTATATTCTGATATATTTCCGTAATTGCTTTTCTTTCCTGTGAGAGGTTAGCAGACCTGTTTTTTTTTCTCGTTGGGAGGGGAAAGAATTCTTATTACCGCTTGTATTTATTCACCAAATATAGTATGTAGATTTATCGATTGTTAAACTTCACAGGGAAAATCTGCTTAGTTTACGCAGCCTCTGCGTGACGGACTTTTTATTACTCTGGGAGATCATTATTGTATAATGGGTTGGCACCGAAACCGTCAGCTATGATGTCTGGTCCGGGGAATTGGTTTGGATCGAGCATGAAGGTTCCTTAGAAAAGCGGAATGCGTTCCCATTCATTCAACATACTGTGTCAATTAGCTGACCTCTGTTAAGCATTTCACGAGAAGTAACATTGAATCTATCTTCAATACCAACAAGGTTTATTTGGTCTACTTTAATATTCACAATATTTTAAAAAATCGCCTAAATGTTTAAGTAATATCTGTTCCACATAGTTTGTAGTTTCGGCTGTTATGCTGCAATATTTTTAACAGTCTTCAACACTTCTTTAGCATACCTCATGTGGTGTGTGAACCTATTTGAAACTGATACCACCATATACAGATTGTCACTTCCTGAGCGACTTTAAGTGTAGGTGACAATTATTTATTTATTTGAGATGCCGCTACAATGGCGATTTATCTTTTAACATGTTAGAATTTCACAAAATTAAATAAATATTAAAATTTTTACAAAGCTAAATTTTATAAATGTACAAAATAAATAGAATGGGCAAAAATTGTTAGTATATTTACAACATAAGGGGAAAAAACAAAAGAAAAACTATAAATAGTTAAACTGGAAGGAGGCAAAACTTTTATTCCACGTACACTGCTTGCTATATAAATTTCATAATGGTTAATAATAGCTTTTATATTTCATCAAATAATCCATTATTTCTTAAATACTTAAAAACATCATGTATAAATTGGCTACTGTCTGGCTAGTAGTTCGCATACATTTGTGGGCCATGGGTACGTTTTTACTTGTGTGCAGTCAGTTAGTATGTGTTTTACAGTCAGCGTTCTGTTGCAGTAGCGACATATAGGTTCATCTTGTCTGCTCATTAGATATGGATGCGTTAGTCTAGTGTGTCCTGTGCGTAGGCGTGTAAGTACAATTGTGACAATTGATCTCCTTGATTTCAGCCAACTCCGGTTTTCACCTTACTAAACGTTAGTTCCAGATTCAATCCGATAATCGTGGTAGATATTCCAACTATCTGACAGTCTCCAGTAACTTTACGCTACGCAAGCCTGCAATAAGACAATGGACAAGGCGATGCAGGAGAATACGATATTCCTGCGTTATTGTCTAATAGAAAAGATTTGATCTGTGAAAGCTCGGAAGACAAAAGTCCGTCATGCAGGTGCTGCATAAACTAAGCAGATTTCCCATGTGAAGTTTTACAATAGAGAAATCTGCATACTGGTAACACACACCACCTTGATTAAATAAAAACGGTAATGAGAAATCTTTCAGTTAATTAAAATAAATTCCCAACTGAAACGGCTTCTGAATTGTAATAATAATTTATATTTTAATAACTCAAATTTTAGTAGTCCAAGAACTAAAGAAGGGGGGGGGGCAGGGAGAGATGGAACCGTTACCGCTTTTGCATAAATCTCACAAAGTAACGAATGCAAGGTTAGGTTAGAAACGACAGGTAAGGTTCCATGAAGCTTCCACCTGAGCCGAGCAGTTACGGAAACGGCCGACCTAATCCGAACTGTACCCGACCACAGACTTCATAAAAATGCAAATATCTCAGTTAATATTCAAGATAGAGAATAAATGTATATTACAATATTTATAGTAAATTTAATTTGCAATAAGATTGGTTCCTGTTGGTTGGCGTTAACAGACAAATGATATATATATATATATATATATATATATATATATATATATATATACTAGCTGAGATGCCCGGCTTCGCCCGGGAATTTATTTGAGGCTGAATGGTGATGGTATTTTTTTGGCAAGGCTTTACTTTGCACAATATTTTGACATTTACCCGTCCCAGTGTTTAGTGTTAATACCCGTTGTTGGCATTTATTAATAATAAAATTAATTTTTTATGTAAGTCTTCACTGTCCTTCACTGTCCTGTGCATTATGCATAGATCTCAGTTATTAAAGACAAAATATTAACATAGATCTGAATTAATTTTTCCAGGTACCTCATAGTTCAAATTGGAATGAATTGTTGAGCATATCAATATTTCTACGCAAATTACTTGCTCCACACATTGTTCCTGGAGAAACGTATAATAAAAAAAAAGCTTAATCTAAATAACAAAGTAAACAACTTCTGTTATGTGCATGTTTGACGAAAAACAAATAGACAATGAATATCGCGTATTTTTATTTCAGGCCTCCCTTATAACCCCCACTCCCGTTCTAACCTAAAAATTTTAATATAGCTTATAATCACGGAAGAATTAATGCTAATTGACATACCGAGTTTTGTTAAATTTGGTTCAATCATTAGTCCCCAATAAAATTGTTGGCTCACGCTAAAGTTTTAGTGTATTATCTCGTTTATACTATGTTAAAAGACAAAAATGAATATGACAAAAGTTACTTTAAATAACAAAATAAACCACTTTTGTTCATATTTGCTGAAAAACGAATAGAAAACGAAATACCGCTATTTTTAATTTCAGGCTTCCCTTATAACCCCCACTCCTGCCCGTCCCAAGAAATGTTGGTATGGCTTGGTACAATGAAAGCGTTAGTGCTAATACACATACCAGGTTTAATTTATTTCGGTTGGGTCTTTTGTCCCAAATAAACTTGTTCACTTCCGCTATAGGTTTTAGCGTATATCTCGTTTATAATTCGGTATACGAAAAAAGTGTATATAACAAAAGTTACTCTAAATAACAAAATAAACAACTTTTGTTACGTTAATATTTGCCGAAAAACCTACAGTAAACGAAATATCACTATTTTTAATTTCTGGCTTCCCTTATAACCCCCACTCCTTCCCGTCCCTAGAAATGTTGGTATGGCTTATTATAATGAAAGCGTTAGTGCTAATACATATACCGAGTTTTATTTATTTCGGTTGGGTCTTTTGCCCCAAATGAAATTGTTCACTTCCGCTATAGGTTTTAGCGTATATCTCGTTTATAATTCGGTATACAAAAATACTGTATATAACACAAGTTACTCTAAATAACAAAATAAACAACTTTTGTTACTTTCATATTTGCCAAAAAACCAATAGGAAACGAAATATCGTTATTTTTAATTTCTGTCTTCCCTTATAACCCCCACTCCTGCCCGTTCCTAGAAATGTTGGTATGGCTTATAATAATGAAAGCGTTAGTGCTAATACATATACCGAGTTTTATTTATTTCGCTTGGGTCTTTTGCCCCAAATGAAATTGTTCACTTCCGCTATAGGTTTTAGCGTATATCTCGTTTATAATTCGGTATACAAAAAAAATGTATATAACACAAGTTACACTAAATAACAAAATAAACAACTTTTGTTACGTTCATATTTGCCAAAAAACCAATAGGAAACGAAATATCGCTATTTTTAATTTCTGTCTTCCCTTATAACCCCCACTCCTGCCCGTCCCTAGAAATGTTACTATGGCTTATTATAAGGAAATCGTTAGTATTAATTTACATAGCGTGTTTGGTTTAGTTCGGTTGAGTCTTTTGTGCCAAATAAAATTGTGGACACACCGCTATAGTTTTTAGCGTATAACTCATTTATACTTCCGTATACGGCAACAGTGCATATAACAAAAGTTACTCTAAATTACAAAATAAACAACTTTTGTTATGTGCATATTTGCTGAAAAAGCAATAGGAAACGAAATATCGCTATTTTTAATTTCAGGCCTCCCTTATAACCCCCACTCATGATTGTGTTAGAGAATATTAATATAGCCTAAAGTCTAAGTTGGGCTAGTAGTAATATACATACCAAGTTTCATAAAATTCGGTTCAGCCGTTTATGCGTGAAAAGGTAACAAACAAACAAACAAACAAACAAACAAACAGACACCAAAGAAACAAAATGCAGTTATGGTGTCTATGACATGTGAAACGAAAAGTTATCGTGAAATTTCGCGAAAAAAATCAATGTACAGACAGAGGTTACAATTTTATATATATATATGTAATTTTAAAAAAATAATATTTAAAAAAACACATCCATTAATAATTCTTTTGCTATATATTGTATTAGTAGGTGCCTACATCTATGATATATTTATTAAATATAATTATAAATTGCTACTTACATTTCTGAAGTGCTCGTTACCTTTTACATTACGTTGCGACTGTCCTCACAGAGGAGGCCTATGATACTGAGAGGTTCCCGAATAATTTGAAGAACATATAAATAATATTGGCTCCAGAATAAGAAGAAGAACTATTTAGTTTCTAAACCATGTCCATGTTAATTTTATTGAAGGAATATAAAGAAAGAGTATTTTTTTCTCTATTACATGCTTGATATTCATATAAGTCGCCTGGAAATTTTCATTATAATATAACACAGATTTCATTTCATGTTACTAGAACTCCGTAAAATTTTGGCAAAGTTAAATCAGATTTTGTGGTGGTCATAATACCCTATAAAAACCGTCCGCTAAAGAGAATATACACGCAATCGTTGAACGACAATGGATCAAATAGCTGTACTATTTGTGGTAGTAAGTAGATGTCCTTGGTGTTCAAGAGTAGTTAAGGCTTTAATGTCAAGTTTATAGAACAGCTGCAGCATCGCAAACAGAAAGTGTAATGAGCCTCTGATTCTTCCTCGTTGTTGTTTCTTTGTTATTATCATATTTGTAGAGAATCATTTCAGTTGCATGCACGACCTGTGCATCGACCCTGCAAGCACGCGCGACCTCTCTCTTTCTCTCTCTCTCTCTTTCTCTCTCTCTCTCTCTCTCTATATATATATATATATATATATATATATATATATATATATATATCCCGAAACACCGAAAATATTTTCAAATATCTCACACAGTAAAAGACAATGAAAACAATATTTAGTATTTGAAAGTTTCGAAGAAAGTGGTTCATAATATTACTGCTTATTGGTAATATGGCATGAGTAGAAGTGGGGATTTACTAAATCATAATTAGGCTGAAAACTAAAAAAGTCTGTCACGCAGAGGCTACGTAAACTAAGCAGATTTCCCACGTGAAGTTTTACAATAGAGAAATCTGCATAGTGGCAACACTTAACACCAACGTGAGTAAATACAAACGGTAATGAGAAATCTTTCAGTTAATTTTAATAAGCTCCAAACGGAAACGGCTCCTGAACAGATAGATAGACATATTATTCACCGGAAAGAAAAACAATTACTGATATATATATCTGAATATAACACATTTACTTTATTACAAACTATTTACTATATCTAGTACTACAATTTATAATGAATCAGAATAATTTATATTTTAATAACTTAAATTTTAGAGGTCCAAGAACTTACAGGTATGAACAGAACGTATTTGCATATATCTCACAAAGTAAAAGCTTACACGACAAGAACGGTTAGAAGAAGCTTACAAGAGAGCCGAACAGTTACGGATACGGCTGAACTAATCCGGAAACTTATGACCATAACCGACAATACGTGACGATCTCATCACGTCCGTTATCCGCACATACTTAATAAAAATTCAAATATCTCGGTTAATATTCAACATAGAGAATAAATGTATATAATAATATTTATAGTAAATTTAATTTGCAATAAGATTGGTTCTATGCACGTTTTCGATCCGACGTTTAGCAACGGAGATATTTCGAATTTTCGAAAATCCCCCTCTTAACCCCCCTCCCACTGGTCCAATTTCAATCAATAACTTGATCTTTTTTTTTACATAAAACGATTAAATATCGACTTTGGTAACAATCAAACAAAAATTGCGACCGCTAGAGCGTTAACAGACAATATATATATATAATTTTTGAACGGGCCTCATTTTCGCCATCTCCTGGGTAGTATCGATGGACATTTGAAGAAAATTTTCAAAAATCGCGTCATGAGTACAACCTCAATAGCTTATTTCCCTTAAGGCAAAACCTGCTAAAATTCAAATATCTCTGTTAATATTCAAGATATTGAAATAATATATATATACCAACATTTATAAAAAAACAAAACAAATATGTAATAAGATGCTTATATCATTTTTTCAATCCGACCTAAAGGAACGAAGATGTTTCGAATTTTTGAATCCCCCCCCCTCTCTAAACAACCTCCACTGCTCCGATTTTGACCACTTGATCTTTAGAACGTATAAATATCGAGTTAGAGAATGATCAAACAAAAATTGGGATCTCTAGAGCGTGAACAATTATAAATATATATAATATGGTCGGGTATTGATCGTGTCTTCAAGTGTTTTTGGCCACCGTTTAGCTAGACATAGTTCTCTGAGGCACATCAAGAGTATGGCAAACCAAGCACTTCATGAACGCGCACATGGTGGTTGGCAACAGTTTTTTTAATATCCTGAAGACGGAGAATAGAGAAGAACAATTGTATAACAAATTTCATCTTATAGGTCATTTTTCAACAAAAAAATGCCCGCCACCTATACACTAGTTTTCAGAGACTCCTCGACTATATATTATAAAACGCGTCGATATTTCGAATTCTCGAAATTCTAATCTCTAGACCCTCCCCTCTCACTGGTCCGATTTCAGTCGTTAACGAACTAGGTTTTATATTTTACATAAAACATTACAAATGTTGGATTTTGGTAACGATCAAACAGAATTTGTGACTGCTAGTGGGTTAACAGACACACACACACACACACACACACACACACACACACACACACAAACACACACACACATACATACACCCATACTCTCCTACACACACACGCACATCGCTATTTAACTTTCGTTGTTTGTAATAATTCCAAATTTTACGATTTAATTATAATTTACGGCCTATTAACAGATTTCCCTTAGGGGATAATATCAATATTTAGTCGTTTTATGTAAAAAGAATGATCAAGTTCGTTAACGGCTGAAATCGGCCCAGTGGGAGGAGGGCTTAGTGGGGAGGATTTTCGAAAATTGGAAAATTGTCGTCTATTGTTTATATTGTATCATCGTTATAATTTCATGTCTGATATCTATCGTTAAAAATTATAAAAACTGCTTTAAAATGCATTACTTTTAAAAGCGGCCTGCGGACGTATTTGCACACTAAAGCTTGGCCCGCACGCATGTCAAAGGTCGCCCTTGCCTGCTTTAAACAGTGGGGCTTTAAAGGTTAAAAACTCCCTGATTCATTATAATAGTGGGCTATGGTTTGTTCGGAACGGCATCCTGAGAACACATTAGCAGCAGGTGGGTTTCTGGAAGGGCTCCTGACCGTAACGGCATGACTCACCCAGGTCATCACCGGCACCAGTTATCACGGGTGTTCCGGAGCGTGGCTATCTTTTGTTTAGACTATGGGAACCCAGGTTACATTCCTATCATAATAGGTCCCATGCAGCGAAAAACATTCAAGATCAACAACCTCTAATACACAATAATAACAAGTACTTCTGACACTTCGCAATTAGTCTCATGTGTAAAATAATATCAGTGGCATTAATAACCCCCCCCCCCCTACTTAATTTGACGATACTCTAGTTCGTTTGTTTGATTTTGGGCAAAAAACTTTGCGGTTATCAATGCCCAACACTCTTCAGACCGTATTTGAGTTCCATAGTCATGGGAAGCCCCAGGCACACACACACTAGCCCGACTTTATATATATATATATATATATATATATATATATAGTATATATACTAGCTCAGATACCCGGCTTCGCTCGAGAATTCATTTGAGGCTGAATGGTGATGGTATTTTTTTGGCAAGGCTTTACTTTACACAATATTTTGACATTTACCCGTCCCAGTGTTTAGGTTTAATACTCGTCGTTTCCATGGATTTGTTAATAATGATATTAATTTTTTATGTAAAACTTCACCGTCGTTCATATTGTCATATTGCCCGTTTCCTGTGCATTATGCATAAATTTGAATTATTAAGGAGAAAATATTAACATACATTTGAATTAATTTTTCCAGGTGAGGTACCTGGTAGTTCATATTGAAACGAATTGTTGAGTAAATTTCTCTTAATAACAAAATAAAAAACTTTATTTATGTGCATATTTGCCGCGAAACCCCAATAGGGAAACGAAAATATCACTATTTTTATTTTTCAGGCCTCCCTTATAACTCTACTCTGCCCCGTCCCTAGAAATGTTAGTATGGATTAAATAAGGAAGGCGTTAATGCTAATACACATACGAGTTTGGGGATTCAGTTCGGTTGAGTATTTTGTGGCAAATATAATTGTTGACTTCCGCAGTAGTATTTAACGTATAACTCATTTATACTTAGGTATACGACAAAAGTGTATATAACATAAGTTACTCCAAATGACAAAATAAACAACATTTGTCATGTGCATGTTTGCCCGAAACCCAATAGAAAACGTATATAGCTATTTTTAATTTCAGACCTCCCTTATAAACTCCCACCTGCTCGTCTCAGAGAATATTAACATAGCTAAAAGTCTAAAGTGGGTGAGTAGTAATATTACATTCAAGTTTCATAAAACTCGGTTCCGCCGTTTATGCGTGAAAAGGTAACACACTATGCCATGAGAAACGAAAGCTTATTGTGAAATTTCGAGAAAAAAATCAATGTACAGACAGAGGTTACAATTTTATATATATATATATATATATATATATACATGTATATTTTTCTCCTATACTTTTATTTTTTTAATTTATTTATTTTATTTTTTTTTAACTATATACTTTTTTTTTATTTACACCCTTCCTTCTCTCTCGGGTTCTCGGCCGTATGCCTTTAAACCTACGTACCGGTATCACAGAAACCACTTCAATTTTCAACCAAGCTATTTAAGTAAACACCAAGAATAATCAATATGCTATTAGGAATTACACTAAACTTATGGACTGCATCTCTAGTAAACTATTAAATGAAAGCATTAAACTTAAAGCTCATTACGAAAAAACACATAAAAACTACAGCCATTAAAATAACAACAAAGTTAGAGAAGAAGATATATATATATATATATATATATATATATATATATATATATTAAAATTAAATTCTTAAAAGTAAACATTAAACCTACATTTTTTTAAGGGCCTCAGGTTAGCCATGTGAGTTAAAGCGTTGACCTTTATCTCACATGGTAAACCTAGAGTGGCGAGTTCAATTCTCGCCTGGGCAAAGGAAATTATTTAGTGACGAAATTCATTAAATAACATCCTAAAATCCCACCCTGGCTAGAAAAGGGTGGTAACCTGTAGATAACCCGTCCCAATTAGCCTAAGTTGCAAAAAGTGGACGTTAATAAATAATAATAATAATAATACAGCTTTTTAAAAAGAGCATTTATAAATACAACCATTAAAATAACAACAAGGTTACTCTAGTTCCTGAGATCAAATGAA
Source organism: Riptortus pedestris (assembly GCA_019009955.1). Taxonomy (NCBI): domain Eukaryota; kingdom Metazoa; phylum Arthropoda; class Insecta; order Hemiptera; family Alydidae; genus Riptortus; species Riptortus pedestris. The sequence continues at coordinate 38,540,282 of CM032233.1, forward strand.
ATGAAATGTACTTATTTCTATTAAATGTTAAACAACATAACAGATTACGTTAAACATTAATATTCTAAAATAATGTACTAAGAGAATGTAAATTAATTCCTTTACATATTATTAAATAGAATTTATACTTTTATAATGCATTCATTATAAAATTATCTCAAATTTCATGAATACATTTTATAAAGTCTATAGATTTAATAATTACGTATAAAAATAATTGCGTCACGTACTTCCATTTATCTCAATACGTAAATGTTCAATGAGAACATTATTTGGTATTTAGGCTTCAAATAAAGTGCTTCTTAGTGTAGCATCTTCTTGTTAATATGACGTGAGTAGGAGTGGGGGTTTACTGAAGGCCGAAAACTGAAAAAGTTCGTCACGCAGGGGCTGCGTAAACTAAACAGATTTCCCACTTGAAGTTATACAATAGAGAAATCTCAATACGAGAGCCGAACAGTTACGGCAAAGGGCCGAACTAGCTTTTGGCGGGAATTTCAAAAATCTGTTATCGGCCCAAATTTAATAAAAATGGAAATATCTCGGTTGATATTCAATTTAGAGAAAACATTTATGGAGCATTAAATGTCCAATAAGATTATTTATATGCACTTTCTCGATCCGACGTATAATAACGGAAATATTTCGAAGTTCTCCCCTCCCCTTCTAACCCACTCCGCTCCCACTTTTCCGATTTCAGCCGTTGACGAACTTCATCTGTCTTTTCATGATAAAACTTCAGATCGAGTTCGTCAATGGCTAAAGTTGTGTTACTATTGCTATCATTATCTCCGACGGATAGTCGAGTCATGTTGGAAAAATATATATAATCAATTTTCAGCCTGTAGTAAACTCCCACTCCTACTCATACGTACCTTAATTAAAGTAAGCAGATATATCATGAAACGTTTTATTTAAAGCTCAATGACTATATTAGCAGATTTCCCTAAAGGGAAATCAGCTATTGAGGTCGTTCTCTGACGCGATTTTCGAAAAATTTCTTCAAATGTCCATCGATCCTACCCAGGAGTCGACGAAAATGAGGTACGTTCAAAATTATGTGTGTGTGTATATATATATTTGTCTGTTAATGCTCTAGCGGTCGCAATTTTTTTTTATCGTTACCAAACTCGATATTTAAACGTTTTATGCAAAAAGACATGTTCAATAAAGTTCGTTATATGGCTGATATCGATCCGACGTAGGAGGGGGGGTTTAGCGGGGATATTTCGAAACTACAAAATATCTCCGTAACCATCCCACGTCCGATATCAAAAATTAACGATTTACTATAAAATATCTTGTCATGATAAATTTATTCAGATCTAGTTCTTGAATATTAACTCGAGATACTATTGTTATCATTATCTTCATCAATTGGTGAGGCCGATAACGGATGACTAGTTTCCGGCCAAAAGCGATTTCGGCCCTTTGCTGTAACTGTTCGGCTCTCGTATGGAGATTTCTCTATTGTATAACTTCACGTGGGAAATCTGCTTAGTTTACGCAGCCCCTGCGTGACGGACTTTATTGTTTTCATTAAAGTTTTATTATACGATATTTAATTAATAAACTCGTTATATAACTGTTTCATGCGAAACTGAAGATTTTGTTTTGTAATGCCTGAAATGGGCTGGGAAGAAGGAAGTGACCGAAAATTTGAAATATCTTAGTTATTATTAATGAGATCGAAAACACGTTTAAACCAATTTTGGTAAAAAAAAAATAATTTTCTGCGACTATAGTTTTGTACAAGTCTTTTCGAAAATTAACCGAGTTATCCGTAATTTTTTTTTAAATTTCAGCTTTAATAATGCTTGTTTTCACTTACATTCAATACCTACAAATTTCATGTCTTGCTTACATTTTGAAACTTGTTTTCAAAGCTTTCTTACAACCGGAGAAATGGGGAATAGAATGGTGAAATCAGATCAAGATCATATGACATATTCCAGCCTGTAGGAAAACTGTTTAATTTACTCAGAATATTTAGGTCAGAATAAATAGGGACAGTAATGTGATAGAATAATCCATTGGCCGAATTCGAAAGAGTACAGTATTCCACTATTTAAGGAGTCAAAAATAATGATTTATATATTTGTGTGTGTGTGCTTGCAATATCGGGTTTTTATGGAGCCATGGGCGAATTCTTTCCTCCAAGGTATGCCCGAATTTGTCTGCTGTACTTTCTATTAAAATTACAATAGCTTACTTCACACAAGGGAAATATGATACCAAAGCAAGAATTGGTAGATGCTTAACCTCAGTGTTCAGGAACAAAATAATACCATAAAAATCATTGAAGCTAAAACCCAGGCCTCTAATAATGTTTTTTTTTTTTTTTAATTTTTACGTTGATCGATGAAGCAAAGTTTATTTGGACAGTAATAGGTTCCCTTAGAATTTTCTGTAGAAATCGTATAGAGTATAACCAAATTTTAGATTGTGTTCAATACACTTCCGTGTTCAAATTATAAACCTCGCCTTTTTTTTCTCTACTAAAACGTTTCCCCCAAATTCGCACCCATTTAGCTATTTAATCATTTTAATGTAAAGTAAAAATGATTTATAATATTGTTATTTTTATAAATTGTAATGAAACGATTTGTCTTTTTTTTTTTTAGAAAATATTTTACTTTTAACGTTAACTAAAGCATTTTTCAAAAATGAACAGTCCTCGTCTCAAAGGTTTCATATGGAAATAGTTTTCACCTTCTATTCTAATAGATACTAATTTATTTTTCCCAGCTTCTTCAGAGAAAGTCAAATACTAAGTGTCCCTGTAAAGTATTGGAAGAACCCTAGGTGTATCCAGCCAAGCGTATAGGATCCGACCGAGGACGTTTAGGGGGCTAGCGTTAATCCTTGACAATTAGATGCGCTAGGAAAATTCAATAGTCACACTTTGTCCACGTATTACTGCCAGAGAAAGAATGGCAAAAGTGTGACATATGTGTAAATGAAAAATTGCACCTAACACAAACACTATCAATAAAGCAAACAGCAAGAATACTTAGTCGTGAGACTAAATTAGATGCTTCCAATATATATCAATTATGAAGCAAAAAAGTCCGTCACACAGAGGCTGCGTAAACTAAGCAGATTTTCCACGTGAAGTTTTACAATAGATAAATCTACAAACACTTAACTCCACCGAGGATAATAAGTGAAACACTACAATCGGTAATGAGACATCTTCCTGCCAATGTAAATAACCTCCAAACAGATAACCTCCGCCAACCTCTGAGAGCTGAAGAGATGGGCAGAAATATACTAGACCGGATAGAAAAACAATTACTGAAATATATATGAATATAACAAATTGATTTTATTGAAATCGATTTACTATAGCTAGTGCTGTAATTTATAATGAACCGGAATAATTTTTATCTCAATCACTCAAACTTTAGTAATCCAAGAACAAAAGGAGACAGGGGGTGGGGGGTCAACAGCCGAAACATCAACACTAGAAACTTGCCTATAGATTGAGCAAACTTAGGAGGCCGGTCATTCCACGCAGAAAGGCCATAAACAAAGATGATGAAATCACAAATGAACAATTTCGTGATATTTCGTTTCCTATTAGTTTCTCGGCCAGTGCAGACTTTCATCGGACAAGATTCTCAAAATTTATTGGAACGGCAGTGCATACAAGCTTAACTGTGAGGAATTTTGCAGCATTTGCAATCTGTATGAAGAGGAAACACTCCACCATTTCTTCTTCCGCTGCCCTATGTATAGCCATATCAGAAATGCATACTTCTCCAAACATATTAATCCTACTGATTCACCAAATACACAGCTCAAGCAATTGTTCACAATAGAAGACAAATCTAAGGCCTTTGATAGCTATAAATTTGTTATTAATGCCCTTAAAGTACGAGCTTTCATAATGTTTGATTGATTTATCACTTCCAACACAAGTTGTAAATATTTCATTTATTATTATAATTATTTATATATTTTATTAATCTATGTATTTTTCATAATTAATATTGTGCATTCGGAACTGATTGATGATTTAGAAGAAGTGTCTCTTTATTTTGTTTATTATTATACATATATTTTTATTATATTTACTTATTATAATTTGATTTTATTATATTATTATTTTTTCTTTATTTATTTATTTTTCTTTAATATAAGCAGATTAATGAAATTTTATGTTCTTTTTTATTTTATTTTCTTTCTTTCTATTTCTTTATTCTTTATTTTTATTTTTTTTTTCTATTAAATTAAGATTAATTATGTATCAAATTTGAAGATCACCCAATATTGAGTAAGCTATTTTTACTATAATGTAATTCTTTGTTTATTGATATACTAATTATAGCCAAATTATTTATTTTATCAATCACCAATATTATATGTATTACTTTAGAGAAGTATTGTACCTAGCTATGTGTTTTAATTTTTCTTTTTTTTTTCTTTTCTTTTTTTATTTATTTTTTTTTTGTAAATATTTGGACCCCCTGTAAAAAGTTTATACTTAAATACAGAATTTTTATCTATCTATCTATTAGTTTCTCGGCCAAAAATGCACAAAACAAAAGTTGTTTATTTTGTTATTTAGAGTAACTTTTGTTACATTCACTTTTGTCATAAAATGAAGTAAATACGGGATATACGCTAAAACTATACCGGGAGTCATTAATTTTAATAGTACTTAGTTAAGTGTTTTTAATAAATACATATTATGACAAATGATGTTATGTTTTAGTCTTATATGATAGTTCTAATTGTAAGTATTATTTGGAGGTTATAAATCTCTGTCGCTCCTCCTCATTTATTTATTTTCCCTAGAAAATAACTTCGTTATTTATTTCAAATAGAAATGTAAACTATAAGAGCATTTCCATTGTTTAATTTGTATAATGTTTTTATTTTTATTTGTTTATAAACGTCCACATTATGCTACTATGGCTAATTGGGACGGTTTACCTACAGGTTACAACCCTTTTCTAGCCAGGATGGGACTAAGATTTTATTTAATGAGTTCATCACTAAATAAATTCTTATTTGCATAGGCAGGATTCTGTATATTTTAACAAATTCATGCTGAATCTGCACAAGGAGTGATAGCGGAAGTAGTAGGGAATCAAACTCATTGGTTCTGGTAATATATTATCTTATTTCCGATATATTGATGCTATTGAAACAAATATGTACTATCATAACAATAGTCAATTAAACGTTAATGGTAATGTCATTATGACAAAAGACAATATGCTTTTAAACTCGATATGATTGTTTAAAGTATTACTTAGATTGCACGGAGGGCTACGATCTCTTCGCCTCACCTAGCTTTTTGAATATAAATGAAATCATTTTTAGGGTACTAATAGTGGTACCCTTTAATTACATTAAGTAGATAAATTATTAAAATAATATTTTGAATAATTAATTTAATGAAAACAATGTTGGTAACCCTCATACGGGAGTGGAAGATGGCGGGAAGCTAAAACAGCTAATTGAGTTTACTTATTTCCTGTGAAATTCTGGCATTACTGGAAATTATTTCCACTGAGATTTACTATTACGAATATAATCTTATCTACAAAACTATGCTTAAACTATATGTGCTCGGTTTGCTTTTTGGCAGGAAATATGTTCATGATATTTAATTGTAATAAATGATATCCATGATTATGGCTTGAATTATTCAAAAAGTAGAGAGAGATAGATTAGTAACACATTTTCATTTATTCTTCAAAACTAAAATTTCTATTCAATTAGTCTCCCAAAAGACACCATTTAGGATTGGCTATTTCGGAAAAACAATACGTCATAGAGGGAAGTATAATTTTACATATATATATAACTAGGAATCAAATTCTAAAACCTCAGAGAAAGCCCCGAGGAAGCAGGAAATATGTCTAGCGAAACGGCTAAAAGTATGAAAACACTGTCAATACCCGAAGACCTAGATTATAATAATAATAGTAAGGAACGTGGAAGTTTACGCGTATATTTAAACGACTAAGTAAATTTTTTGGTATATTTAATTATATTTAGTTGGGCATAGTGGTGCATTACTTATTTGTATTATTATATGAAACAGTTAGGAAAACGTTAACTATACTGAGAATACCAAAAAAGAATAGCACTGGATGGTCTGCCTGTAGCAACGGTTAGCCTCAAGAGATTCAAAAATAAATTTGACGTCGTTTGTGATGTTATAAATTGAGCAATTAACAAATAATCCAATGAAATTAAGTAACTTCTTTTATCAGGCATATATTAGTGTTATTGCCCTCTCTTTGTCAAGAGATAACTAAGCTTGTACTCGTATATACTGCCGCCTATGAAATTTGCACTCTTTCAGGTAACTTAGACATTTTAATCGATTTATTGCTTAATATCAAATGAAATGAATTGAAAAAATAGTGACAAAAGTAATCAAGGCCACTGACGTGAGGGGATATCAGTAATAAACCATAATTTAATTATGGGATCCAAAATTAGTTAGATTGAAGTGCTCAAATATTAGGTAGTGTAAGATGCTCCAATGCAGCATTTAGTAGTAGTAGATTCCAACCAACCGTCTCGCCTACACTTTTATCTTCTATTAAAAATCTGTTACAAAAATAAATGCTGAAAAATGGCAAATCAAGTTGACAGACACAGCAAAGAGACGACCATTGAAACCCTTTCTATCAAAAATTAAAAATCGACTCACAAACAAAATATTTAAACCAAACATGAAACTGGCCAGCCTACTACATTTATTTATTTGTATATTCCCCCTCTATGTATTTTAATTACCGTAGATTATAATTCCTCAACCCCTTTCTTTTAAACATTTGTTAACAATACATATCGAAATAGATGAATAGTAAATATAATAATTAGAAGATGTAGGGAATGTCATTGTGCGGTACCTAGACCAGATAAACTGCATTGTTTTCAGTGCTACTGATCAAAGAAAAAGAAATTGGTACTATTATTACGTTTCTTTCATTGTCAAATACATGGCAAACATGTTCAACCTCAGTTCTATCAGTTATATTGACATATAAAAGTGCCCATCATAGTTTATTTATTCATTGATTTAGAACCACTTGGAAATTAAAGCCATCCTCTCCTGAAGAATAAAAAAAAAAGATCATAGTTAAAGGAATAATAAAATATTGGCATCGAACGTTGTGCTATTGTCATTTCAAAAATTTTACGCAAAGCCAAATTCAGTAATTATTCAGGAGTTCAAATGGTTTAATAGCATTAACCCATTATACTAGGCAGTTCGTTTAATGTTAATGTAGAGTTATTGTTTATTATTATTTACGTCCACTTTATGCTACTATGGCTAATCGGGATGGGTTATCTACAGGTTACCATCCTTTTCTAGCCAAGGTGGGCCAAATAAGTTTATTTACTGAGTCCGTCACTTAATAAATTTCTACTGCCCAGGGCGGGAATTGAACCCGCCACTCTAGGTCTACCACGCGAGATTATTATTATTTATTTATTTGAGATGCCGCTACAATGGCGATTCATCTATTAACATGTTTGAATATAATTTTTCAAAATTAAATAAATATTAACAATTTTTCAAAGCTAAATGTTACAAAAGTACAAAATAAATAGGACCACGCCGCTACAGTGGCGATTCATATTTTAACATGTTAGAATATAATTTTACAAGATTAAATAAACATTAAAATTTTTACACAGCTAACTTTTACAAATGTACAAAATAAATAGAATGGACTTGTTAGTATATTTATTTATGAGGAAAAAATATAAAATAAAAATAAAGCAACAAAGAAAAAAAAAAGATAAATAATAATAAAAGTAGAACTATAAATAGTTAAACTGGAAGGAGGCAAAACTTATATTCCACAGTGCTTGCTATATATAACTTTCATAATTATGGATAATAGTTTTTATAATTCATCAAATAATCCATTATTTCTTAAATACTTAAAAACATCATCTATAAATTGGCTGCTGTCGGCCAGTAGTTCGCATAAATTTGTGGGCCATGGGTACGTTTTCACTTGTGTGTTGTCAGTCAGTATGTGTTTTACAGTCAGCGTTCTGTGCAGTAGCGACATATAGGTTCATCTTTCACGCGAGGTTAAGACCAACGCCTTAACTCACACGGCCAACCTGAGCCCCTTAATGTGGAGTATCTGTAAATGTGCGAAATGTTCTGTCAGTTCGATTCAATCAGTAGCATGTCTTCTTGAGCTTTCAGCCCCTAATATTATTTATGTCATGGGAACATAGTTACTCGCGAAAGTCTAAGAAATGTGCCTCAATTCAGTTCCGATTGTACTATTATTTCTAAGGTAGAATATTAAATACATATCATCTCCTTTAATAACAGCTGGTATTTGCACTGTAAATATCTGTAGAATAACTTTGTCGTGGAAGTTCATGTAGGTCGTGGAAGTTGATATTGGTTTTGTGAAAGGAATAGTTTTTTTTTGTGGAAGCTTGAAATTGGTTTTGTGAAAGGAATAGTTCAATTGAAGGTCAAAATGTTATGGCTTGGTTTTCCTCGACATGCTGGGAATAAAAGTTGTATTTAAGTTAAATGTGAGAGACAAGGCTAGTCGCAAAAGTCACCAAATATTAGGGTTTTCTTAATCGTCAGATTTACCCGTCCAGTGTTTAGGGTTAATACCCGTTGTTGGCATTTGTTAATAATAAAATTTTAATTTTTATGTAAGACGTAAGCTGTCCTCGCAATTATCATATTTCCCCGTCCCTCCTTGCATATATTTGAATTATTAGGGAGCAAAATATTAACATAGATTTCAATAATTGTCCAGGTGAGGCGTACTGGGAGATCATGATGGAATGAATTGTTTGAGCATATCAATATTCTACCCAAATTATCTTTTGCTTCAAAAATTGTTTCCAAAAGAATGTATAATACAAGTTACTCTAAATAACAAAGTAAAAAATTTTTGTATGTGCACCTTTGTCCGAAAAACAAATAGACAATGAAAATCGCGAATTTATTATTTCAGGCCTCCTCTTATATCCCCCACTCCCGTTCTAATCTAAAAATTTTTAAATATAGTTTTATAATGCATGGAAGAATTAATGCTAATTGACAATAGCGAGTTGTTGTTGTTTAAGTTCGTTATGTAATCGTTAGCGGGCCCATGAAATAGTTGACTCCCGCTTTAGTTTTAGTGTATATCTCGTTTATTATACTTTGTAAAAACAAAAATATATATCCACAAAAGTTACTCTAAATACCTAAATAAACAACTGTTTATCCATGTTTCATATTTGCTGGAAAAAAAAAAAAAAATAAAAGCAATAGGCAAACGAGAAATATCGGCTATTATTTAATATTCAGGCCTCCTATCCCCCACTCCTGCCCGTCCCTAAAATGTTAGTATGGCTTCCTTCTTATAAGGAATGCGTTAGTGCTAATACACATCCCAGTGTTTTATATTTAGTTTGGTTGATCTTATTTGTGCAAATAAAATTGTGCTCCGCTATAATGATCGAGTGTATAACGCATTTATTTTTCGGTATACGACGTAGTATATATACCAAAAAGTTTTCTAAATAAACAAATAAACAACTTTAGTTATGTGCATATTTGCCGAAACCCCAATAGGAAACGAAAAATCACTATTTTAATTCAGGCCTCCCTTATAACCCCCACTTCTCCCCATCCCAAAAAGTGTTGGTAATGGTCTATTTATAATGATAAGCCGATAGGCTAATACATATACCGAGGTTTTATTTATTACGGTGAGTCATTTTGGTCCAAAAATAAAAATTTTTCACTTCCGCTAAAGTGTTTGGCGTAAATCTTCGTTTATAAATCGGTATACAAAAAAAAATGTATATAACAAAAGTACATTAAATACAAAATAAACAACTTTGTCATGTTCAGATTTTGCCGAAAAAAACAATAAGAAAATAAATATCGCTATTTTTATTTCAGGTTTCCCTTATAACCCCCACTCCTGTTGGTCTCAGAGGATAATATTATAGCCTAAAAGTCTAAGTTGGTTATAGTATATATACATTCCAGTTTCATAAACTTCGGTGTCCGCCGTTTTCTCGCCTGAAAAGAGTACCAAACAAACAAATAAACAAACAAAACAGACACCAAAGGAAACAAAATCGGCCGTTATGGTGTCTATGACATTAAACGACAGTTTATCGTGAAAGTTCACGACCAAAAATCAATGTACAAGGACAGAGGTTACATATTTTAATATATATTAAGGGAAATCAGCTATTGAGGTCGTACTCATACGCGCGAGTTTCACAAAAAATTTCTTCTTCAATGTCCATCGATCCTAACCCAGGAGATTACAAAATGGTTCCGGTTCAAAGAGTATATATAAATATATATATATATATTTATAAATATATATATATATATATAATGACTAGCTCAGATACCTCGGCTTCGCCCTGGAATTGATTTGAGTCTGAATGTGATGTATTTTTTTTGGCAGGCTTTGCATTTGCACAATATTTTGACATTTACACCCTTCCCGAGTGATTAGGGTATATACATACCGTGTTGTCTGAGCATTTTGTTAATAATAAAAATTAAATCTATTTATGGTTTAAGGGTACTAACTGTCCTCGCATATTATCCAAATTTCTCCCGATCCTCTTGTGACATAGATTGAATTATTATTAAAGGACAAAATATATAACATAGATTATCAATTAATTTTCTCATTGTGAGGTCACCTGGAGTTCATGATGGAAAAGAATTAGTTGAGCACTATTCAATATTCTACCCAAATTTACTTGCTTCATAAATTGTTTCAAAAGAATGTATAAAACAAAAGTTTCTTCAGTGGGGGATAACAAAGAAAAAATTTTGTTATGTGCACCTGTCGAAAAACAAATAGACATGAAATATCGCAATTTTTTATTCAGCCTCCCTATAACCCCCCCTTTCCCGTTCTATCTAAAAATTTTAAATATAAGTTTATAATCATGAAGAATCAATGCTAATTGACAAGCGAGATTTTTTTTTAAGTTCGGTTTTAATCGTTAGCGCCCAATGAAATAGTTGACTCACCCGCTTTAGTTTATAGTGTATTATCTCGTTTATACTTTGTTAAAAGACAAAATAAATATCAACAAAAGTTTACTCTAAATATAACAAAATAAACGAACTTTATCATTTCATATTTGCTGAAAAAGCAATAGGAAACGAAATATCGCTATTATTAATTTCAGGCCTCCCCAATATAAACCCCCACTCCTGCCCTTCCCCTCGAAATGTTTAGTATGGCTTCTTATTTATAAGGAAGGCGTTAGTGCTAATAACACATACCCAGTGTTTTTAATTAGTTTGGGTTGAGTCTTTTTGTGGCCAAAAAATTTTGACTCCCGCTATAATATCGAGTGATAACGCATTTATTTTTCGGTATACACGATAGTATAGTATAACAAAAGTTTTTCCTAAATAACAAAATAAAACAATTTAGTTTATGTGCAAATTTGCCGAAACCATAGGAAACGAAATATTCACTATTTTATAATTTTCAGGCCCCCTTATAACCCCCACTCTTTTGCCATTCCCTAAAAATGTTTGGTATGTCATTTTTATAATGAGCAGCGTTAGAGCTAATCAAATACCGAGTTTTAATTTATTTCGGTTGAGTATTTTGTCCCCAAATAAAATTTTTTCACTTTCCGCTATAGTTTTACGTATACTCGTTTATAATTCGGTATACAAAAGAAAATGTATAAAACAAAAAGTTACTTTAAATAACAAGAATAAACAACATTTGTCATGTTCATATATGCCGAAAACCAATAAGAAAAGAAATATCGCCTATTTTTAATTTTCAGGTTTCCCTTATCAACTCCCCACTCCTGTTTGTCTCAGAGGATATTATTATAGCCTAGAAGTCTAAGTTGGGTTAGTAGTTAATATACATACCCAATTTTCATAAAATTCGGTTCAGAGGGAGCCGTTTTTTTCCTGAAAAGGGTAACAAACAACAAATAAACAAACAAAACAGACACCAAAGAAACAAATGCATGTATGGTGTCTATGACTGTGAACGAAAAAGTTATCGTGAAATTTCACAAAAAAAATCAATGTACAGACAGAGGTTAGATTACAATTTTATATATATATATAAATATATATAAATATATATATATATATAAATATAATATATAATATATATAATATAATAGAGCTATATAATGTCTGTTAACGTCTCTAGCGTTCGCAAAAAATAAATTGTTTGTATTGATCGTTACCAAACTCGATATTCTAATCGTTTTATGTAAAAAGGGAGATCAAGATTCATGTAATTGTTGAAATCGGACCAGTGGGAGGGGGGTTTATGGGAGGGGGGGATGTTGTCGAAAATTGCGAAATATCTCCCGCTATTATGCGTCGGATCGAAAAAATTTGTATAGTCTTCATATTTACTAAAAATATTAGATACAAATTTACTAATACAATGTTCTATACATTTATTCTGTATCTTGAATATTAACCGAGATATTTGCATTTATATTCTGTATGTGGTCGGCAGGTGTCGGCTATGTTCCGGACTTTCCGGCAAGAGCTCTGGCGGCCGTTTCTGTAATTCGTCCCTCGTGAATAGGTTTAGAGATCTCTTATTACTACAGTTGTTATTGGGCTTTTTTTTCTATTGTAAAACTTCACGTGCGAAATCTGCTTAGTTTACGCAGCCCCTGCGTGACGGACTTTTTGCTTATCTTTGTACGTATGTAAGTCTGGACAACTTAAAAACTATTTTTTTTTTTTTTTTTTTTTTAATTTTTTTTTTAGGTTTACGTCTACGGGTACGAACTAAGTGTCAAAATTATACAAACGTTTATAATAGAAAAACGTTAACGAATTATAATTATAATAATAATAGTTCATGGCGATTAAGTTAGCGATGAAAAAATAACTTCCGCCACCCTGCGCAAATGTTTGCCTTCGAAATTGTTAAAATATGATTTATGATGAGGTACATTGTCTCTTAGTGTAAAAATCATAGTGTATTGTATCTTATCAATTTATAAAGTACGTCCCTCGTAATGTAAATTAAGATTTATAATTTTTAATAAGCGTGCCAATTAATTAAAATTCGTATGTTGGTTCTCCCAGAAAACCCAATCGTCTCAATGTATTTTGTGCTCATTCCATTCAAACTCTTGACGTCTACTGTCACTGAATGGAGCAGCTTCCGCGAGCTTGGCTCTTCAACCATAATTCTCCCTATATTCAATCTCTTCTAAACCAGAAAAACTGAAGGCGAGAAATTAATCTTCCAGTTTTAAAATAAAGATTTTAATTTCAAGAAATGGGCACTCAATTTTCTTCTACTTACGGGATACATGCAATTGTGGTTGTACACATGTCGTCTTTTAGGAAAAATAAGTTCAAATATCCAACATTCCTACCCAGGAGTTGTGGAAAATGACACATTATCAAAACTCAATATATTTGTTAGCATTCGCAAATTTGTTTGATCGTTGAAAAAAGTCGGAAATTGACCTTTCGAAATACCTCTGTTATTATGAAACGTGAAGGTGCAAATACGATCGGTGTGACATAAATAAAGATTTTACGTTCTTAACTACCTGATTTTTATTTGGACTAAAGATTATATCAGCGAATGACTTAAATCTGGGCCTGGGAAGAGATGGAGAAAGGGGAGAAATCGAAAATTCGAAATATCTCCGTTATTAGTCAGATTGATATATTTTATATAACTAATCTTATTGAAAATGCAATTTTCTACAACTATTGTCTCAAGCATGTTTTCTCTAACTTTAACCGCGTTATCATTTTTGGTTTCAAGTTGACAACCTTTAGTAGGAGTCAATTTCTACAATGGGTTTGTCACTCAATCTAAAGTCCTCAGTCACTAAATATCTTATGTCTAGCTTACATTTTAACTATATACGTGTGTGTGTGTGTGTGTGTGTGTGTGTGTGTGTGTGTGTGTGTGTGTGTGTGGGTGTATATATATTATATATATATATATATATATATATAATATATATAACACACACACACACATATATGTATAAATAACATTATGTGAATTTCATTTTCATCTCTTAGTTAGGATCGATGGGTATTATATTTCCTTACGGGAAATGAGCTTCCGAGGTCAAACACATGACGTGATTTTCGAACATTTTCCTATAATGTCCATCGATCCTACCTAGGATATGACGAAATGTGGTCCATTTAAAATTATATATATATATATATATATATATATATATATATATATATGTGTGTGTGTGTGTCTTCGTCTTCTGCTGGACCCAATATTATTTATATATTCTTCAAATTTTTAAGGCAAGAGTCTCCAATAAATAAGATTTTTTGGCAAACTTTATTGAAACTGCCCTACATGTTTCGTGGCTTATTTGCCATCTCTTCAGGGGCTATCCCTTTTAAAAGAAAAAATATAAAATATTATTAATAACATTAATTTAACACATCCCTTAATAATACTTTTGCTATATATTATATTGTATTAAATATAATTATAAATTGCTACTTACATTTCTGAGGTGCTCGTTTACCTTATATACTCGTATACACACACACACACACACACACACACACACACACACACACACACACACACACACACACACACGCACGCACGCACACACACACACACACACCACACACACGTCTATAGTACAGTCAATGAATAAGGTCCCCTAGGCAAGAAGTGTGGGGAGGCCGTACTAAGGCCTCTCAGCCAATCAGAAGACTGCGACGTTGCTAGGTTATACCTGCCTTACCTCTGTCACTCTAGCTTCCAGTGTTAAGTGGCCACTATCGGAGTGTTGTTTTGTTTTCTATTGTTCCAAGGTACGTATAAGATAAGGTAGTGCCATTTGACGAATAGCCAATCAAAATGCAGCGAGCCTGCTACGTCACTCGATTCCTAGCCACGCCCCCAACCAGCTTAAAAACGACCGATATACGCTGTTTTCTGATTAATTTGGTGAATACAAAATTTATAAAATGGTATAGGTCAATAAATGGTACAAATTACTTTAGCTGAATATATTTTACTTTAAATAAACCATGTACAAATTAGATTCCATTAAAAATAAATACACAATAGTTCCTTAAAATTGAGATATATTTAAAATCGTAATTTTTCTACATAATCAACACAATACAAAGAAAAATTTTGCTATAATAAGATAAAATGTTCAAAACATGAAAACAGTTATGCCTAATATTATACAAAGAAATTAAAGTCAATGACATTGAACAAACCAAGCAATAAACTAAGATACCAGTTACTAGAATATGTTAGTAAATTATTTTAAACATCAACTAGTCCATTCAGGTACAAGATTTTTAAAGTATATCATTGGCATGTAATCCTTCTTGTCCTAAAAAGATGCATATATTTCGAGTCGCAGGGATGCCTCGGTTCCAGTTAAATCCTTGTGAAGAGAATGGCACTGATGTTGGAGCCTATGCATTAAAATCCCACAGAATAAATAACTGTGAAAGAAACATGTAATAACATTACTAATGGACCATGGGAAATAACTCCAATAGTTCTCTATAGGATAGAACTACAAGAAAATAATTCTTTCCTTACATTTTAAATCTCACCTTTTTAAAAGCTGTCATTGGCATGTAGTCTGTCTTGTCGAAAACAGTTGTTGCTGATATATGTGGAGTGTATGAATTTAAACCGCACTGTCCCATATAATAAATAACTGTGAAAGAAACATGTAACATCATTACTAATGGACCATGGGAAATTAATTCCTATAGTGCTCTATAGGATACACTGCAGGAAGATAATTCTTTTTCTTATATTTTAAATCTTATCTTTTCAAAAGCTGTCATTGGCATGTAGTCTGTCTTGTCGAAAACAGTTGTTGCTGATATATGTGGAGTGTATGAATTTAAACCGCACTGTCCCATATAATAAATAACTGTGAAAGAAACATGTAACATCATTACTAATGGACCATGGGAAATTAATTCCTATAGTGCTCTATAGGATACACTGCAGGAAGATAATTCTTTTTCTTATATTTTAAATCTTATCTTTTCAAAAGCTGTCATTGGCATGTAGTCTGTCTTGTCGAAAACAGTTGTTGCTGATATATGTGGAGTGTATGAATTTAAACCGCACTGTCCCATATAATAAATAACTGTGAAAGAAACATGTAACATCATTACTAATGGACCATGGGAAATTAATTCCTATAGTGCTCTATAGGATACACTGCAGGAAGATAATTCTTTTTCTTATATTTTAAATCTTATCTTTTCAAAAGCTGTCATTGGCATGTAGTCTTCTGTATTAGCTGAAAAATCACTTTTCTTCTTTTTGGGAGAAATCTCATTAATGTGACACAGGGCACGTTTACATATTTTCACTCCTACATTGTCTAGATGTTTCACTTTTTGAGTCAGAAGTAGAAGTTTGTTTACTTAAGGACGACACTGGTAAATTCAGGTGGGGCAGAGCTTCTTCTTTTAATTTCAATCTATTAGGAACATAGCCTAACAATAATGCTTGTAAATTCCTTTCATAATCACTGTCGCTGAAATGTTCTGAACAAACCCGTGAAGTATCAGGATTAAAGTTCAAATCTTCTCGTCTGCACAGGACTACTCACTGTTTCTTAATTTCTGGGTTTTTCGGGAACTGGTTAAAAGATACTGACTTGCCTGATTTCCTAGGGTTGTTGGAATATGTTGCTACGGCACAATCACTCGGCATTTTGAAAAAAATAAGTTATAACACTAAAAAATAAAAAAATCACAAAAAGATAGAGATGCTCACTATGTAAACAAAGCTGATGACGTAATGCGTCATGTCGCAAAAAAGTCACAATCTGCGCACCTGCCGAATGGCACCCCCCTGTATTGTTCATAGTTTGGTTTTGTGCATTGTTCAGATTTTGAACATAGTTTGGTTTTGTGCATTGTTTTCTACATTTGTGAAAATGTCACTAAACGAAGGCGAGGGGAGTGGTATCTCTAAAAAGAAAAGAGGAGTAGTTTTCAAGTTACAAACTCGTGAAATGATAATTAAAGTGAGTGAGTTTTTTGAAAAAGAAAAACAGAACGGTGGCCCGCTTGTTTCATTTTACCAGGTTGTAGAGAGGACAGCTGCTGCTTATGGAATTTCCAGAAAAATAGGTCTAGGATATCAATGGAGAAAAGAAAATTGGGAAATGATGAAAAAATCCTTAGTCCAGGTAAAAAGCGGCCTCGCGAAAGTCTAACTTTTGATGCCTTTCAAGAAGAAGCAATAAAGAGGCATATATATGGCTATTATGAGAGAAAGGAGTATCTTAATAGAAAACGCCTCCTGATCACTTTGAAAGACGCCGGTTTATTTTTTGGGGGTGTTACTAGCCTTTATTGCACATTAAAGAAATTAGGATTTTCATGGAAGAAGTTTGAAGGAAATCTATTTACGAAATAGATGAAATTGCAAAAGTACATGGTCATAGGGTTATTCGGCTTCCTCCTTACCATTGTCACTTTAACCGAAATGATTTGGGCTCAAATAAAAGGGTACGTAGCTTTAAACAATAAGAATTTTAAAATGCCGGAAGTGATAAAATTAACAGAAGAAAAAATGAATACTATTTCTTCAATGGATTGGGAAAAAGTTGTAAAGCATACAGAGAAGGCGATGAAGTCTCAAGCTCAACTGGATGGCGTAATTGAAGAAAGAGTTGAACAAATGATCATTTCAATTACCAGTAGTAGCAGTAGTGAGTGGGAAGAATTTGATTCTTCAGAAGACGGACATTCTTCCAATGAGGAAATGGAAGGCGTCTTTCCTCTTCCATAGCTTTTTGTTTTTAAAACATTTAATGTCTTTTTTTGCAATAAAAATCATATTTTTCTTCAAAGCTTTGTAAATTCGAAAATACTTGTTACCTTTCTATACAATAGATGCCATTGCTTCAGATATTTAATCACGAAAAATAAAATATTGGTCTAATAATGGGTTCAATAGTTTGGCCATCTGAGTTAATCAAGAACCACATTATATTAGCTTTACAAATCATTCTGTTCAATTACTCATATTCATCGGCTGTTTAATGTAGTGGGTCAACTAGAGCAGAGTTTATTAACTATAAAATATAGTTCTAGAACAGGGGTGCACAACCTTTTTAATCAACAGGCCAATTTAAATTTTAAATTTTTTTGGCGGGCCGCACATAAAGTAACACTTATTAATAATTTATAAAACTTTATTTATAATAACCATTAAAATAGAAAAACACAAAAATTTAAAAAATGCAATGATTTCATAAATAAATTTTAATCCATACTAAAAAAACAACAACAATAAAACAAAAGAAAAACGAATTTCCTTATAATTTTTAATCAGACATTTGACACTGTTTTTCCGGTACAAGCTAATAAATATCTGCCGGAATTGATGAAGTAGCTACGTATGCAGCTTTCTAATCGTGCATCAATCAGTCTTGATCGGTGGTCATTTTTGATTAATTTCATGGTCGAAAATAATTGTTCGCAAACACACGTACTTCCGAACAGAGACATCATTTGCTTTGCATTTTTCGTCAAAAGCTGAAATTTCTCAGGGCTCACACACAATTTATAATAATTTTGATTTTTACTGAGAAAAATAAATTTTTTAAATCGGTATTATTGTGCATATCAATCACTTCCATTTGAAAGTCTTCGGTAACTGTATCCACGTCGATATTAAATGGCGAAGAAGACATTTTCATGGAAACCGCTGTCTATATATTGTACGTATTTTTAAGAAGTAGTAAAGTTTTCTTTTTCTAAATGTGGAAAGTGAGACACATTATTCTGCAAAACATGCTGTTTCCACAATTTTAATTTGCGCTCAAAACTTGAATTTTATCATGCAAATTGTGAATAAACTGTCCTTTACCTTGAAGTTCCACATTAAGATCATTGAGATGCTGAGTCACGTCGATATAAAACCCAAAATCGCACATCCATTCTTTATTACCAAAATGTGGAAAGGCATATCCCCTCATATCCAAGAATAATTGTATTTTGCTTTTTAAGTTGTATACTCTTTTTAGCATTACACCTCTACTAAGCCAAGGTACTTCGGTATTCAAAACCACGTTGAAATATTCAGTTTCTAAATCTTTCAGGTATTCTGTAAATTCACGGCAATTTAAAGCACGCGATTTTATAAAACTGATAGTAGAATTATTGGTACTGTGACATTTGCCGAACTCAATCTTTTCGCAAACAAATTTTCCTGGTGAATTATGCAGTGGTTAACGAATGTTACCCTTCTTGTGGCCTTCTTAATGTCTTGAAACAGCCTTCCCGATCCTTCTATCACAATGCTTGTCATTGCTCGTGATCCATCCGTCGATATATTGTCGATAGATTTAAATATTTTCCAAAAAGGACTTTACTTCATACTACCGGTCTTTGCCGGTTGTAGTCCCTTGCATTGTAATCAGTGAACACAATTTTTCGGTAATATTAAATTTGGTGTCAATACCACGTAAACATATAGCCAGTTGTGCTGTATCAGTAATTTCGCAACTCTCATCAAGTGCCAAAGAACAGTACTGGAATTTTGCAATGCGTTCACGAAGCTTTGGTTCTATGTTCTCGGACAAGTCTCCAATTCTCATTGCAATAGTGAATCTTGATAAACTAATGTTTGAATAATATTTATTTTATCAGGAAATGCTATTTCTGGAACAGCAGTCGGACATTCTTTTATCATCTCTCTATCCGCAAAGGGGTTCATTTTTTTTGCCAGTATTTGACTGACAATAAAACTAGCCTTAACTGCTGTATTTGATAAATTAGCTAGATTTTTAAAAATAATCTGTTGTTATCCCAAGTTTTCCTCCGTTTGATTAAACTTATCTATCCAGAGTTGTTCGGTTAAGTTTTTATATTGTTACTCATGTTTTGTATCATTATGCCTTTGTATGTTATATTCTTTTAATGTCAACACAGTCTCTCAGTATATTAAGCATTCAGCTTTATCTTCGAGGAAAGTGAAAAATAATCAAAATTCCATTTTTCTTGGAAATGCCTGTACTCATCCGCAACCTTCCGTATTTTCATTTACTTTTCCGACACGCGATTATGGATTAATAATTTGAAAGTTAAAAACGTTTGTAGGAAAACTTAATTTTGACTAAAAAAACTCTAATATTACTTTTTTGACATTAATATCACGCCTTTCAAGAAACACAAGAATTTCTGATATTGCTAAGTAACAGCTTACCAAACTGATTGTGTGACAGAAGTAAACACAAACAAGCACGGACGAGGCGTGTTAGTTTGAATGTTTGAACAAGTCGCCGACAAGTGAGTAACTCTTCACAAAAAATTGAATCGGTTTAGTACGCACTACCATTAAATTGTAATTATTTTTTAACAATTTATTTTTGGGAGAAAGTCGATAAAATAAATTCAATTTTAGAAATGCTTGGCGGGCCGCATAAACATGTTGAAAAGGCCGCGTATTCCTCATCCCTGATCTAGAATATCGGCCTTCTGCAAGGCAGAGGACGAATGGTGGTTACAGCGCTTCCTATTGAGTCAGACCGTGTACTGAAATATTGGCTTTCCAGCCAGGGAGAAGGCAAGCAGCTCCTTCTTATTCATGTACTCCTAATACTCTTCCTTCAATCCGGCCCAGTTTGGACATTAAGCCCCGCCCCACGCATCGTATTCTTTTTTGTAATCAATAAATACGTCTGAGTCCAGCTCCAAGGGCTCAGTCAGGCCAACATCCAGTGGCGTCGGGCACTGAAGATGATGCACTGCATCGAAAGCGCTCTGCCGTTTTAATAAATTGGTACAGTGGAATCCCAATTCTTTCATCATACCTATATAATAAATAATATCTTATTTATAAAATAATTTGATTTAAATTGATAACGTAATTTAGTTTATAATACAACGTAATTTTGTTATTGTTAATATAATTTATAACAATTAAATTATGTAATTTACTTGGTTTAAATCTGTTAAAATTAATTTAAAAACTTTGGGGCTTTCGTCAATCAGGTGCTGCGTTACCTGAGCATATTTCCCCCGTACACCACGTATTTTCAGTTATCCTAAAGAGTATAATTTCAATGAGGTCAATATTTGGTATTTAATTTACAAAGAAAGTGTTTTATTATATAACAGAGTATTGTTTATGTGAGATGAGTAGGAGTAGCGGTTTACTGGTGGCTGAGAACTAAAAAATGCAAATATCTCAGTTAATATTGAAGTTAGAGAATAAATGTATATAACAACATTAATAGAACATTACATTTCCAATAAGATAAATTTTATACAATTTTTCGATCCGACTTATGATAACGAAGATATTCAAACTTTTCTCCACCTGTAAACTCCTCCCCCTGGTCCGTTTTGCCCTTCTGAGTCTATCAAGAACCATATTATATTAACTTTATAAATTGTTCTGTTCAATTACTCAAACATATTCATCGGCTGTTTAATGAAGAGGGTCAACTAGACCAGTTTATTAACTATAAAATATAGATCTAGAATAACTGTCTCCTGCAAGGCAGAGGACGATTGGTGGTTACAGCGCTTCCTATTGAGTCAGACCGTGTACTGAAATATTGGCTCAAGCTGCATCCGCTAGATGGCAGGGAGAGCCTCTTTTCAGCCCTAGAGAAGGTAGCTCCAGGCAAGTAGCTCCTCCTTACTTATGTTCTCCTAATACTCTTCTCTAGAATTCAGCTCAATTTGAGACTATAAGCCCCCCCCCAAGCATGGTTTTTTTTTTGGTAATAAATAATATCTGATTATCAATCAGGCGCCGCGCTAGCTGAGCATATTTCCCACGTACTTCATTTATCTTCAAAAGTAAAATTTCAATGAGAACAATATTTGGTATTTATGTTTCAAATAAAGTGTTTTATTATATAACAGAGTATTGTCTATGTGACATGAATAGGAGTGGGGGTTTACTGATGGCTGGAAACTAAAAATTGCAAGGCAAAGGAAGATTGGTGGTTACAGCGCTTCCTATTGAGACAGACCGTGTACTGCAATATTGGCTGTAGCTGCATCCGCTAGATGGCAGGGAGAGCCTCTATCCAGCCAAGGAGAAGGTAGCTCCAGGCAAGCAGCTCCTTCTTATTCATGCACTCCTAATCCGATTTTCTCCAATCCGGCCCAGTTTGGACATTAAGCCCCGCCCCACGCATCGTATTCTTTTTTGTAATCAATAATACGTCTCAGTCTAGCTCCAAGGGCTCAGTCGGGTCGACATCCGGGACCTTCGGGCACTGACGATGATGCATTGCATCGAAAGCGCTCTGCCGTTTATGTTGTTACAGTGGTTGCGTAGCCAATTCTTTCATCATACCTATATTATTTATTATATGAAAGAATCTGATTATATTTATCTGATTTATAAAATAATTTGTATTGTGACATGAGTAGGAGTGGGGGTTTATAGATGGCTTAGAACTAAAAAATGCAAATATCTCAGTTAATATTGAAGATAGAGAAAAAATGTATATAATAACATTTATAGAAAATTACATTTTCAATAAGATAGGTTATATACAATTTTTCGATCCGACTCATAATAACGGTGATATTTCTAATTTTCAAAATTCTTCACCTGTAAACTTTATGTATTTAAATTTAAACTGTATTTATTTTGTTATTTAGAGTAACTTTTGTTATATTCACATTTGTTGTATACCTAAGTATAAATGAGTTATACGTTAAAAACTACTGGGGAAGTCAACAATTTTATTTGGCACAAAAACTCAACTGAACTAAACCAAACTCGGTATGTGAGTTAGCACTAACGCCTTCCTTATAATAAGCCATACTAACATTTCTAGGGACGAGCAGGGGTGGGGGTTATAAGGAAGGCCTGAAGTTAAAAATAGTGATATTTCGTTTCCTATTGGGGTTTCGGCAAATATGCACATAACAAACATTGTTTATTTTGTTATTTAGAGAAACTATTGTTATATACAATATCGTCGTATACCGAAGTATAAAGGCGTTATACACTAAAAATTGTAGCGGGAGTCAAAAATTTTATTTGGCACAAAAGACTAATCCAAACTAAACAAAACTCGGTGTGTACTCCTCCATGACAATACGCTGTATTAACATTTCTTGGGACGAGCAGGAGTGGGGGTTGTAAGGAAGGCCAGAAATTAAAAATAGCGATATTTCGTTTCCTATTGTTTTTTTTCGGCAAATATGAACACAACAAAAGTTGTTTATTTTGTTATTTAGAGTAACTTTTATTTTATATACTTTTGTGTTATACCAAAGTATAAATGTGTTATACACTAAAAACTATAGCGGGAGTCAACAATTTTATTTGGCACAAAAGACTAAACCGAACTAAACAAAACTCGGTGTGTGTACTAGCACTAACTCCTTCATGACAATACGCTGTATCAACATTTCTAGGGACGAGCAGGAGTGTGGGTTGTAAGGGAGGCCAGAAATTAAAAATAGCGATATTTCGTTTCCTATTGTTTTTTCGGCAAATATGAACATAACAAAAGTTTTTTATATTGATACTTAGAGTAACTTTTGTTATGATCACTTTTGTTTTACAACAAAGTATAAACGAGATATACACCAAAAACTAAAGCGGGAGCCAACTATTTTATTGGGCACTTACGGTTGAACCGAATTTAACAAAACTCGGTATGTGAATTAGCATTAATTCATCCATGGTTATAAGCTATATTAAAATTTATAGGTTCAAACGGGAGTGGGGGTTGTAAGGGAGGCCTGAAATGAAAAATTGCGATATTCCGTTTCACATTGGTTTTCAACGGATGCACGTAAAATACGTTGCTTATTGTGTTATTTAAAGTATCTTTTGTTATATATACTTTTTTCGTATACTGAAGTTTAAACGAGTTATACTCTAAAACCTATAGAGGAAGTCAACAATTTTATTGGGCGCAAAAAACAACCCAATTAAACAAAACTCGGTATGTGAATTAGCATCCTCTCCTGCATGAAAATAAGCTATGTTAAATTTCTGTAGACGACACGGGGGGGCTGTTATCCGGGAAGCCTATTATCTCATGCACATTTCAGGTTTTTATTTTGTTATTTAGAGTAACTTTTGATGTATCCACTTAACGATCTTGGTCTTTACTTTAAGAAAAAAAAGTTTATATATCCGTTCCTGGAACGAGAAATAAAAATTGCTTCAGCTAGAGTATATATATATATATATATATATATATATGTGTGTGTGTGTGTGTTTGTAGTTTTTACTGGCCTCATTTTCCTCATCTTCTAGGAAGGATCGATCGACATTTGAAGAAATTCTAAAGCCGATTCCACGATAAAAGAATTTATCAGTAAAAGGGACATTTGAACCCCTTCATGAGTAACCAACCAAAAGGTTTAGATTGTGATTTCATCTGTTCTACTAAGTGGATCTTCTTGAACTAATGGGAATGGCAGTCTCCACAAAATGATGTTAAGTATATCAGTCGAAGGGATTGAATGATAAGGAAGAAACGGCAATAATAGCCACAGATAATTAATATTTGTTCCTAGATATAATAAAATAAACCCTGCGTAGAGAGATTCTTTATGCTGCCAGAATAGAGTTATCATTTGTAATGTCTCGCTAGTATGCGTCATATCGGATGAATTTTACCCAAATGTGTAATTTCGTAGAAATACGTAACAATGAAAATATAAAAAAAATACTCATTCTTCTGTTTTAGAATTTGTGGAAAATATCCTCAACCTCAAAAGGTATATTCCCGGAACTGGTGTGAGCAAAAATGGATTTATTTCCTGAAGGGAAGATATAAAAAAAATCTTTTATTAACACTTCAAGGAACAAAATTAAGTAATCATGAAGGTGAGGGCTTTTGGAATTTCCAGAGGCGAAGATAATAAATCCAGGCTGAATAACAATGATAAAAACGTCGAAAAGGATAGGAAGGTATTGATCGAAATAGGCAGGGTTGGATAGGAAAAATGAATACATAGATAATGGTTGAACTAAGGGAATGAACTTGGACTTACCTGGGAAAACATTTCGTGAGTGGCACTCCATAGTGACATTTTTCATTCTCTCAACATATCTCATCTTAGGACTCCCTCGCCGGGTACTATATTGGCCGCGACACAGTCTTGTACAGGGGGCCGGTTGGGTTGGAGGAGCAAGGACCGTAAAACGATTTACTAATGACATATTTTAAATACAGTCACTAACAAATTTTCTGGACACTCATGAACTTAGCAAATAGAAAGTTGTCATTCTTACTCGTTGGGTTTGTAATCAATAAAACCAGTAATAACTATTAGTACATTAATTCATACGTTCTATAACATAATTTAATTTAATTTTTCATATAAGCAACAATAATAGCTGACAACAAACCAACAGACAATGAAAAAAAAGGATAAAATGTTTTTGGACAGTTTCTTTAAATTTCAATAACAAATTTTATATTCATCTTAGAATAAAGAATTATTATTTTGTTGGATTGCCTTAGCTTTTATTACCTCCCTTGCTAAGTTCATGAGTGTTATTGCACTTCATTTAAAATTATTTGATTTATACTGTTTCTCCATTCCATTGCACATGAAAGAAAAATATTATGTTCTACATATTTTATAGATCTAATAGAGGCGTTATAACAATCCCAATATGAAGTTTTAACATTGCAAGGCAAGTTTTATTCGACACGCTACAGACATCACACCGAAACTAGTCAATATGTGCTCAGGGTGGGCCAAAACAGATATTTCAGTTGTAATCAGAAAACCGATCATTTTCGAGATTAATATACCTTCACTTCATAGGAAGAAGTAAAAAAAAAAAAATAGAACATTAAAATTGGCCTATCACCACCTCAAATTTAGTCCCACTAAACTAATAATTAGTAACAATCTTTGTCTTCTCCAATAAAAAAAAAAAATAAGAGAAATTTTAAAGAAGTATCTGTGAGGCAATGACACCCCATAAGTAGGGACAATCGTATTCTAAATTCCATGATCCTTCTCATTGAAAAGGTATTAAAGTGTACCAAACGAAGCGACGGGTATACCGGCAAAGCTTTTTAAGGACAGCGGACCTTAAAAACGGTCTGAGTTTTGAAGTTAGCTCCACGCGATGAATAGTCTCCTATTACATGAATAATGAGGAGAGTTGTAAATGCGAGTATGGCTTTGTTGTCATTCAGGAATTTTCCCTTATTGGTTGATGAAATTCATTCATTCATTCTTATCCACTTAATCGACTCGAGAGTTAGAGAATTCATTCCATTCATTGGCAGGCAGAACTTTAAAAGGCCTCCTCCAGCCCTCCATACTCAGACAAGTGTAATACGGAATGAGCGCATACTAGGAGCACATACTTCACTAGGAGCTTCAATTGTAAAACAATTAATAAATTTTACCTCTGATATGCATAATACCTTTTAAAGGATGGAATCCTCTGTTAAAAGTTATTTTCTATCATAAAAATATGTAAAAAAAATTATAAAAAAACTTTAATAATATCGGCCGATGAAGTGATTACATTTGTAGTAAATAAGCTTTTGTCGCATATTTTAAATTAAGGATTAACTCATAAAAAATATATATTCTATATTATAAATAACTCAATTGAGAATTTCATTACATAAATAAAATTGATATAATGAATAATAATCTAAGCTAAAGAAAGTTATTATTTGTGCGCTCTACGCTCACTTATTGATGAAAGCCATGTATTGAATGTGATGAGTGGATATGTTTATTACCTGTATAAGTAGTAAAAATATTACACAAAACCAAAAACAAAAGTTAAACAACTTTAAATGTATAAAGTCAACTATCCTGTAATGTTTAGGATATATATATATATATATATATATATATATATATATATATATATATATATATATATATATATATATTTATATATATAATATTTATAAATACTTTTGATGACCCACCTTTTAAACTATGTGAATGTATAGTCAAACTAGGCCAGTGAATATTAATAATGAAGTATAAACATTAGGCATGTTATCCTTCTAAATGAAGTACTAATTGTTATTACACAACAAAATATAAATGGATTGGAACCAATTACTACTTGAGAAATCGTATGTGGGCATCACATTGTACAATAATAAATTAAATAAACAAAACGTCTATCTGAACATAGTTAAAAATTATTTCATTTCAAAGTAATATGCGATAAATCCGTTCCAATAGATCAGCAAACCTCCTACTTCTACTTGCAATTAGCTGATATGTCATGAATGCGCTAGGAAAATTCAATAGTCACACTTTGTCCACGTATTACTGCCAGAGAAAGAATGGCAAAAGTGTGACATATGTCTAAATGAAAAAATTGCACCTAACACAAACACTATCAATAAAGCAAACAGCAAGAATACTTAGTCGTAAGACTAAATTAGATGCTTCCAATATATACCAATTATGAAGCAAAATAGTCCGTCACGCAGGGGCTGCGTAAACTAAGCAGATTTCCCACGATAAGTTTTACAATAGAGAAATCTGCCTAATAACAACTGTAGTAGTAAGAAACCTCTAAACCTAAAACATTATTTAGGGCGTAATAACCCAGTAGTTTCTAGCCCCAAAACACAGTTAACCTAACCTCTAAACCTATTCACGAGGGACGAATAGTTATAGAAACGGCCGCCAGAGCTCTCAGCGGAACGTCCGAACATAGCCTACTGGAGACCACACGCAGAATACAAATGCAAATATCTCGGTTAATATTCAAGATACAGAATAAATGTATAGAACAATATTTATAGTAAATTTAATTTGCAATAAGATATATTCTGTACAATATTTCGATCCGACGCATAATAACGGAGATATTTTGAATTTTCAAAAATCCCCCCTCTAAACCCCCCCTCCTACTGGTCCGATTTCAGCCATTAACGAACTTGAACTTCCTTTTTTCATAAAACGATTAAATTCCGAGTTTGGTAAAGATCAAACAAAAATTGCGACCGCTAGAGCGTTAACAGACAAATATATATATATATATATATATATATATATATATATATATATATATATATATATATATATAGATATATATATAATTTTGAACGGATCTCATTTTCGTCATCTCCTGAGGAGGATTGATGGACATTTGAAGAAATTTTTCGAAACTCGCATCATGAGTACGACCTCAATAGCTGATTTCCCTTAAGGGAAATCTGCTAAAACTTTAATCTAAGTTTAAATACCAAATATTGTTTTTATTCGACTATTACTGTCTAGGATATGTGTAAAAATATTGTCGGCGTGGTGAAACATTTAAGATACTCTTTTCTGAACTACATCTCATTATTTTTATTTGATTAACACTACACTCAATTTATAACCGTTATAGAATACTAAAGATTTTGTCAAGTAATGGCTGAAATCGGCCCGGGGGGGGGGTTGGGGGAGAGGAAAACCGAAACTTCGTAATTTGATAATGTACATCTTTCCTAAAAATGTGTACATCTCGAACAGAGATAATGGTTTTTTTTAGTAATCAGTCAAAGTTAACCCCCCCCCCTCTAATTCATTCGGTTTTCACTTTGAGTAACTGAGTCCCTGAATATCGTATATCTCGCTGGTTCCAATTTGCACAGGCTTTTAGCAGATTTCCCTTAAGGGAAATCAGCTATTGAGGTCGTACTCATGACGCGATTTTCGAAATATTTCTTCAAATGTCCATTGATCGTACCCAGAATATGACGAAAATGTGGTCTGTTCAAAATTATAATATATATATATATATATATATATATATATATATTTAATGTACGGTTTTTTATAACGTACAATAACAAAAATTGAATGTAATTAGGCACTATAATTTATAAAAAAAACAAACAACTGGTCGAAAAATAAAAGATTGAAGAACACAAAATGCAATAAATAATAACAATCGGTCTTTGAATAGATAACAACAAAAATGGTTCGGAGCAGAGTTCACAAAAACACAACTGCGAGAGTGAGCGGTTAATTTTATACACTGACTGAAAGGTTATTATATGGTTGCTCGCAGTGTAGCCACGTTAAAATTAGATTAATTAGTTCCTGGTAACACTGTCATTGGGACCACGTGGCAGCTAGTAAGGGATAGGTTATAGAGCAGGCCAAGCTGCTACAAATATATATATATATATATATATATATATATATATATATATATATATATATATATATATATATATTTGTCTGTTAACGCTCTAGTGGCCGCTATTTTTGATCGTTACCAAACTCGATATTTAAACGCTTTATGTAAAAAGACAGATCAAGTTCGTTAACGGCTGAAATCGGACAAGTGGGAGGGGGGGGGTTTGAGGAGGGGATTTTCGAAAATTCAAAAAATCTCTGTTACTATACGTCGGATCGAAAACATATATAGACTCAATCTTATAGCAAATTGAATTTACTATAAATATTGTTATATATATTTATTTCCTATCTTGAGTATTAACAGAGATATTTGCATTTTTCAGTTTTCAGCCTTTAGCATATCCCCACTTCTACTCATGGTACATAAACAATACTCGGTTATATAATAAACCACATCATTTGAAGCTTAAATACCAAATATTGTTTTCAAGAAACATTTATTATACGAGATACATGCAAATATGTTCTGGTGACCCCCCCCCTTCTGAAGTTTTTGGACTACTTAAATTTGATTAATTGAGATAAAAATTATTCTGATTCATTATAAATTAGAGTACTTGTTATAGTAAATAGTTTTCAATCAAATACTTATATTATACAAAAATTATATTCAGATATATTACAGTAATTGTTTTTCTTTCCGGTAAGAAGTTGACAGAACTGTTTGTTTACATTTCAGGAGATTTCCGTCGGGAGGTTTCTTATTATAGTTTGTATTTATGGACTTAATATCCACGGTGGTGTTGTGCAACCAGTATGTAGATTTATCTCATGTTAAACTTCACGCGGGAAATTTGCTTAGTTTTCGCAGCTAAGGACTTTTACGTGAATAATAGAGAATAGATGGCTAGTTGAAATCATTAGCTCGTGGAAAATCTGCTTAGTTTCCATCCATAGCTCCTGCGTGACGGACGCTTTCTAGTGCGACATATTGAACATTGTCATCTTACAAAGCCGTGTACAACATCGACGAACTTTGAAGACATTTTCCGAATATTGCATCAGGTGTAGTCAACAAGCCCAAGAGATCAATGGCTTACATCGGCTATTGATTCAGACCGGTTGAGTGGGAGGAACTCTAAAATTCTAAATATCCCCGTTATCAGGAGCCGGATAAAAAAAAAATGTTATATAACCAATCATATTGTGAATTTAATTCTTTATAATTTATGTCGTATATATTTTCTGTTGTATCTCGAATATAAAGCGGGTTATTTGTATTTGTTTAGTTTTCATCCCTCAATAAACCTGCACTTGTACTCCATCTCACATTAACAAGAGCCCAAGATCATGAATAGTCTTACGCCAAGCTTAAATACCAATAGTGTTTTAATACAACTTCAATAGATGGTTGAAATTCTGGAAACATAAATAAAAAAAGTCCGTCACGCAGGGGCTGCGTAAACTAAGCAGATTTCCCACGTGAAATTTTACAATAGGGAAATCTGCCTAATAACAACTGTAGTAGTAAGAAACCTCTAAACCTAAAACATTATTTAGGGCGTAATAACCCAGTAGTTTCTAGCCCCAAAAAACAGTTGACCTAACCTCTAAACCTATTCACGAGGGACGAATAGTTATGGAAACGGCCGCCAGAGCTCTCGGCGGAAAGTCCGAACATAGCCTACTGGAGACCACACGCAGAATACAAATGCAAATATCTCGGTTAATATTCAAGATACAGAATAAATGTATAGAACAATATTTATAGTAAATTTAATTTGCAATAAGATTTATTCTATACAATTATTCGATCCGACGCATAATAACGGAGATATTTTGAATTTTCAAAAATCCTCCCTCTCAACCCCCCCTCCCACTGGTCCGATTTCAGCCATTGACAAACTTGATCTTTCTTTTTACATAAAACGATTAAATTCCGAGTTTGGTAAAGATCAAACAAGAATTGCGACCGCTAGAGCGTTAAAAGACAAATATATATATATATATATATATATATATATATATATATATATATATATATATATATAATTTTGAACGGACCTCATTTTCGTCATCTCCTGGGTAGGATCGATGGACATTTGAAGAAATTTTTCAAAACTCGCATCATGAGTACGACCTCAATAGCTGATTTCCCTTAAGGGAAATCTGCTAATAAAGAAATTTGCAAGATCGTTAACAGGCTTTATGTACGTATATACAAAAAAGCCCGTTAGGCAAGAGCTGCGTAAACTAAGCAGATTTCCGAAGTGAACTTTAAAAATAGATAAATCTTCATACAGGTATCACAACAGTGCTGTGAATATTAAGTGAATAAATACAAGCGGTAATAAAAAATGTTTACCCTCCCGACGGGAAGCGTCTGAAATGTAAACAAACAGGTCTGCCAACATCTCACCTGAAAGAAAAAGTCCGTCACGCAGGGGCTGCGTAAACTAAGCAGATTTCAAACGTGAAGTTTAGTATTAGATAAATCTACATACTGGTAGCACAATACCACTGTCAATATTAAGTAAATAGATACAAACAGAAATAAGAAAAGTTTCAGTCAATTTTAATAACCTGCCCACGGTAAGCGTTTGAAATGCAAATAATACGGTTAATATTCAAGATAGAGAATAAATGTATATAACAATAATTATAGTACATTTATTTTGCAATAAGATTGGCTCTATACAATTTTACATAACAATTGCCATCGTAGCATAAAGTGCACGTAAATAATAATAAACAAACAATATACAACTTTGCGCTCCGACGCATAGTAACGGAGATATTTCGAATTTTCGAAAATCTTCCCCTCTAAACCCCCCCCCCCTCCGGGTCAAATTTCAGCCGTCAACGACTAAATATCGAGTTTGGTAACGATTAAATAATAATTGCGACCGCTAGAGCGGTAACACACACACACACACACACACACACACACACACACACACACACTCTCTCTCACACACACACACACACACACACACACACACACACACACACACACACACAAACACACACACACACACACACACACATATATATATATATACAGTTTTGAACGGACCCCATTTTCGTCATCTCCTAGGTATATATTTTGAATTTTCAAAAATCCTCCCCCTCTAAACCCCCCTCCCACTGGTCCGATTTCAGCCATTAACGAACTTGATCTTTCTTTTTACATAAAACGATTAAATTCCGAGTTTGGTAAAGATCAAACAAGAATTGCGACCGCTAGAGCTTTAACAGACAAATATATATATATATATATATATATATATATATATATATATATATATATAATTTTGAACGGACCTCATTTTCGTCATCGTCTGGGTAGGATCGATAGGCATTTGAAGAATAATTTCGAATATCGCGTCATGAGTACGACCTGAATAGTTGGTTTCTTTTAAGGGAAATCTGCTAAAACCCGATGAGTAGGGGGGGAGGGGCTACTGTAGGCTGAAAAGAAGACAGTATGAGTAACTCGTTTAGTAACTGAGTTACGAAAAAAATCATGGAACAATAGTAGCAACTTAATAGTTAAACAAGATTGATTCTATTACACTCTAAGATCCGCCAAATAACAGAAATATTTTGAATTTGCTAATTGCCCCCTCTCTAAACCCCCACTATTCATGGTCCGATTTTTGCAAACCACAGGTATGATCTTTAGTGTTGAATAAATCGGTATAATATCGGGTATGGTATAGATCAAATGGATATTTTCGAAACAAGAACGCAAAACCTTAATTGATGACGTCATCGCAGAACGAATTTGCAAGTATCTTGCATAATGAAAGCCCCATAGAAACATTATTTGGAATTTAAGCTTTGAATAAATAAGTTCATGTTATAACAGCTTATTGTTATTAAGACATAAGTAGGATTGGGAGGGCTGACAACTAAAAATTCCAAATATCTAGGTTAATATTAATCTTAGAGAAAATATGTAGATAAAAACATTTATAGACAATTAAATTTGCAATAAGATTTGTTCTATGCACTTTTTCAATCCGACGTATATTAACGAAGAAATTTCGAATTTTTGAAATTTTCTCTCTCTAAACTAAATCCCTCTCTTAAGGGAAATCTGCTAATTTGAGCAGTACCCCTTTATGTCTGCTACGTAGGAAAGGTAGTTATTTGAACAAAAATACCACACTCTTCTAATTGTATTTAGAGAATCACCCAAAAAGAAGCGATTAGTGGGAGCAGATTCCTCTTGATATAGAAGCTTTGAGATGAGAAGTGCCTGGTTCTCGCATTTGATTTGCTGTTCAGTCAGCCAATGAGAAGGGAGGATGCGCGAACATCTGTCCATTGGCCTAGCGTCCGTTCGGAGTATTAGGATGCCAGGACCTTTGAGGAGCTCCTCCTCACTAGCTCTCCAGCTCCATTTCATGCTTTCTGTCCTTTGGATCTCCTTTCTTTTATATGTATAATCACTTCTTTAGTTGTTCAATTGCTTTTATTAATGTTTATTATTAATTCAAATAGAATTATAAAAAATATTTCGTTATATACGTTTTATTGACTTATAAATTACAGAAATAAAATACTCAATCTATGAAACATAAATCGCCTACAAGAAAACAAATATTAATTACATTCCCGTAGTCTTCCTGAATTTATCTATATTTATAGCAGGTTTTCCTTAAACTTCCCTTAAGCTATTGAGTTCGTACTCATGACGCGATTAATGAATATTTTCCTAAAATGTCCTTTTGTTATATATTGTATTAGTAATGTTTTTTATTGGAGACCCTTGCTATAAAATGTAAATGATATATAATAGTATATTTCGTACCAAGGGCCGAAAGTGGGCGTTTGCCGACCCGAGATATTTTTTGACCGAGACGTAGTTGAGGTCATGAAAAGTTCGAGGGCCGGCAAAAGCACTTTGGCCCGAGGCACGAACGCTATTTTTCACCATACTACAATAAATATTAATACGATATAACATTAATCAAAAACAAGATTTTCTTTTGGTTAAGTGTACCTCTTTGTTAGAAGGTTATCTTGTGGTTATGGGGACATGATGAACCAACAAATGAAAACAAACTAATATAATGTATATAATGAAATGAATGAATTAAAATAATAAACAGCTGATTTTGCGGCCCTAGGGCAAAATATTCATTTTCGGCCCTAGGGCGGCGAAGTGTAGCTTTCGGACCGCAAATTAGGTGTGTAAAACAGGTGATTACATCGTAGTATGGTGAAAATAATATTGGGTTCAGAATAAAAAGAATATATATGTATATATGTATATATATATATATATATATATAGAGAGAGAGAGAGAGAGAGAGAAAAAGAGAGAGTGATCCAGAAGTGTTGGACGTGTTACAGAAGCTTGTGCAATTCCTAGAGGGCTAATTGAATTTCTAATCTGGCATTGTTAGGATGATCCATTGCTCCGTCAGAAGAGAATCATAGACTATACATGTCAAAAGATGATTTGTCATTAAATGTTGGCAAATCTCGTTTAATTAATCATATTGATTGATTCATGTTTTCAGTGTACAATTGGTCATCTCTTCGATATCAATAATAAGAAAAAGAATATAAACTCAACCGCAAAAAAAAACCGGACACTTAGATTTAGTCTTATAATTTTGTTAAATACTTAATATACATGTATATTAATCTTTTTAATTAAAATAATTGGTTAATCTATAGGTAATTTAAACAAAATCTGCCAAAAGTGAATAATTTTTATTGATTATTTACAAAAAAAATACAAAATAAAAAAAAAATAAAAAGATAAATTAACACATTTAAAAAACAAACAAATTATTCTTCATTTTTATTACAGTGAATGGTAGACTTCGCTACCCCAAGCGTTTTGGCAATGTAACGGAAGCTCCGGCCTTCCGTCTAAGTTTGAAAGACCCATTATTCTGGACCGAAATAAAAATAAAACATTAATTAAAGAAAATGCTTGGTTAATAATTAAAGATGTTTAAATGTGCGAAAAACTACTTACAGTTTAGAATAGATCAACTTCACGACAAATAAATCTTATCTGAGTTTTATTTAATTGTTTACTAATCCTGAAGGGATTAGTTCAAAGGACGTAGACTCTAAATTCTCTGTAATAACTAGAATACCCACATAAAGAAAATTGCTGAAAATTAGCTTTTAATACGACAAAAATGAAGAGTCTGGTTTTTTTTTTTTGTGGTTGAGTGAATATATATATATATATATATATATATATATATATATATATATATATATATATATACTTTTTATTCTAGTCCCAATATTATTTATATATTCTTCAAATGTTATAGCAAGGGTCTCCAATACATCGTATTAATTACATTCCCGTAGTCTTCCTGAATTTATCTATATTTATAGCAGGTTTTCCTTAAACTTCCCTTAAGCTATTGAGTTCGTACTCATGACGCGATTAATGAAAATTTTTCTAAAATGCCCTTTTGCTATATATTGTATTAGTAATGTTTTTTATTGGAGACCCTTGCCATAAAATTTGAATAATATATAAATTATATTGGGTCCAGAATAAGAAGAATATATATATATATATATATATATATATATATAGAGAGAGAGAGAGAGAGAGAGAGAGAGAGATCCAGAAGTGTTGGACGTGTTACAGAAGCTGGTGCAATTCCTAGAGGGCTAATTGAATTTCTAATCTGGCATTGTTAGGATGATCCATTGCTCCGTCAGAAGAGAATCATAGACTATACATGTCAAAAGATTATTTGTCATTAAATGTTGGCTAATCTCGATTAATTAATCATATTGATTGATTCATGTTTTCAGTGTACAATTGGTCATCTCTTCGATATACCATGAAGCCTACCACTTTCAGACGACGAGGCTTCTTGACACGATACTGACAAGGTGGGTGAATCGGATTGCACCTGGAGATATTAACCTCACAGAATATATTTACATCTTATCACGTAGATTCCTAATTTTACTAGGAGACAAAGAATTTGAAATGGTAGAAGGTTTATTTAGTAGCATGTGTACAAGCCCCCTCCTAATAAAACTGGTTCTTCTAAAATGTCACTCACTTTTTTCTTAACTCAGGGATTCAGGGTATATTTTGACAGCAAATTGCTTAGTGCATGAAATTTAGCTTTTTAAATGTATAATTTGATAAAATAAATTTTCTGAACCCTTGTTGAAACTTGATATATAAGACGGGGATTGAAATATCTATAATTGATATGAATAAGGTTCACAGTGAGTAGTCAACAAGACCGATTGGTTATGGGAACCGTTTAAAATGGTGAAAAACGGATGCTTGTTGAAAGAAGTTAACTAACAAATCATTCTCACTGAAAAACTTACAGTTCAGACAAAAATATTCTGATAAAAACATTAGAGATCAATATACTTGCAAAACCTTTTGTTATCTAAAAAGAAATCTGTGGCGACCACGTGACTTCCTTGTACTCTTATTAAATTGAATATACACACAGATTTGCGGCACTAAATATAGAACTATTTCATTAAAATGTCATATACTATATCTCTGTGGCACTGCACCACATTAAAAAAGTCCGTCACACAGGGACCATGCAGATTTCCCACGGGAAGATTTACAACATATTAGTCTACATAATGGTAACACCGCAATGAATGTTAAGGGAATATATACAAACGGTAATAAGAAATCATTCAGTCAATTTACAAGTTAATGATATCTACAACAGAAAACGTCTGAAATGTAAACAAACAGGGCAGCCAACTTCACAGCGCTGAATAGATAGAATTATTAAAGAGCGGAAAGATGAACAGTTAATGAAATATATCTGAATAAAAAATGTTAATTTCCTTGAAAACTATTTGCAATAGCTAGGGGAGTAATTTGAAATCAATCAGAATAATTTCTATCTGAATCACTCGGATTTTATTAATCTAAGAACAAAAGTAGGGAGGGGGGATAATTTGTTCGTATCTCGTATAATAAAGCTTTGTTGAAAACAATATTTGCTATTTAACCTTGCAATGAAGTGGTTCGTGATTTAACAGCTTATTATACGGAAACTATGTATAGAACAATATTTATAGTAATTTAATTTGCAAAGAGATAGGTTCTATACAATTTGGATCCAATGTACAGTAACAGAGATTTTTCGAAATTCCTCCCCTCTAAATATCCCTTCCCCTGGTCTGATTTCGCCGTTAACGAAGTTGATCTGCCTGAAAAGGTTCATAAATAGACGGCACAATAGTCCTAAATATGAAATTTCAAAATTCTAAGGCCTGTTTTGAATTATGCAAGATACGTACTTGTCAGACCAAAGCTAGTGAAAATGGGTCCAGGGAGGGTCAAAATTGAACCAAAATTGTTCGCGATTACAATATTTTCTTTACTATTCACAAGGAACACCGGCTAACAATGTCCTTCCTATTGGATTGCTATCTCTCCCGTATGTCAGCACAATTTGAAATTTAAGATGGGCTACGATTATTGTTAAAATGGCATTAAGTGAAATACCATGAGGGGGTTAACTGTGTCCTGAAAGAAATTAAGAAATAACATAATAATAAAAAAGAAATAAAGCTCATAATACATAAAAGTAGGGAAATATTGTATAAATAGTCCAGTGTAGGGCGTTAAATAAATAACAATATTGACTCTATAACATTTTTCAATCCTACTCAAAATAACGGAGGTGCTACGAAATTTTAATTTTACCCCTCTCCAAACCCCTATGAGTATGACCAATAACATCATTTTCCTTATGAGACTTGTTTAAATATTCAGTATGGTTTCGATCAAGGAAAAACTCGTGTCTCTGGAAAATATAACTTTTATTGATGTCTTGACATTGAAAATATATTTGCATGTACCTTAGTAGCTGACGATACGACTCTTAATAACCGAGATATTTTGAATTATGGATTATATATATGTGTGATGCGATCATTTTCTTCTTAATGTCACGACATCAGTAAGTGTCACATACACTAGGGGCCTGAATTTTTATTTTATTGACACCATACCGCATATTTAAACGAATCATATAAAGCAAAATATACAATTTGTTATTGGTTATATTTGGACAAGGAGTATTGGGGGTTCAGAGAGGGGTTCTAATTTTAATACAAAGTGCGTTATTTTTATTTTTCATTTTTAGCCTTCAGTTAACGCCCACTCCTGTTCATGGGGTTTTCTCTTATCAGCAATTGCATCAATAATTATCTCATGCTTAAATTTGGTCCTGCTGTTACATTAACTTCTTATTAGTGGAGAAATTAAAAATATTATTTTAGATGACATCAGCTTACCATCCCAGCCAACGGCAAATCAGACTTTAAAATTTCTTAATTTATCCGTTCTCTGGATCCAAAAATTACATAGAACCAATCTTATTGCAATTTTAATGTTCTGTGTAATGTTCTATGTACATTTTTTCATTATCTTAAAATTAACTGAGATATTTGCCTTTTTTAGTTTTCGGCCTTCAGTAAACTTTCACTCCTACTCATGTCATATTAACAATAAGCTGTTATATTATGAAGCACTTTGTTCGAAGCCTAAATACCAAACATTGTTCTCATTGAACTTCTTTTTGAGATAAATGCAAATACATGACGCACATGGGAAATCTGCTTAGTAAACGCAGCCCCTGCGTGACGGACTTTTTATTTATGTACAATAAGATCGAAGATCGTTTGAAATTGTAGTCGTTAGTAACCCCTGAATAGTTGATCCTTTAAGGCAGGTGTGGGCAACCTTTAACATGTTGTGGGCCAAACTTAAGTGTGCAAATACGTTCGTGGGCCGCTTTTAATAGTAGTACATTTTATAGTAGTGTTCATAATTTTTAACGATAGATATCAGACATGAAAATATACGACAATGTAATTATAATACAATTTATTAAAATAAAAAAAAAAGGTGAAACATTATAATTAACCCTTAATTGGCCAGAAACCCAAAAAATAACTTGAAATGAAAAAATTTCTTAAAAACTCATTTTTTGCGTTCCTAATAAATAGAGTATATAAGGTTTTACTGAATTCTTATTTCTGAACAAAAATATTATATGGTGTCTTTAAGTACACTTTGGCCAGTTACTCTAAAACCTTAGCGGTGTCTTAAAGTACACTCTGGCCAATCACCATAAATTAATGGTGGTGTCTGCAAGTTATGTTAATAAACTGACATAGTTTCTAAAAATGTAATTAAATAATTTATTAGGTAATAAAAGAAACGTGTTGTAAATAAAAAATAAGTACATTGTAAACAAAATATAAATCCGTCAAAAATATCATTGAACCTTCCATTCATTCAAGAAAACAGGGCCTTTCACGGGTGTTACAAAGTCTCACATTACATTTTCGGCATAAAACAACCCTTTGATTTTTGTGATAGTCTGCACTTTCCTTTTGTAGTGAATACTTGCCAATGGTGCATCCCAACAAGTCTTGCTGCGGCTATGAGAGCTGCAGCAGTTCTAGGCTGCAATTGGTGGTCCTGGTTCCACTAGCCCTTTTAGCTCGCCGGTCCAGCAGAGTATCCTTTGCGATGTGTATTCGAAATTGTTTTAAAGTCAATTTTTTTAGGGTGTTCTTTTTGCACCAATGTGTTATTAACCACCAAATCCAATTATTAGCTGAAAATGTCCGTGTAATACTTGTGGGAGCGGTAACCTGTTCTATCCCTCTATGTGCAACGAACATGTCAGTAAGTCAACACTTAGTTGTCATACCATTTAATCATGCTGATACACTTTTTGTTATCAACGTATACTTCATAACATCCTCTTCTCTCTTTCACCCTCAATATTGAAATGTTCCAATACTTCATTCATTTCAATTTGAAAATTTCCTTCATCCATTTTGGGGCATCCGTGTGCATTTTCACCTTCATTGTCACTTTCTTCTTCTTCAGAAGTGATACTAAATTTTGGTTGCAAAGGGAAAAATCTTTTCACCCCGGCTTTTATACGTATCTGTTAATTAAAATGGTGAAAGTAAGAAATAATATAAAATCATGCCCCTTGGGCAAATTTTTGGCCAGGGTGAACTTAAGTACACCATCATTAAAATCCATGCTAAAACTCTATTTCTCTCCTTAATGGAAAATGAAACACATAGGAACTTAAATACAATCCTTTACAACTAGTTCACCCATTTTGGTTCATATTTAAATCGAATAGCGTATATTTTAATGAATTAGAAACTTCGCTGGCAACTAGTGTGAAGTAGGGTGGCAAACAATGATGATTTTCTTCAGTATATTGCTAGTAATTAGCTCCAATAACAATAAATGGACTTGTGTCGCATATGTCCATGCTTGGGAGGTTACAGGGGTGTAGACTGTGGCTCAAAAGGGGTAAGAATAGAAGCAGTTGCTCACTGGGAGAGTTAAATATGAACGGTGTCTTTAAAGACACCTTGGGCAGTTAAGGGTTAAATCGTAAAATTTGGAATTATTACAAAAAACGAAAGTTAAATAGCGACAACGAAATCGATGAGACACTTGAGCTTCAATTTGGGAAACTAATCAATCGATGCTTGGATTAATTGCACTGATACAAAGATGTAAAGTATTTTCTAAATTATCTTCAGTCACCTTTGTACGGGGTGTTTTGATTTATTATCTTCCGTCATTGAGAAGAACTGTTCGCATTTATAAGTAAGTACTGCCAAACGCACAAATCTCTCTTCATCTTCCTCATTAGGAGTAAGTAGTGTAATATTTTTCTTTAATTGGGTTTTTAGCAGATTTCCCTAAAGGGAAATCAGCTATTGAGATCGTACTCATGACGCGATTTTCAAAAATTTTCTTCAAATGTCCGTCGATCCTACACAGGAGATGACAAAAATGAGGTCCTCTCAAATATTTGTCAGTTCTACGCTCTAGCCGTCGCAATTTTTGCTTGATCGTTACCAAACTGGATATTTAAACGTTTTATGTAAAAATAAAGGTCAAGTTCGTTAATGGCTGAAATCGGACCAGTGAGAGGGGGTTTAGAGGGGGATTTTCGAAATTTCGAAATATCTCCGTTACTATACGTCGGATCGAAAAATTGTATAGTACCAATCTTATTGCAAATTTAATTTACTATAAATATTGTTATATACATTTAACCACTATCTTGAATATTAACCGAGATATTTGCATTTTATTGAGCGTAACGGACAGGATGAGATCAGCTAACTTCGGTTGCAGACGTGAGTTTCCAGCTGGCTAGTTCGGCCGTTTCAGTATCTTCGG
Source organism: Riptortus pedestris (assembly GCA_019009955.1). NCBI lineage: Eukaryota > Metazoa > Arthropoda > Insecta > Hemiptera > Alydidae > Riptortus > Riptortus pedestris. The sequence continues at coordinate 38,581,600 of CM032233.1, forward strand.
TTCTCGTGAAATTTCTCTATTCTAAAACTTAAATTGGGAAATCTTTGGAAAATTAAATACAGATTTTTCTGGAATAGTAGAATAATCACCTTGTCATTTTTAGCAGAATTCCCTTAAACAATTAAACAAAACAGCTATTGAGGTCGTACTCATGACGCGATTTTCGAAATTGTTTTTCAAATGACCATCGATCCTACCTAGGAGATGACGAAATGGGGAGGGGGTGGGGTTTGGAGGGAGGAATTTCGAAAATTCGAAATATCTCTGTTACAGTACGCTATTAAAATTCGAGTGATTGAGTTAAAAATGACTCTGATTCATTACAAATTACAGCACTAGCTTTAGTAAATAGTTTTCAATAATATTATTGTGTTATATTCAGATATATTTCGTTAATTGTCTTTCTTTCCAGTCTATCTGTCTATTCAGTGCTACTAGGTTGGCTGGCCGGTTTGTTTACAATTCAGCCGTTGTAGAGATTATTAACTTGTAAATTGACTGGATGATTTCTCATTACCGTTTGTATTTATTCACTTAACATTCACGGTGGTGTAGATTTATCTATTGTAAACCTTCACGTGGGAAATCTGCTTAGTTTACGCAGCCCCTGAGTGACGGACTTTTTTTAAAATGTCTCGCGGGCCGATGGCTGCCCACATATGCTTTAAGGCTAGGGACGGATGGGCATCCTAAATAGTGAGTCTATATGTGGTGTGTGTCAGACACATAACTGACTGTTGCACCTGAGAACGAATGCGGAGGTGAGATAGAGAGAGAGGCGAGGCTCCAGGGTTAGGGGAGCCTGGTGGGGGATGAGCCGAAGCCAGCCAGTGCCTAGCTTGACAGCCATCATGGAGGACGCACTGTGGAAGTCGCTCTACGAGAAAATGCAGGCCGGCGAGCCGACCTCCCCTCAGCCACGGTAAGCTCTCCCTTTCCCAGCCCTCATATTGATCTAAGCCCTGAATAGCTGTCCTATATATTTCCTAGGTCAGTCCTGTTATCACAACATGGTTCATCCTCCCATAGATATGTCATCCAATGAACTCCTTGTTTCTTCTATGCAGACCGCTAGATTTAAAAATTAACTTTGTAACCGATCGTCGACAGTCGGCAATAAATTTGGTTTCCAGTCAAAATATAGTCATTGGATTAGTTCAACATTAAAACTAAATTACATGGTTCTATTTGTTCACTCATTCAATTTTGAAGCATGAGTTCGTAACCATAAATCAAAACTAAGAATTTTGAAATTCAGATAATAGGAGTAAGCAAAAGAGGAGCAAAGAGTGCGATGACCCCCTTCCCCAATAATTTGGTGAACAAAAACAAATATGATTGTTTGAAAACAGACTTTTATATAATTTGTATACTTAATATGAATCACACTCCCTTTTTTTGGGGGTCCATCCCCCCCTCCCCCTCATCCAATCCATACGGAAAATCTGCACCAATACTTCAGATTTACTTTCGTGTATGAAAAATTTATTTCTTTTATTTTTTTTCTCTCTCTACATATACTAAATAAAATCAAAAAGAAAGATACCAATATATTGCTGAAATTTTGTGCTAATTTCTAACTAAACCCTTACTTCTGAGAGTATATGTACAATACATATTACAAAATGTTACACAAGGCTATTTACTGAGATTTCCAAAATATGTATAACTCCATTCAGTCCTGGATTTACAATATCTGTGAATCACTATTAGCAATCGTCTGTCAAAACTTAAAATTGCTTTATCCGTTTTTCAAAAAACGTTTATTTACTGAAAAGTATATTCTGACCACAATCTATAACAAACATTTTGTCAATAAACACAATAACAAAGAAAATACTGATGAATGATATTTATGTAAAGCCCCACTTCTGATTGAAAAAAATGGATTCCCTTATCTTCTATGTTGTACCTTGAGATAGTTGACATGCAAATTTGTAAGATCATTGAAATCTTGTGAACCATTTTCAAGCGAGTCAGACACACTATAGACATTTCCAATTTTATAAGTTGAATGCTCAGTGTTATTAATTTAATAATATATAGAAGTAGCATTATGTTTAGAAACTTGTTTCTGCTTCAAAATGTTAGACAATGAACAACTGTCTAGAAGAAGGGAAGGACAGGAAACTGTTTAGAGCCGGAGTTGTGAGTTGGAAGCTTTGTATTAGGGTTGTGATGGTACAGTGAACATCACGACTCTCATCAACACACTTATATATTATATAACGGAAATTTCTTTGTAGTTTATATGTTATTATAGAAAAGCCAGTAGTAGTAAACTGGTTCATTTTTAAATTGGTAAACCACATCCTAATGCAATTAAAAGAAATAACTTCACTATAATTATATTTAGCAGTGTTGTAATAAAAACAAGACGATCACAGAGAAAACTTTAACAACTTGCTTTAAGGAGTAACTTTCTAATTATTCCATCAAATGATTCTCAATATTAGATCCCAATGAGTAAGAATCAAAAACACTAACATGTTTTGCAAGTAGGTGAACACCTTACTTAACACTAGAAAGTTAAAAAAAAAAAAAAAAATTGGTATTTTTTGAGCACAAAACAAAATTGAAAGCTACATTTAACAATAGAATACATTTAGTAGATTACAGTATTGTGCAGGAAAAGGGGACGTCAAGACTTATGAAACATTTTTATTCTTCAAATTACCTTTACCAGTTTTGTTGTGCCTCTTCCCCTACAGATGTATTTTCCTCTAGTATGAAATGATGAGATTAAAGACATTGCAATGAAAATAGTTATTTTTAACGTCGAGAAGCTGCTTCCTGTGTAAAACATAAAAAGCTGTTGATAGCCTTGACATATTGTATAGGATAAAAGTAAGGCAGAAGTATCTCATTCACTACAGCACTCTGCTTCTATAACATTGTTCATATGAATTCGTAATTTTTTAAATACACAAAAGTTTGCATTTGGAATATGTTAAACTCCATTTATGTCTGTTTGGAATGCATTAAGCTGTCTTATTAAAATATTTTGATCTCGCTAAATTTGTGTAACTTATGACAATTTGGGCAACTAAAACAATTTACTTGTTTACATATATCTTGAATGATTTTTAATATAATACAAATAACGAAAATAATTGAACAACCAAATTATTAATATTAATTTTGATTAGTTCACTATTAAAAACTAACTGATTACAAGATAGCAATCAACAATTATTAGTTATGTAACATTCCAATGATTCCAACTCACTCCCAAATACAATACTGAACCATATTCCTGTACATTCAATAACGCACTCAATTGTGTTCTTTGCGCTACAAACACATATTAATTCGAATCAGGTATTATACAATTTTATTTTACACTACATAATAAAGTTACTATACAATCGCGAGTTCTATAAAAACTTCTATAAAGGAAGATTGAGGACGACTGCTAAAAGAGGATTAAGAACAAAAACTGTTTATTTGGGGATATTCTCTCTTATTTTATAGGTATTTCTTTCACAATACATAAACAAAGCTACCTTTACATCTGTTTTAATGTAATTCAACACCATTAGAATTCTTAACTGTTTGTCACTAAGGTCTTTTGATATTAAATCGCTTTAATGAAACTTATTCTTTTAATTGTCTTGTAATATTGTGTATAATGAGCCGGCTTTCAAACTGTACGTAGCAATCTCGAAGAAAGTAATTACAATTATTTTATCAAAAAACGCGTCGTATACGAGGTTTAAAAGTATAGATTTTAAATCATTAACTTCAAAAGTTCAAACTTAATAAAGACATTTAAGAAATCATTAGTTTTTGTATGAAGAGTACATGCACGACTATATTGTATCTCCATTAAATGTATTTTTGAGGTTCAAATTAAAATACGATACCCTATTATCCTACACCCAGTTCCGAATTAGTAGCTATAAATTTTGTTTATTAAAGTAGCTAATTAAAAGTTGTATTATGTGACTTTTGGGGGCTTTTATCTTTGCGTTCAACTGGCCGAGCTTGAATAAATTGAAAGTCGGAATACATTAGCTTTAAGCAATTTCAATAATATTGCCACAACGATCCTATATCTCCTTGTTCAGATATTCATATTCCAAACAGTTCTTAGTATGTACTTAAGTCCTGTCAATATATGAACACAACTTGAAGGGATTTATCTTCGAGATCGAGGTCGAAACTGCAATCAGCATCACGTCATTGAGGCTCTTAGCTCAGGGAGTGACTCATTCTCGCTCTGAATGCTTCCTAGTAACACACTATCTCATCTTATGACTTATATCAACCGAATCCGGTACATACACCTATATAAATATTAACAATATATGGATAATATTCCCAAAGTTCGTTTGGAATTCCTTCAGAATACTCTTTTGTTGGTAGATCATTTAGGAAAATGAAGTACAGATTTTTCTGGAAACGTAGAATAATAACCCTGTCATTTTTATTGTAATAATGTTAAATTCACTAGCGTTTGGGAAAAACCACATAAGTCCAAAATTGGCATTTTTTTTTTTTTTTAATGCATAAGTATCTACTCAATGATATCCTCCTTTGAGAAAAACGACATAAGTTACAAACCACATTTGACTGTTCAGCAGTGAAATGAAAAAATCACACATGTCATTTAAGAAAAAAATAAATTTGAGAAAAAGAACATAAGTTGACTTAAGTTATCTTGAACAGCTTTTGGTTTGACTTAAGTGTTTATGCACCAGATTGCTTTGTTTACTAAGTAACAATATTAAATTCTATTTGTGTATACTTTTCGTCTTAATTTTTAATAGAATTAATCTAATAGTGAAGGTTAATACTTTTATCTTGATTAGCATGTGATTTAATAATTTGAATCTCCAGTAATACAAATATGGTGAACGTTAAAAGGTTATAGCAGAAGAAGAGGTTATGATGAAGCAATTAAACGTGCCTCCTGAAAAGTTGTGGTTTTTGACTTAAGTGGTTTTTCCCAAATCTTACTGAATTCTTCTGCGGCAAAACACATTCTATATTCAACGAAGTTTCTACTCTATTCCGGATTTTCTAAAATTTTTAGTGGGACATTCCTTAACAACAATATAAGCAATAAACTTATAGGCTTAGAAGAATTTAAACTATTTAAAAGTCCATCAAGCAGGGGCTGCGTAAACTAAGCAGATTTCATTGGTGAAGTTTAACAATACATAAATCTACACACTGGTAACACAACAGCACCGTGAATATTCAGTGAATAAATGCAAACGATAATAAAGAACATCGCGTTAAAATGTAAAAAAACAGGTCTGCCAACCACTAATTTTGTTGAAAACTATTTACTATATCTAGTACTGCAATAAGGTTTCAGAATAATTTTTATCCCAATCAAACAAATTTTAGTAGTCCAAGAATTTAAAACGGGTGGGGGGGGGGCAGAACAGATGTGCATGTATCTCGTATAATAAAGGTCCCTTAAAAACAATATTTAGTATTTAAGCTCCGAATAATGTGGTTTATTATATAACTGAGTATGGTTTATGTGTAACTCGAGTAGAAGTGGGGGTTTACTGAAAGCTGAAGACTAGAAATAGGCAAATATCTCGGTAAATATACAAGATAGAGAATACATGTATTTAACAATAGTTATTTAATTTGCAATACGATGTATTCTATACACTTTTTCAATTCGAATTATAGTAACGGAGATATTTCGAATTTTCAAAATTCTCCCTCTTTATTAAGCCCTTAACGAACTTGATCAGTCTTTTTACATAAAACGACTAAATATCGAGTTTGGTAACGATCAAAGAAAAATTGCGACCGCTAGAGCGGTAACAGACAAATATATAGATCTCTCTCTCTCTCTCTCTCTCTCTCTCTCTCTCTCTCTCTCTCTCTCTCTCTCTCTCTCTCTCTCTCTCTCTCTCTCTCTCTCTCTCCTATGATAGAGGGCAAAATGGATTTATTTGAAGCTGTGAACAAAAATTTAAATATATTCGTTTCTTTGTATCAGACCAAAAAATATCATAGATCTTTTTACCTCTATTTATAGATCTTTTTATGTGAAAGTGGGTCGTATATATTTTTTCTGAATCCTTAATAGGAACGAAGAAATTTATAATTTCGTGTTTCCGTACTACCCTTGCCTCCAACCGCTTTTAATTCAGGAAATTAAATATAAAAGTTTCAAAAAATAATAATATGTGCCAGTTCTATTATTCTTGATACCACAAAATGAATTCAATGACCTGCAGAATTATTATTAATATAAACAAACTCGCCTGAATCCCAAAAATGTATTTTATTCATGCAATCCTACAAAAAAAGCAATCGTATTTGATTTCTGACTCCTATCTAAACGGAAATCTCATTCAAAGAAATATGTTACATCCCACGCAGGAGGTGCACAGTAATAACCGAAATCCCATTGCACCATTGCCTCTGGTACAAATAGCGTAGTTAGCTTGTTAATTAAACTGAATTATTGGTCATTAAATGTTAATAGCTCTTAAACAGGCTCTTTAAGGGTCAGTTAATTTTTATTTTTTTCTTAAATGCTCATTTCTCACAATTGAGGTTGTACTCAACGCGATTTTCCAAGAATATCATCAAATGTCCATAGATCGTAACCAGGAGATCAAAAACAAAAATCCGTTCAGAACAATTCATATATGTCTGTTAACTCTAGCGGTCGTAATTTTTAATTGATCGTTACCAAACGTTTTGAGTGAATCTAAATATCAACTTTTTTTTCCGTTAATGGAAATCGGACAAGTGGGAAGAGAGGATTTTGAAAATTCAAAATAACTCAGCTATTAGATGTAATCGAAAAATTGTATAAAGCCAGTCTTGTTGTAAATTGGATGATAAATGTATGTGCCCTGTATATCTTGAATATTAACCGAGATATTTACATTTGTTATAGTTTTCAGCGTTCAGTAAGCCCCCACCCTTACCCATGTCATATTAACAATAAGCTGCAATATCATAAACCATTTAATCGAAGCTTTAATACTAACGTTGTTTTCTTTGAAATTTATATTGCGAGATATGTGTCAATATTTTCGGTGTGACGTGAGATTTTACTTTCTTATTTCGAAAGCCATACTGAGTTTTGATCTGTACCATACTGAATATTGAACAGTTTCATTCAACAGGTTCATAGTCTTTGGTGGCTGAAATCGGATCAGGAATAGGGTAGCGTGGGGGGGGGGGCTGGATTTGAGGGATTCGAAAATCCCCATCCAACCAATCTTTTTAAACTATTGATACTCTACAATTGTTGTTATTACAATTGTTTTCTTATTACAAATATTGAGCGAGTTAATCGTACTTTCTTTTTCTCAGCCTTCAGTAAACTCCCTACCCCACTTCTACTCATCGGATTTTTACTTATAATTTGAATTTATATGATGAGAAGGGATCCATAGTGTGCTACACCAGCACGTGTGAAATCTGCTTAGTTACGCAGCACCTGCCGGACGGACGATTCTTTTGTACCTCATCATTATGACAATCCACTCACCCTAATTAATTTGTTTAGTATGTCTTCACATGAAGAAGGTATATTTTCGAGATTCGTAAATGAATACAAAAAAAAAGTCATTAAATATCCTTCGAAAATTTTCCGTTCACTCCGTTATTTGCGACTGTGATAAACAGCTTGATTGCATTCAAGGTTCTTCTTAAGCAATTACTTAAACCTTTCTGTAAATTTTCATTAACTGCCATCTAAAAAAACTCCATTAATGTTTAATGTAACTGAAATAGAATGATTAAGACTGTTATTATTGTAACCCCTCATCTGGAGTGCATTACTGGATCAAACTTAGTAAATGATTTAAAACAGATCAGCAAATATGTTGCATATGCACTTCAACTTCATTCTACTTTTAGCTAAGAATAAACACTTGAGTCTTCAAATATACAAAATTAATTTCGGAAATCCCGAATAACGGTATCAACAGTTGGCTGACTAGTATACATTCGGCATCCTGGCGCATAACAAACATGAATTAAGTAAGAACACAATTTTATTGTAAAATAATCAGAGTTGAATATTACATGTTAAACATTTATATTATTGGCTTGACTGATTTATTGTACTTGAAATCAATATATTCAAAAGTTGTCATACACATATCTGTGAATTTGCAAAGCCAAACGATCTCCGTTTCATTCGACTAAAACTGATACAGATGAAGGAAACTATTACGTAACTACGTAAATTTACAAAGACATGCTTCAGTTTGAGATGTATAATGTTGTTCGTCGTGAATCATTCTGGTAAATATGTTTACTTTTGTAGTCATCGCATGGGACTGTAAAGATAAAAAGAGTAAAGATATATGAGTTACACCTTTGCCATAAAATATCTGCTGCGTTGCAATTTCTAGAGTGCACCGATAGTGTATAAATTAAAATTAACAGAAGTAATGAAACACATTGTATTTGTATTTATTTATTAACGCCCACTTTTTGCAACTAAGGCTAACTGGGACGAGTTCTCTACAAGTTACCACCCTTTTCTAGCCAGGGTGGGACTAAGGATTTTATTTAATGAATTCCTTCAATAAATATATTCCTATTGCCCAGGCGGGAATCGAACTCGCCACTCTAGGTTTACCATGTGAGATAAAGGTCAACGCTTTAACTCGCAGGGCTAACCTGACCCCTTGAAACACATTGAATTATATTCATAAGGAGTTATTATTTTTTAAGGTTTGAAAACAAGTGAGCTATCCAAATGCACATTGCCATTAAAGATAATAAAGTACACAGAATAAAAATGCAAATATCTCGGGTAATATTCAAGATACAGAATAAATGTATAGAACAATATCTATAGTAAATTTAATTTGCAATAAGATTGGTTCTATACAACATTTTGATCCGACGTATGGTAACGGAGATATCTCGAATTTTCAAAAATCCCCCCTCTAAGCCCCCCCTTCCACTGGTCCGATTTCAGCCATCAACGAACTCGATCTGTTTTTTTGCATAAAACGTTGAAATTTCGAGTTTGGTAACGATCAGACGAAAATTGCGACAGCTAGAGCGTTAACAGACAAATATATATATAATTTTTAACGGACCTCATTATCGTCATCTTCTGGGTAGGATCCATGGACATTTGAAGACATTTTTCGAAAATCGCGTCATGAGTACGGCCTCAATAGCTGATTTCCCTTAAGGGAAATCTGCTAAAAGTCTGTCTCATAGGGCTGTGTACACTAAGCATATTTGCTGGTATGACACACTCTTCATTTAATGTCGCCATAAATTCTCTATTTTTAAATCAAAATCCGATGAGTAGGACCCCCACTCTTTCTGAAGGCTGAAACAAGAAAACACGAATTATTCACTTAACATTCAAGTTATAAAACAATATATATATATATATATATATCCAAAATTGTAGAGTATCAATACCTCAGCACGAAAGATTCAGTAACATTTTTCAATACTCATAATATCGGAGATATTTCTAATTTTCGAATTCCTTCTCCCTCTCCCCCCCCCCATATTTCTAGTTCAATTTCAGCCAATAAAAAATATTGTATCTCTTTAGTGTTGATGAAACGGTTAAATATTAAATATGGTATAGATCAAATAAAAATTTAATTTAAGTTAATTAATTTATCACGATGTATGTGCTTGCTTGTGTCCCATCTTTTGAATATTTGGTATTTAAGTATGGAATCAGACGTTTCGTGATATATTCTATTATTGTTAAAGTCCGATAACTAAAAGTGGAGGTTTACTCAAGGCTATAAACTAAAAAAAGTGAAATTGTGGTTAATATTCAAGATAGAGAACACATGTTCATAACAACATTTCTAGATCATTAAATATGCGGTAAGATTGGCTCTATAAAATCTTTCAATTCGACGTATAATAACGGAGGTATTTTGTATTTTCAAAATTCCTCCTTCTCTAAACCCCTCTTCCCCCACTGGTCCGATTTCAGCCGTTCACGATCTTGATATTTACTTTTTCATGAAATCTTTAACCCATTTCTGCCCAAGGGTATAGGACAACTTTTTTTTTTTTGTTTTCTTTGAAAAACTGCTTTAAGTATATGAAAATAAAATGTTTTTATAAGAATATAAAAATTATTATGCTTAAGCTATATTTTACAGACTGTTGCGTTTACGCAACATTGGGCAGGACGGGGGTCAAAAACTAGATCAATGTAAAAAATATTATATTTAAAGCAACACAGAATTTTCAGATAATACAATATAAATGCAATAGACACATGTTATTAAGTTATAAATAATATTTATTATTTACTTATGAAGTTTAATAATTATAAATATGTCAACTAAATAATCATTTTTCATGGTAAACTTCAAAACAATCCGGATGCACACCAACATCACACTTCTTGCATATATACACAGTTTGTGATTTGCATAGGTCACACCGTCTTCTTTTAGAATTATCAGCTCTTTTTATTATATGTCCAACATTGTCGTAACGAATTTGGAGCGAATTTGATAATCTTGAGCGTTTTCTCGTTTGGTTTCACCTGGTGTTTGAGCTGCTTCATTAGAGTTTCGAATGCAATTATCTTAAGCATAAGGGACTGGACAATGAATGATCGAAATTCTATCTGCGTTAATTTTTGTTCTGAAACAATATTGTAAAACTTCCATGCATTTACACAGGTGGAGTCAATACAATTGGTAAAAAGAGGCCACCACCATTTCTTACCTCTAACTCGAATCCTATAATCGGAAATGGCATTATCATGTAGGTCAACACCACCCATACTTTTATTATAAGATGAAATGACATTGGGTTGTGGAATCAAATCATGCTTTTTGGTCTTCCTATTGTATCTTTCAGTTTTATGAATAGGCTCTAATGTTCCATTATTTGTACCAATAGTTAACACAGCATTATCACGCCATCGTACAAATAACACTTTTTGATTATTGTCAAAAGCATAATCGTAAGTCCCTTTGGATTTCATTTTCATATCTTTCACAGGCAAAAGTGGGCACTTTCCAGTTCTATTTTCTCGAACAGTACCCGTTGCATAAAAATTCATTTCACTGAGAGTAGAAAACAATTGATAGCTAGAAAAGAAATTGTCAAAATAAATGACATGATTTCTCGGGGAAATTATGACCAATATTATGCATTTTACAACCCTTTCCCCAAGTCCTAATTTAGTTATGTTAGCAGTTTCTTTTGCAGCACCACCATAGGGAATAAATTTGAAAATGTATCCATTAGATGAAGCTAAACACCATAGTTTGAACCCAAATCGTATTGGTTTTCCCCGTATAAACATTTTTGCCGAATGCCTCCCGAAATAGGGGATCATTTGTTCATCTATTGTCAGGTTATAAGCGAAGACTCCAAACTGCATAAATTTTTCATTAATTTTTTGAAATAAGGGAGTAATTTTTGTGAATTTATCATTTTTATCTAGAGAATCATTATTAGATAAGTGGATATATTTTTTAATCTCCTGAAAACGATTCCGTGACATCGCGTTCCGTACAAACATAACTTCTTTATCTTTGTCCTTTGACCAGTAAAATCTTAGCTGTGGAAGGGAGTGGTATCCAGAACATATTAGGATTCCAATAAATTTGTCAAGATCCTGCATGCTCATTTTGAAGCTATGATTGTTCTGATCCCTAGCATATTTCAACGAATATTCAACAATTTCATGTTTTAGGTTTGGAGTTAAAAACAAATCAAATATCTCTTTAGGGTTGTGAGAATCATAGGTCTGTCGGAGGTGTTCAAGTTTCGCTGGCTCTACATCTTCAGGACAACTATCATAAGAAGGTGAAATCTTAGACCATTTAGGCATACCTTTGATTTTGGAGGGAGGTTCATTTTCAATGTTTTCCACGGCAGGATGGAATTCCAAAGTACCGACGACATCCCGCAGTTCAATCTCACCTCCTCGCCCCTGTTCAGTCATCATCCAGGTCCTCTTGATCAGTCAAACGGTCCACATCAGGTGGAATAATAACAACATCTCCAGCCCTTCCATCCTTAGATTCTTGACTTAGCTCCTCAAAAACACTCCAGAATTCTTCCAAGCTTGAAAATGTGCCGCTTTTACAGGAATGGACAGGAATCAACAGGCATCCAGAGGAGAGCCCCACCTCATGCCCATGGTTGCATATACGCAACATACACTTCTTACTCTTTCTGTTTATTTGGAAACTTATCTAACTGCTTGTTTATATTTTTTATTGTTAAATGAAACTTAGTTTTAACTAACAATCAAATGAAAAAAAAATTTTTTCAAGAGCAAAGTTCCATAATAAAAATTTAAATTTCGTTCATTCAAGTAGCTCAATTCGCAGTATTTCAAAATTACATTGAAAATATAAAATCATCATTTCATCAAAGTTTGATATATTCCCTTAATTCATTTGACCCTCAGAAATAATTTAGATTCAATCAAATAAAAATGTAAGCATTAACAAAATTTAAAAAAAATAAAATTTCAAGGTTGCGTATATGCAACCATGGGAAGAAATGGGTTAAATATCGAGTTTGGTAAGGATCAAACAAAAGTTTGCAACCAATAGAGCTTTAACAGACTTTTTATGTATATAGACACACACACAAACATATATCGTTTTGAACGGACCTCATTGTCGTCATTCACTCGGTAGTGTCGATGGACGCTTGATGAAACTTTTCGAAATTTGAATCATGAGTACAACCTCAATAGCTGATTTCCTTTAAGGAATTGAATATAGATATCTTCAGTGATATACACCAAAATATGTCTGTTACCTGAGACGGTCCTATATGCTGCATCAGACTCAACAGATTGTTGAAATGTTATTCTGGGCTCTGTTGAAATTACTAGGCTCACACCTCTCATCAACTCGCCTTAGCAAGCGAAGAGTACCAAGATTGTTAGTAATAAACCACAGGCGCTAATCAACCCGACTCCAAAACTTCTTTGCTGAAATTTCATTAGGATCCATTGTCTTCACATTCTTACTCAATATTTGGTCAATTTTGTTTCCTTGAAAGTCCTGGGATGCTTGCATAAGGGGGTCATGATCGAAGCCAATTACTTTTCCATTGGCTCTTGTATCTTCATTCATTACCCCTCATGACCACATCTCGTCCTTATTAAAAGGTAACAATAAGAAAGTAGAAGTTTGTGGAATAAAAAATAAAATATGGTGGATTATTCTAGTGGAACAAGAGTTAATTTACTCTTATCAAATGAATATGTGTTAACCAATAATTTGTAAATGAAAGATTCCTTTTAGCAGATTTCCCTTCGAAAAATATCTTCGAATCCCCAACAATCCTACATAGGAGATGACGAAAACAGGCCGGTTTAAAATCAAAAACACGCACGAGAACCCACGCACACACACACACACACACACACACACACACACACACAAACACACAAAACACACACACAGGGTGTCTCAACTTCCCGTGCCCCCCCCTTAAAATATTTATTTTAGTACGTGGCTGAGACTTGGTGTGCCGTAAATAGGACCCATGAAGAATTCTTTCAGTCCGTATTCAACCTTCCAACCTTGTCCAGTGTTTCTCCAGCGACCATAACTTTGGAATTCCCAATGGAATGCCCTACGTTTTATTGCGGATTCTTGCAGAAAATTAAATTCTAAAACGATTTTTTATCAGTGAGTTTTTCGATTTGGCGCATTCTTTAGCCGAAAAAATTACAAATGTTTATTTCAGAAACGGCCGATTTTATTGATAAATGCTGGGACATAAAAGTTGTAGTCAAAAAATTATAATTGAAACGTGTCTACAGGGAAAGGAATGGATTCTAAAATTAATAAATAAAAAAAAATTACTTCAAAAAACATCATATATATACCTATCGTTTTTTGTTTATGCAAGAACGTACATTCGTCTATAAATCTACTCAAAATGGGTTCAGGAAAGGTCAATACAGTTAATTCTGTTGAGATCTGAAAATCTAATATTTTGGTGGTTACAATTCCTCCTTTATTTCATACAAAGAATTAAGAAATGTTTAACAAAGTTTTACATGGAGGATTTCTTAGGATGTAGAGATAAGTAGGAAAATAAAAATTACAAAGCATTAATGAATGTTCCAATGCATAGGTAGCAATGTTTTTACGATGAAGTTTAAAGTCTTGAATTGGGAAATATTATTGTTCCTTTAGCAATTAATGCCCTTTATTTGCCTGTCTGTTTCTCGGCCACGATGGTGCCATGATACTGGCATTGGGTTAAAAAGTTCATTCAAGAGTAAACTAGTTTTAGAATTAGATCTTCTATTAGGATAAGTCATACAATATATACCATTCCATTGGAAAGTCCAAATTTAGGTGCGCTAGAGAAGTTTAGGGAGAAAGTAATATCACAAAAAGATAAATCATAATTTATAACAACGACTCTCCGAGTTAAATTCCTTCTTACCAAAAACTATGGAATATTCTGGGGGTCCGAGTGCACACCGACAGATATATATATCTGCCACTTTCAAAATTTATTTACCTAATAGTTACCAAAAACTATTTTTTATATGTATATAGTATCTAAAACTATCGGACACACTTTGCATATTTACACTTTTGTCTTCTCGGAGGGACACTTAAATGAATTTTGCCGGGTTGTAAAGTAATTGGCCATGAGGCAAATCGGGATTTTATATAATTATCCACTTAATACCTCTCCGTAGCTAACTCTCACTGTTACTTGAAAGAAAACAGTTATTTGTTTAATACATTTTGCTTTATCCTATAAATAAAATCGAGTTATTCGTGTTTCTTTCAAGTGAAACCCCCATCCCAGTTTTACAAGCTATTATTTCTTTTGTTGAATTTTGGAGATTACGTCATCACTTGACGCAATACTGACGTCCTGAGCTTGGGAAATCTGCTTAGAGTACGCAGCCTTAAGATTTGATCAACCTTATAAAAAGTCTTTTCGAGAACGTCTGTCCTTGGGATTTCCTCTGACAAGCATAATGAGTTTATGGTAATAAACATCATATCATATGCTTCCTCAAGCAAATTTGTTCCTTTTTATGATTCATTAGCGTTGTCATTTTCTAAAATTATTCATTTCATTTTCACTAATGACTGCTTATTAAAGAGAAAATAATATTGTATTGATTTGATATAATATAATATTCATCGTTTCTGAAAAAAACAACGTTGGATTTCAAAAGGGAATGTGTTTGGTGCAGTAGTGAAAAGTTGAGTATTTATTGTAGTTAAAAATCATGTCTACATAATAAGTTATGAGATTATTGGCAGATGTTTTTTGTTGTCAAAACGGCTGAGAAGCTGTTTGTCACTAATATGGAAAAAATGCATTCTTAAACTCCGAACACAATTAGTCATGGCTTAGTTTGGGATAAAAGAAGAAGATTTTCTGAAGGAAATCTCAATAAGGAGCATTGAGCGTGTTAATTTTGAATCATTATGCGACAGGGCGGCCGTAAGCCGAACGAGACAATTGCGTAAAATTTCAAGCGAACAACAAGGTTTTTAGTCTAGTTTTGAGTATAGTGTAGCTCGTGTGTCTGTCCTCCTGTTACCGGTTTGTTACTTGGTTCAGCTAAGTAACGGAATGGTGTAAATCAGGAGCTGTGTATTATAATAGTCGCAACACGCTCAGCATACAAAAAAAAAAATAGACTAATTTACACCTAGGGGCTAAAATTCATGATTGACTTTTGGAGGACGGTCTATGAAAAGTGTATGCTCCTAATGTATTTCTTAAACCGTCTCTTTCCCAGCAGGTTAGTGCTAATTACCTGACATTTTCTGTATGTTTGACTCAGTGTGTTAGCATATTTATTTTATATAATATGCCATTTACTTTTAACAGATATCACTCAAGAAGAATCAGCTACGTAGGATATACTCATTATCCGATTTCCGTAAAAGTTCTTCTAATGTCCATCGATCCTACTCAACAGCTGACGAAAATGAGGTTTTTTCAAATTGCTTTATATATATATATATATATATATATATATATATATATATATAGAGAGAGAGAGAGATAGAGTGATAGAGAGTGAGATTTATCCGTTAACGCTCTAGAGGCCGTATTTTTTTTTTCAATCGTTACCGATCTCAGTATTTAAATATTATATGTAAAACTGTAGATCAAGTTCGTTAATGGCCAGGGAGTAGGGAGGGGATGGAGTAAAATAAAAGATTCGAAATATACCCTGCGATTCGGATAGGTAAATGTTACATTTACTATTCTAGTTAAACATTTAATGTTCTACGATTTTTGTTCTGTACATTTTTTGTTTAACTTCAATATTACCCGAGCTATTTGGCTTTTGTATTTAATTTTTTTTTTCAGGATTCAGAGGTATAGACTATGGATACAACTCCGGTGGTTACTTGAATTTTTAGCAGATTTCCCTTAAGGGAAATCAGCTATTGAGGTTGTACTCATGACGGAATTTTCGAAATTTTTCTTCAAATGTCCATCGATCCTACCCAGGAGATGACGAAAGGTCCGTTCAAAACTATATATATATATATATATATATATATATATATATATATATATATATATATATGTGTGTGTATATATATTTGTCTGTTACCGCTCTAGCGGTGGCAATTTTTGTTTGATCGGTACCAAACTCGATATTTAGTCGTTTAATGTAAAAAGAAAGATCAAGTTCGTTAACGGCTGAAATTGTACAGAATCAATGTTATTGCAAATTAAATTTACTATAAATATTGTTATATACATTTATTCTCTGTCTTGAATATTAACCAATATATTTGCATTTTTATTAAATCTTGGCGGCTAACGGCTGGGTGACTATCCCGCCAAAAGCTAGTTCGGCGTTTCCTTAACTGCTCGGCTCTCGTGAAATTTCTCTATTGTAAAACTTCACGTGGGAAATCTGCTTAGTTTACGTAGCCCCTACGTGACGGACTTTTTTTATTCAAAAACCCTGCCATCGGAACTCCCTCAATAGCTGATTTCCCTTGAGTGATACCTTTAAAAACGTTGCAAAACAAATCATTAATTATGCAATGTTCTGTAGTCGTTATTTCCTGCATTTTTTGCCAACTTGATACCTTTCGTAGTTGTATTTTAATTTTTCTAAAGATTTGGACAAAGGAATTTATTTAGTGCCGGAATTCATTAAATAAAATCCTGAATGTTACTCTGGCTAGAAAAGGATGGTAACCTGTAGATAACCCGTCCTAATTAGCCTTAGTTGCAAAAAGTGGACGTTAATATATAATTTAATTTAAAGATTAGATTCGTTAATGCCCGAAATCAGACCGGGTGAAATGGGGCTTTGGAGGAGAAGTAAAATGTAAGTTCTGACTACATCCTTTTAGTCGTTGGGTTAAAAACGTTTGTATAACCAATGCTGTTGATAAATTAGTGTACTAAAATAGTTGCTAAAACATGTGTCTCTTACCCTAAAATTATTGGAGCTATTTATCTATTATTTATTTTCATTTTTACTCAATTTCACTTAAAGTCATATTTATAGGCAGGGCCCATTTCAAACCTCCTTTCTATGTATGTGAGGCTTTATAGTTTAGAAATTCTAGAAATTGCTTTGCCTAATGTTCTTAAAATATGCCCAAGGTAGAAGAAAGGTGGTTGAGGTCGGAGGGAGGAATAAGAAATAATATTTCTTATCCAAATTATTACATCATTGATTCAGATTAAAGATCACGGCTTGCCCAACTGGTTTAACGTGACTCATTGGATGAATTCATTTCTATTTATGAAAATCAGTGAATTTGATATGATTTTATAAAGGGACATCATGTTTTGAGGTTATACTCGTGGCGCGAGTTTTGAAATAGGGTTCGTTAACCTTTTACACGCCATTGTTCCAGAAGTGGAACATATTTTAAACAATTTTTTCGACCAACTTAATTATTATTTTTTTTGCAAAAACAATTTTTTCCCATCAAAACAAAGATTGAAATATTTTTTTTAAATTTTTTCAATAAAGATTTCATCACTTTTAGTTCGGTAAAAAAAAGTTAAAGTTTATGATTTTTCAATGTCAAGAGGCGTCTTGGTTATTTTTTTTCGTTTTAATTCTGTAGCAATAAAATTTAATTTTAATACCGATTTAATTAATTGTGATAGATTACTGAATATAATGCATTGTAGAAAATGTAAATAAAAAAATGGTAAAAATCAGTTTTACTTATTATAAATTTAATGTTCCACATATGGAACAATGGCAGCTTCACGCTATAGAAATGATCGTTCTATTCATTGTTTCCTACGTTGTTTTCTTCGTACAAAACTGAACACGAAAATTCATGGAACTACTAATTGCTTTTCTAAGATCTTCAATTTTTGTTATAACTCCTTAGCGATAGAGAAAATCTGCGTATATTTTTTTTTTTAGTTTCTTAGAACACATATTATTGGAAATACTACGCCAAACATCCTTTGGTGTAGTTATCTCAGCTATTACTGTGTTCTTGTCGTAACCGCATCGCGTTTTCTTTCTCTTATTTAATTATAGTTTAAGTATTTTATTCGTGGATTTTTTAAAAATTATCTATAACTAAAAATGGAAAAAAATATTTCGTACCGTGGAAGAAGCAGTGGAATATTTGGACTACCTAAAATCGTTGAGTGATCCTGAATCGGGAAACAGTTCAGATGAAGAAATAGATATTTGCCAGCTTCCTCCTGACGAAAACGAACACCTAACAGATAAAGAAGACATCGACGAAAATTGTTTGGAGCAAGTCATTCCCGAGGATGTTTGTGGGCAAGTAGCTTTATTTATAAAAAAAAATAGTACTGATAAAAATTATACTTCAGACGATCGACCTTCTTCCTCCCAAGACACGCCTGTTTCTTCCTTCGACCAACCTTCTTCTTCTACTATTCATAATAAAAAACGCATTCATATTGATTGTTTTCCGCAATATCACGGATTTTAAATCTTATATTTGCAGAACAAAATTGTTTGATTCCGTATTCTTATTGTTCATACGCATTTTTTTATTATTTTACAAACAGTTTCAATGTTTTATTACAATATAATAACAATTTTTACTTTTTTTAATATTAATAAAAACAACATTATTCTTATTGTATCGAACATTCTAATGAAAGTATTAAGAAAAAGTTTGTTGTTTTTCTTTGCATAACCTGAACCTGCCAATGTTCCACTTCTGGAACAAGTTGGAAAACCACCAAAAAATTTTTTTTTTTTAGATTTTTTGTATTAACTATTTAAACTGAAACATGTTGAGACCAATATTGGAGAAAAAAAATAAAATTTTTACTGGAATCACAGAGCGGCATGTTAAAGGTTAAAAATCACTAACATCTCCATATTCTCATGTCACAAAGTATGCAACCAAACCTCGAGAAATGTTTCACTAATGGGTGTGAAAATTAAAGAAAGAACGTACTACTCCCACTTATGTACAAGACTGGAATGTACAATGCAAAAGAACGACATTCATACAATCAAGCGATTACCATGCACCACTTCGACGGAATCCTCCTCTCCATGTCAGGTCAAATGTTCATGATCGAGAAGTGCTGGGTGGTGAAGCAACTTATATACCCTCCTCAATAACTTAAATTATGCATACGAAGCTTTCTCTAGAAAATTATTGCGAAAGTTGAGTTCCCCATATTGTTGTATTGAAAAGTGCCTGTATTAATGGCTAATTTTGTACTAAGTCTAAGTCCAGGGTATGAGGCGGCGAGGGCTGGTAATGACGGCTAAAGAGTTTCAAGTTATGTTTGTTTGTGTGTTTTTATATGTATACTAGCTCAGATACCCGGCTTCGCCCGGGAATTCATTTGAGGCTGAATGGTGATGGTATTTTTTAGCAGGCTTTACATTGCACAATATTTTGACATTTACCCGTCTCAGTGTTTAGGATTGATACCCATTTGCTAATAATAGAATTATTTGTTCGATAAGGCTTCACAGTCTTCGATATTTTTATATTTCCCGTCTCTTATACATGTAAATATGGTGAATTTTAATTTCAGGCCTCTCTTATAACCCCCCTCCCGTTCGAACCTAAAAATTTTAATATAATTTATAATCATGGAAGAATTAATGCTAATTGACATACCGAGTTTTGTTAAGTTCGGTTCAGCCGTTAGTGCCCGCTAAAGTTTTAACGTATAACTCATTTATACTTAGGTATACGACAAAAGTGTATATAACAAATGTTACTCCAAAGAACAAAATAAACAACTTTTGTTAGGTTTATATTTGCGGAAAAACCAATAGGAAACGAAATATCGCTATTTTTAATTTCAGGCTTCCCTTATAACCCCCACTCCTGCCCGTCCATAGAAATGTTGGTATGGCTTATTATAATGAAGGCTTCACTGCTAATACACATACCGAGTTTTATTTAGTTCGGTTGAGTCTTTTTTGGCAAATAATATTGTTGACTCCCGCTATAATTTTTAGTGTATAACGCATTTAAACTTCGGTATACGACAAAAGTGTATATAACAAAAGTTACTCTAAATAACAAAATAAACATCTTTTGTTATGTGCATATTTACCGAAAACCAATAGAAAACGAAATATCGCTATTTTTAATTTCAGGCTTCCCTTATAACCCCCACTCCTGTTCGTCTCAGAGAAAATTAATATAGCCTAAAGTCTAAGTTGGGTTAGTAGTAATATACATACCAAGTTTCATAAAACTCGGTTACGCCGTTTATGCGTGAAAAGGTAACAAACAAACAAACAAACAAACATACACGAAAGAAACAAAATGCAGATATATATAGATTATGAATATAATATATATAACATATAACATTTTATATGTTTATATGAATGTTTTTGAGCCATAAGGTCAGACTATAAAAATTCTTTCAAGTAGTCATTTATTTCATCCCCGACGCGTTTCGAGTGTCACCATTCCTTCTCAAGGGGTTATTTAGTCACCGATAAAAATTAAACAAAAATCCTTATATTATAATATGTGAAATATATTATTTAACACCCGAAACGCATCAGGGATGAAATAAATGGCTATTTAAAAGAATTCTTATTTTCTGCCCATATGGTTCAAAAACATGCTTAAATATTAAATGGTCAGTGTATAAATCTGCTGTATATATATATATATATATATATATATATATATATATACACACACACGCACACACACACACACACACCACACACACACACACACACACACACACACACACACCACACACATACACACACACACACACACACCACACACATACACACACACACACAAATAATGTGAATTAATTTATATGTATAAATATATTTAAATTCATATAAAATATATTTCGGATGGCATAGTAAACCTTAAATACTGGGACTCGAGGGATCAGAGTTTTACGTAGCGAGTGATCAACTCTCATTAACCAAAGAGGACCTGGAATGAGTAGTCAGTCTTCAGTGGCATGATGGGTCTCATCATTCTTAATTTCACCAACGGCCAGTTTGCTAGTCGACGGGATCTAGGAGAGTCCATATCCATTTTCATATCTTCGGGTTGTCAGACAGACTTACTAGATTCCATTCATTACCTTCGCGAGACAAGCGCGCTCTGGCAGAGAACCGGTGTACTAACTCTGAGTTCACTCATTCGCCTTACCAACCATGGACGAGTTGCTTGACTTAAGTAATATAAAGTCGGACACTCTACTGGTGATCTGTGTTCATCCCATATATGTATGTATATACTGGTTAGTAGCTTCAATTAGTTCATGGCTTTTCTCATAGATGGCGCTATTAGTGGGGTTTACTAATCGATGGAGTGCTTCCTCATCCACTTAACCGTCTAATCGTTATTGTTGGCTTTGTTTTAGCAGATTTCCCATAAGGGTGTACAACCTCAATAGCTGATTTCCTTTAAGTGAAATCTGCAAAAACCGCTAGTTTTAGAACGTTGGCATTTCATATCTAAATTTGTTGTGTCATCTAGTTGTATTTTTTTATTAAAATCAACTGATGGAAGATGGTTTTCAAACCAAATAGAGCCACAAAAAAAAAGTATATAGAACCTTTTTAGCTATTGAGGTCATACTCATGACGCGATTTTGGAAAGATTTCTTCAAATATCCCATATCGATCCTACCTAGGAGATGACTAGGAGTGTGTATATATATATATATATATATATATATATATATATATATATATATATATATATATATATATGTTGTCAGGTACCCGCTCTACCGATCGCAATTATTATTTTATCGTGGACAAACTCGATATATATAAGCGTTTCATGAGAAACTAAAAATCAAGTTCGTTAAAAACAGTCGGCTAAAAACAGACCAGGGGGAAGAGGGGGGAATTTTGAGAATTCGAAATATCTCCGTTACCATAGGTCAGATCGAAAAATTGTATAGAACCAATCTTATTTAAAATTAAATGTTATATTCATTTATTCTCTATCTTTAATATTAACCGAGATATTTGTATTTTTTCAGTTTTCAGCCTTCAGCAAACCCCACTTCTGGTCATGTCACATAAACTATATTCTGTTATAAAATAAACTACTTTATTCAAAGCTTAAATACCAAATATCGTTATACTAAAGAGACCTTAAGTATACGAGATACGTGCAAATATGTTCTGTTGATTCCCTCCTCCCGTCTCAAGTTCTTGAACTCATAAAATTTAAGAGATTGAGGTAAAAATAATTCTGATTCATTATAAATTACAGCACTAGATATAGTAAATAGTTTTCAATAAAATTAATGTGTTATATTCAAATAGATTTCACTAATTGTTTTTCTTTCCGGTGAAGAATATTTCTATCTATCTGTTCAGTATTTGGCAGGCTTGCTTGTTTAAAAATCAGACGCTTTCCGTTGGGAGGTTATTAAAATTGACTGAAAGATTTCTCATTACACGTACACATAATATGCACGATGGTGTTACCAGTGAGAAGATTTATTGTAAAACATCACGTGAGAAATCTACGTAGTTTACGCAGTCCCTGCGTGGCGGACTTTAGTGTAAGTCACTTCGTACCATAAAGTGTTTTTGTGGTGAGTTCTTCTTCTTTATTTTAACTTGAAGAAAAGTGCTACCGAAAGCTATCGAAATTTAGTGAATCTTTTGGAGAGGACGCTCTAGCTGAGCAAACTTCTCGGAAGTCGTTTGCTCAGTTTAAATGTGGCAATTTTGAGAAGAAGAGTTAGAGTCAATAGACCCAATCTTTGGAAAAGCCATGGGAATGAATCAAAAGCAGGGAAAATCTCAATTTTCGAGAAAAATATTCGCTACAAATTACTTCAAACACCAATATATGGAAAAACAGATATGACGATAAACATCCTTCCTAGATGTCCTGTAATATATGTTATGTTAATTAGGGCAGTTGGTATATTTTTGTCATTAACTTACCAAACGTTTGGAGGGCACTGGTTTAATTACTCTGTTGATAAATCGTGTTAAATGAGGAAATCCCGGCTTTTTCCTCCTTCTAGAGGAACACCTTCATTATATTTTCAGGGTCAGAAGATTGGGCTATCATCAAACGCTTTTCTTTCTTTTTATAGAACTAAACTATATTAATTGGCGCTAAACAATGAGCGTAATACATGTTCGTGCGGAGAAAAACCCAGTGAGGTCGGCAGTGAGTGAAGTGCTGTCGAAGTGGGTGGACAGCACACAGTTGATTAGCAGTCACTCTCTGGGTTGACACAAGAAACCGACCACCCAAAATGTCCAAGAAACCATTCAAAGTGTACATCATATACCTCCGATCGTGTAATTCTTGGTGAGATATTATTAATGTATCTTTGTAAATATATTTTCCTAATTTGGGGGACCAAAAAAAATATATATATAGAACCTTCAGATTTCCCTAAACCCCATAGACCCTTAAGTGGTCTATTGAGGTTGTACTCGCTTTTCGAACAATTTCTTAAAATGTCCTATATCGATCCTACCTAGAAGATGACGTAAATTAGGTCTGTTAAAAATTGTGTGGGTCTATATATTCCTAGTACTGTAATTTATTATAAATCAGAATCATTTTTATCTCAATCACTTAAATTTTAGTAGTCCAAGAACTTGAGACGGGAGGAGGGAACCAACAGAACATATTTCCAATTATCTCGTATAATCAAGGTCTCTTGAAAACAATATTTGGTATTTAAGCTTTGAATAAAGTGGTTTATTGTATAACAGAGCATTATCTATGTGACATGACCAGAAGTGGTCATATTTTCCAGTTTGTAGCTTTCAGCTAAACCCCCCACTTCTGGTCATGGCACATAAACAATACTCTGTTATAAAATAAACCACTTTATTCATGGCTTCAATACCAAATATTGTGATGAAGAGACCTTTAATATGCGAGATACGTGCAAATATGTTCTGTTGATCCCCCTCCCCCTCCCGTCTTGGACTACTAAAATTTAACTGATAGAGATAAATATTATTCCATAAGGGAAATCAGCTATTGAGGCTGTATTCATGAAGCAATTTTCGAAAAATTTCTTCAAATGTCTATCGATACATTCGAGAGTGGACGAAAGGGTTTGTTCAAAACTATATATATTTGCCAATAACGCACCAACTGTCGCAATTATTGTTGGTCCCTTACCAAACTCGATATTTCACTGTTTCAGTCAACACTAAAGATCATATTCTTTAATGGCTGAAATTGGAATAGAACTGTAGCGGGAGGGAGGTTGAGAGAACGGGAACTCGAAACTTCTAATTATCTCCGCTGTCATGAGTCGGGTCTAAAAATGTTTAGAACCAATTTTGTTAACCTGTTGATATTTTACAATTAATGTTCTAAACATTTTTTCATAAATCAAATATTAAACGAGATTTTTATTTTATTTATTGCTTACAAGGATTTTCCTTATAGCAAGAAGTAGGCCTTATATAATGAGGTTTGTTTTCTATGTTAGTTGCTTCTACGGTATATATATATAATATTTTTACAAACGAGAATTGAGTATAACTGACTAGAATTTACATTAGCATTTCTAGAAAAATCTAAGCTAATAAGTGTCATTATATTTTATCTTACCTAATATTAAAACACTATATTTTCAACATAATAGTTTTGTTAAACTTATCATTATCTTGGCTCCTGTTCTTACTAATAGATAGGTATAACAGTACTAAATAAACAAAAAATCAATTTAAGGAAGAAGAGAGATTTGACAATGTTAACTCAGATAAGAATCGCGAAGTTTGAAACTATTTCTTAAATATTTAAAAATGCTAATATATACTTCTCTAGTTGCACTATTTAGAATATTATGAAGTTGTGAATTATCAGCTGGCTGTTTGATGAATGGTAAATACTGTTCTGTACTGAAAGGGGAGAAAATAGGGCAATGAAGCATTATATGATAAATGTCCTCATTCATATTTAAATTACACAATGTGCAAATTTCTTTTGGGTTAATATTATAGTATGCATTTTTCATTGAAAACTTTATACAATAGTTGCTTGACGTTCTTAGCTGTGCAATGGTTTTTACAATTTGGAATGGCAAATCCGCAGCGCCTGTGTGACCCACTTGTTTAAGTAAATTTTAATATATATTTCTTGTTTAGTCATTTCATCTCTCCAGTTCATGCCAGTCAGATCACTAGTAATGTTTATCTCTCACACACCTCATCCATGATTTTTCTTCGTAGGGCCTGCTGCCCATCTTTAGGTTTTCGTCCTCCTCTTCTTTTTAAATCAGAAGGGATCCATTTTTCTTTTCCATCGATGTGAATGTTAGTGCAGATTAAATGTAATTACGGCGCGATAAAAATCGGGTGAAATTGGAGTAAAATAATGTTATATCCCTTAGCACTCATGAAGTGTTTTATAAATATTATTATTTTGAAATAACTATATGTCTATGTATTCTTATATGAGAACTAATAAAAAAAATGCAGTAGAATAAGAGAACACAATTAATGAACGCCATATTTAAACAAACTATTACTTAACATAATAATGTGAACTACTTTAGAATACAAAACCAAATGTAAAATAGAGAAAAGAGGTATAATACGAAACAAACCCATGATAAAATTAAATTGGGTGTCATGTTAGCGATGTGAGTAAACGCGTTGTCCTTAGTCTCGTATGGTAAAACTGGAGTGGTGAGTTTGAATCCCGCCTGGGGAATAGGAATTTATTTAGCGACGAACTCGTTAAATAAATTCCTTAGCCCTACCCTAGCTAGAAAAGGGTGGTTACCTGTAGATAAGCCGTCCCAATTAGCCATGTTTGCATAAAGTTGACGTTAATAAATAATAATAGTAAAATTAAACTTATTACAAAAAATAGTATTCTTTAAAAGAATTAAATATAAATAATTAGATGAAGTGAATAAAGAGAAAGAAACTTAAAAGAACACAGTGGTAAAAACATAAAATAATTTATAATAAGAATTAGTTAATATAAGTAAATGGATTATTCAACAATAATCTAGATTGTAGATTGTGTTCAACAATAGTGAATATGTGTAGTAGACTATTTTGCATGTTGAGAATATTTAAAATTCCTAAAGAATCTTTAAACAGAATTTGTAGAATTTAAGTATGTTTTCAAATATGTTTTCGCTAATTTGGTAGAATTAGTGCAACAGTGAATCAGAATTATAAAAATAATATTAATATAGACATGGGCATGAAATCGTAGGAAGGATGAGTGGGATTGGTAAGGTCAGGGAGAGACGTCCTTGATGTTCCGCTTCTATTGTTCTCCTGCTTCTTTCCACCAGTGGCAACTATTACTCAATATTATAAAAATTCGAATATCTTATCTTGCAAAAATGTAATGTAAAAACTGAAGCCACCTTTTATCGAATATAAACGATATCTAATGTGTTTACTGAGTTTTGCAGAATCTGCTCGGAGCCTGATAAAGAGTTTACTTTTAAATGGGTCATTTTTAGCAGATTTCCCTTAAGGGAAATCAGCTATTGGGGTCACACTCATGACGCGATTTTCGAAAATTTCCTTCAAATGTCCATCGATCCTACCCAGGAGATGACGAAAGGTCCGTATATATATATATATAAATATATATATATATATATATATATATATATATATATATATATCTGTTAACGCTCTAGCGGTCGCAATTTTTGTTTGATCGTTACCAAACTCTGTATTTAATCGTTTTATGTAAAAAGAAAGGTCAAGTTCGTTAATGACTGAAATCCGACAATTGGGAGGGGGATTTTTGAAAATTCAAAATATCTCCGTTACTGTACGTCGGATCGAAAAATTGTATAGAATCAATCTTATTGCAAATTGAATTTACTATAAATATTGTTATATACATTTATTGTCTATATCTCCGAGATATTTGCATTTTTAGTGTGCTTGCGGCTTTTGTCGGAAGATTCCAGATTAGTTCGGCTGTTTCCGTAGGTCGGCGCTCGTGTAACCTAACCTTTCTTGTCTTCTAACCTTTTACTTAGTGAGATATATGCCAATACGTTCTGTTGATGCCCCTCCCCTTCTTTATTTCTTGGACTAGTATAGTTTTAGTTATTAAAATATAAATTATTCTGATTCATTATGAATTGCAGTACTAGATATAGCAAATAGTTTTCAAAAACTTAATGTGTTATATTCAGTTGTATATGAGTAATTGTTTTTCTTTCCGGTAGAGAATATGTCTATCTGTTCAGTTCTCAGTGGTTGGCAGACCTATTTGTTTACAATTCATAAGCCGTTTCCGTTGGGAGCTTATTAAAATTAACTTAACGATTTCTCATTACCGTTTGTATTTACTCATGGTGGTGTTAAGTGTTAACAGTATGCGGATTTCTCTATTGTAAAACGCAGCCCCTGCGTGACAGACTTTTTATATTTTTTGCTGTATGAAGAACCTAGCATGTGGGTCACATTTGAGAGGAGAGTGAGAGAGAGAGAGAGAGTAGTATTTATGGGGAGAGATATAAATGGGAATATGGCTGAGCTACCCCATCCCAACCTTCTTATACGTTAGAGATTAGATTAGATATTAGATGGCTTATATGTTAGTTTTAATTAACTTCCAAGTTCTTTGTTCATTGTGAATTATAAACAATGAGTTAAAGAAGTATTATTCAGGAACTCAATAATTTCCAAAACATATTCTGCATTAGGGCGATTGCTTTACGTATATTAACAAATATCTGTAGAAGTACCCGTAATGGGCCAATTAAATTCACTTGCTAGATGATTTATTTTATTTTTCTAGACGTTTCCAAGAGAAACTCTCCTTTTCAAGAATTTAATTACCTTATGACATAACCAAATAAAAAAAATATATTAGTTACACTGAATACAACCCTAATATATTTTATATTTAGTACAACAGACATAAAATAATTAAAACAGAGCAGTTTTAAATTTTAGAAATTGAAGCAATAGAAGAAAAAAATCTCAAAGAAAACTTAAAGATATCTTTCCCATGTACAGAACAGGGTTACTCGGCAAAAGAACAGGGTTACAATAAAAAATATACTATCCATAGGCATATATGTAAGGCAAGGTGTTTAGTCACTGATCGCCCCCTCCCCAATAATAATAGCCAATCATAGTAGGGAGGGGGTGAAACTATTATTTCTCCACCCCACCCCCATAATTTTAACTACGAAAATAAAAATAAAATGCGAAAGAAAAAACAAGTAATCTGAATGGTCAAATAAATTATATAAAGTAAAAACAAAGAAGAAAATTGGAAAAGTCGACTAATTGGTTTGTAATTTTGTTTTTTTAATAGGAACTTTTAATAATTTTTATTTCCCCCAATCAAAACGAAGTTTTGTGACTCGACTAAATAAATACTATATCTACAGCAGACAGATTGTCTCATAACAATGACAATATATTTGACAATATACTTAATTAGAAAAATGAAGAATTTATTACTCATATATTTGATATTCAAATGGAACTTTTTTAAGGCCTATTTGTGGAATATTCAGCATGTTTACCATTAGCGACACAATCGAATTGTTCTCACTTTCTTTAACATGCATTCATCGAGCACTTGTTTGGCAAACTTGGCATAATCAAGCTACGTTTATTACATTATTTACCAGTGATATTTAAAATATATAGAACTTTTAAAAGTATAGTCAATTCTTTAACTCTTAGAAAGTGTAATCTTGGAACGAGGAGTTAGGGGGAAAATGCTTTGGCAAGAAGGAGCTTCTAAACTAAGCACATTTCCTTCTACAGAACGCCCTACGGATGAAATCATCTTTGTACCATTCGAGCACATATTACGTCATCTGGATATTCTATTCGTAATTTCTCACAAGAAAAGACGATCCCTTTATAAACAAGAGTTAAAATCTGAGCTGCACATGAAACGTTACATGATATAGCTGAATGAGAAAATTCCATGAGTAGAAATGGGGGTTCATCAATGAAGTGTATCAAGTTCAATTTACAGTAAAGTGTATGGAATAACAATCATAGTAAATAACTGAACAAAAAAAATTGTTTACATGACATTTTTCGATGTGACACATGGTCCTCTTTGTGTGGGGAATCCTTCACTTACAACATGATCTACCTCAAGGGCACTGGTGACCCCAATGTATTAGGAGTTAGGGCAGCAAACTCCGATTTTCAGCTTATAAAAGGTCCTATTGCCATTGCCATCAATCTGGGGCATTTCCACTGACTGATATGCATCCAAACATTTCAAACTTTTCGCGCAATCATACCCCCTTTATCTTCAATATATGTTTTGTTGGAGTTTTTATGTCACTATCATCTTCAAGATCTGTCATCATTAGATGGGCTCTGCTAACATAACAATACACTTTTCATATAACTGTGCACACCAAAATCAATCTGATGTTTGAGCCTTCGGAAATTTGCCTTCTGGATTGTGTGATGCAATATTTAAGCCTTCAGATACACCCAATAAGTTTCTCCGTTCTTCGTAGATATAATATTTCTTGTACTTTCACTTATCTCATTAAGAACTCCCACGAATTATTTTTTTTTTTGAGTCCAATTGCGATCCTGTGGCAAATATGCATTTCCATCCCTTCTAGTTTATTGAATTTTCTTTTCTAAACAAACTAACATTTTATGACTTTAGTCACGAATGACTTAGCTTACATATCGTTAGTATTCGAGGGATGTTACTAAGATAAAATGATTCACTCAACTGCGTATCTGTTGGTAGTTTTAGTGATGATGCTGTCTTCATAACAAAATCGCTTCACGTTTTCAATTCTGGTTCGTATCGAAATTTTCACGGTTCACTTTCTTCTCTACTTCTATTACCTTCGTTTTAAATGCATTTATCCTCCGGATACATGACCTCCATGAAGAGAATTCTATTAATTAGCAGATTTCCCTTAAGGGGAACTATCAAGAAATTGAACCAATTTCATTGAGAATGTAATGTTCTATAAATGTTGCTATGTACATTTGTTCGCTATCTTGATTATTAACCGAGATATTTTCATTTTTTAGTTTACCGGCTTCAGTAAATCCCCACTCCTACTCATCTCATATTAACCATATGTTATTATGTTATGAAGCACTTTGTTTGAAGCCTAAATACTAATTATTGTTCTCATTGGATTTTTAACGCAGCCCCTGCGTTACGGACTTTTTTAGTTTTCAGCCGGCGGTAAGCCCACATTCCGTTATGATTCTGAATTAAAAATGTGATAGAACCAATTATTGTTTAATCGTTACCAAACTCAATATTTAGTCGTTTTATGTTAAAAGAAAGATCAAGTTAGTTAACGGCTGAAATCGGACTAGGGTGAGGGGGGTTTAGAGGGGAGAATTCTGAAAATTCGAAATATTTCCGTTACTATACGTCGGATCGAAAGAATGTATAGAATTAATCTTATAGCAAATTAAATTTCCTATAAATAATGTTGAATGCATTTATTCTCTATCTTGAATATTAACCGAAATATTTGCATTTTTCAGTTTTCAGCCTGTAGTAAACCCCCACTTCTTCTCATGTTACATAAACAATATTCGGTTATGTAATAAACCACATAATTCAAAGCTTCAATACCAAATATTGTTTACAAAAAACATTTATTATAAGAGATAAGTGCAAATATGGTGACCTTCCACCTTCTTAAGTTTTTGAACTAATTAAATTTGATTGATTGAGATAAAAATGATTCTGATTCATTATAAATTACAGTACTAGATGTAGTAATTAGTTTCCAATCAAACTAATACGTTATTCTGGATTTGTGCTGGCTGGTGGAGGTCCATCGTCAACGGAAGGATCAAAAAGGTCAAACACCTCCACTCTTAATACTTCTTTATTACAGGCAAAGACGGAGTCTCGCCGGAGATGTCGGCTCAATAGGGACCAACTCTAGAGCACTGATGGTGGGACGGTTCGCCCCGAAAGTACTTTGCCTGTAATAAAGAAGTATTAAGAGTGGAGGTGTTTGACCTTTTTGATCCTTCCGTTAATACGTTATATTCAGATATTCACTAATTGTTTTTCATTCCGGTAAGAAGTTGGCAGAACTGTTTGTGTACATTTAAGATGTTTTCCGTCGGGAGGTTTCTTATTATCGTTTTATTTATTCACTTAATTTTCACGGTGGTATTGTGTTACCGGTATGTAGATTTATATACTATTAAACTTCACGCGGGAAATCTGCTTAGTTTACGCAGCCCTTGTGTGGCGGACTTTTTACTCAGAAATAGAGAATTTATGGCGAGATGAGATCAGTAGTGTGTCATCCAGCGCTGGGAAATCTGCTCAGTTTCAACATTTAATAGTATAGGTCGGTTTGAACGAGGGGGAGTGCTGAACTAGGCTAGGGAAAGACCTCACAATGGAACTGGCGATTCGTTCCCTTGACCCGGCATTTGTCCGGAACGGCGGCGTTGCCAGCACCTTCTAAAGGTGAGTACACAACCTTAATGAAATGCTACAACACGCATAAGCTTACTAATACATTTATTTATCGAGGCTGACACCAGTATTAACGTCAACCACTCTTCCGCGAATTTACGTATTTTGTCCTCAGTGTCATTCTAAACTCCGTAGGATCAGAATGTGGCAACGGAACTACAAAACCCACGGGAAGTTAGTAGCTAAGAAACGATAAATAAATCCCAATTCATTTTCACCTGGGATCCCTAAAGGGAACAAAGGGGGATCAGATATTGAAAGTATTTACACGACGCGTTAACTAAGAAGATTTCCCGCGTGCGTTAGATATTTTCATTTATCCCAAAATGTAAAAGTCCAATGAGACCAATATTTGGTATTTAAGTTTCAAATAAAGTGCATTATAACATACTAGAATATTGTTAATATGAGATGAGTAGGAGTGGGGGTTTACCAAAGACCAAAAACTAAAAAATTAAAAGATCTCGGTTAATAATCAAGATAGTGAAAAAATGTACATAATAACATTTATAGAACATTACATTTGCAATAAAATTGGTTCTATACAATTTTTCGATCTATAGCATAATAACGGAGATATTAAGAAGTTTCTAAATTCTCCCCTACTCATCCCCCCCCCTCCTGGCCCGATTTCCACAGTTAACAAACTTGATCTTGAAAACGATTATATATCAAGTTTGGTAACTTTAAGAGAAACATTGCGACTGCTAGAGTGGTGACAGACAAATATATATATATATATATATATATATATATATATATATATATATATATATAATTGTGTTGATGTTTTCGACCAGGTTATATTTATATATGGTGTTAATATACAAAACATAAGGCCGTGGCCCTGCTATGTGTAAACAGAACAGGGGAGGTTATTCTAATCAGTAGTCCTAAGTGCAATAGTTATGTGCAGTAGTTTTTAAGTATCTTTAGTCTTAGTAAGTAATAATAGCATAAACACCCCCTGTTACACTCTTGTTTAATAACAATGTGCAATATTAAGAAGTATTACCTGTAATTTTACAGCCCTGAAGAAGAGAAAATAATTCTCGAAATATCGGCATAAACTAAAATTTTTTCAGCAACATTGACCAAAACTCCAAAAAGAATAACAACACCATACACACACACACACACACACACACACACACACACACACACACACACACACACACACACACACACACACACACACACACACACGCGCGCGCACACACACTTTTGAACGGACCTCATTTCGTCATCTACTAGTTAGGATCGATGGGCATTTGAAGAAAAATTTATAAAATCGCGTCATGAGTACGACCTCAATAGCTGATTTCCCTCTAGAAAAATCCGCTAAAATTCAAATATATTGGTTAATATTTAAGATAAATATAATATGTTGATGATTCCATCTCGCCATCTGGTCTCTATTTCTCTCGCTCTATTATTTTACTATCTATCTATTTTTGTTGAATATTAATTGTTCATTTGATTAAGTTATGCAGAATCACAGACTGCCTTTTTGAAATAGTACTACCACGGACTCTCATTAGTAACATTAGTGTACACTCTTTGAGACGACTTTTATTAATTTCCAACCTTCTTCTTTGATACCGCCAGCAAGCTGGTGTTTTGATACCTCCATACCTGTCATAATGTCCTTCAAAAGATAATAGGTAGTGTCATTCGTAAATCTTTCTGACTCATTTAGCGCGAATAGCAATTTTAATGTTCTGCTCGTGCCAACCCAACCTATTATGCAACGTGGCCGGGAGGAAAGATACCGTCATCACTCTCAAAACTAGGCTTTTGTCGATTAAGCGCTCATTTTCTGTTTGATCTGTAAATCGACTAACTGCTCTGTTTGTTTCGGAGCTCCCATTTTTTAAATCAAACTAACAGTGTCCCTAACCAATAGAGTATTTTATTTCTTAGGGGCTTACTGGTTTTAGCAGAGACCCTGAAGGGAAATCAGCTATTGAGGTCGTACTCTCGACGCGATTTTTGACCAATTTCTTCAAATATCCATCGATCCTACCAAGTAGATGAAGAGAATGAGGCCCGTTCAAAATTATATATATATATATATATATATATATATATATATATATATATATATTTATATATGTGTGTGTGTGTCTTACCGCTCTAGCGGTCGCAATTCTTGTTTAACCGTAACTATACTCCATATATAAGCGTTTCATCCGAAACTAGAGATCAAGTTCGTTAATGGCTGAAATGGAACCACAGGGCATGAGTTTAGAGGGGGAATTACGAAAATTCGAAATACCTTATATGTTATAATACTTTGGATCAAAAAATTGCATAGAACCAATTTTATTGGCATTTTACTATAAATATTATGTATAGTTCGATTGGAGGCTCAGGTTAGCCTATGAATTAAAGCGTTGACCTTAATCTCACATGGTAAACATAGACTGGCGAGTTCGATTATTGAAAAATAAAATTTTCATGTTTTATAATCCGTAATAATTGATTCACAAAAATAAAAGTTATTTTTTGATTCTCAAGGGAAATCAGCTAAAAATACATATTTGCATATACACGAGAAAATGGTAGGGAACAACATTTATAGAAAATTAAATTTTCTAAAAAATCGGTTATAAATATTTTTCGATACGATTCTTAAATTTGAGACTTAGCCCATCCTTTATAAAAGTTATTATCTTGCCGTTTTAAGTGAAATAAATGAGTGGCGGATTGACTAACAAGAATTGCAATTTTTATGCCATTGTTCTTTGAGTTACCTGAAAACCTTTTATCTCTAGTAAGTAGGATGTCGACAAACATTAGTCTTATTTATATAGACATTTGAGAAAAAATATCATAAATCGGCAAGTACTAAAACTGAACACTATGTAGCTTAGCAGGTGGAGTACCAGCGAAAATAATGATGGGCTTATAAGGCACATGTTAAGACACTAAGATATACGGACAGATTATACTCATAAATAATCTAAGATAATATTTTTTCTCCGAAAAATAAGTTCGTGGGAGTAGCGAGCAGAAAAGATGGCATTTTCTCGATTGAAACATTCATGTAAGGAATATATCCACAAGATGTCACCGATTTGTGAGTAACATCCGTTTAGATGTTTAGATCGGAGTTGATTACATATGAAGTAGCTCCGTATACACGAGTCACTGTTGGGAATGAACTAATTCTTTCACATCTTGAAACTCAGCCGGGCCATGTCTATCTGATAATATGCTATAAAGATTAAATCTGGATCAGCTTACGTAATTTCCTTAAAATAGATAACTGAAAATAATAGACAAAATACAGTTTAAATATATAGTTTAGCCTGATTATTTTTAGAGAGCATCTGGATTAAGTTTACATATGCTTCATATGTTCAAATATTTTATATTGTGTGAAATTATGGATTGTATTTACTAAACTTTTACTCACAGAGAACCCAGCTCTTTGTAATGTTTGTCCGAGACCTACATAACCAGAGCCCTCTGTGTCCGTATTTGCTGGTTAAAGTATTATTTATAATGTGGATAATGGACATACATAATCACTCTATCAAGTCCATTAAACAGCTATCTGCTTAAAACACGCACACACACACACACACACACACACACACACACACTAATTGTTAATATGAACAGTTGTGCATGCCTACTGAAAGCTGAAAAAAATGCAAATATCTGAGTTAATATTCGAGATAGAGAAATATATTTATATAGCAGTCTTCCCTTTCCCATTTCTCCGGATCCTATTACTACCATTAAGCATTAACCGTTTAAATATTAGAGGAGCACACATATCGACAATACACTAAATCACCTTAAAAAATGAAATTTCCTTTTTGATTTTGACTTTATGAGAATTTAATATATTTTGAACAATTTTAGATAATATGAATGTACTAGTACTAGTATGTTTTTTTTTTAATTTATTTTTTATTAAAACCATTTTAAATTGTCTAATACTAGCCCAATGTTTATTTGTGGTTCTTATTACTTGTATTTAATGTTTATTTATCGTGTTTAATTTTTTATTTGTTAGTACAGTTTTTTGTTATTTTTCTATAGTTTTGTTTTTATTTTACATTGTTAAATTTTAAGTATGATATCCATCAAGTAGAAATTGTTGTCTCGAGAAACTTATTTACAGTAAAGGCCTGTAGAGACAAAAATTTTATATCTAATCTTGGAATCATGCGTTTCATGATACATCAGCTCATACTAAATATGAACTAGCTGAAAACTAAAAGAAGTCCATCATGCAGGGGCTGCGTAAACTAAGCAGATTTCCCACGTGAAGTTTTACAATAGAGAAATCTGCATACTAGTAACAGTAGTAGTAACTTGTTCCTAAACCAATTTCACGGGAGCCGAACAGTTACGGAAACGGCCGAACTAGCTTTCGGCGGAGTCACGAATAGAACCGAGATCAACGGAACTCATCTCGTCCGTTATCCGCGCACTCTTAATAAAAATGCGAATATCTCGGTAGATATTCAAGATAGAGAATAAATGTGCATAACAGTATTTATAGTAAATTTAATTTGCAACAAGATTTCTTCTAAACAGGTTTTCGATCCGACGTATAGTAATGGACATATTTTGAATTTTCGAAATTCCCCCTCTAAACCCCCCTTCCCATTGGTCCGGTTTCAGACATTAACGAACATGATCGTCCTATTTACATAAAACGATTAAATAGTGAGTTTGGTAACGATTAAACAATAATTGCGTCCGCTAGAGTGTTAACAGACATATATATATATATATATATATATATATATATATATATATATATATATATATATATATATATATTCCTCATCTCCTGGGTAGGATCGATGGACATTTGAAGACATTTTTCAAAAATCGAGTCGTGAGTAAGACCTCAATAGCTGATTTCCCTTGAGGGGAATCTGCTAAAAATACATATATGCATATGCAAGAGAAAATCGTACGGAAAAACATCTAAAGAAAATTAAATTTTCTAAAAAATCGGCTATAAATATTTTTTGATCCATTCATAAATTTGAGACTTAGCCCATCCTTTGAAAATAATCTCGATATGATTCATTGACTAGTCAAGCGCCCTGCCTATTGTTTATTCAACTTGGATAGACTTAAGAGGCAGACAATGCATACCAAATAAGATGTGGCAGGTGCGGGGCTCAACACGGAAACGGAATTGTAACCCATGAATGTTCATCATTAGAAGAGGAATGCGTGATAGACTTTAAACGGCTTTTAGTATCAAGGCCGTCTCTCTACTAACCTACTCTCCTGCAATTATTTTCTTTTTTTTCTTCCCGTGTTTTACACTATGTATTTTGGGCATAGTAACATTTTGAACTCCATCATTTGTATGCATTTTAGAAAGTCTTCTTCATAGAATGCACGAGTTACATAACCTCTGTCTGTACATTGATTTTTTCGCGAAATTTCACGATAACTTTTCGTTTCACATGTCATAGATACCATAACTGCATTTTGTTTCTTTGTTGTCTGTTTGTTTATTTGTTTGTTTTTTACCTTTTCACGCATAAACGGCTGAACCGAATTTTATGAAACTTGGTATGTATATTACTACTAACCCAACTTAGACTTTAGGCTATGTTAATATTCTCTGAGACGAACAGGAGTGGGGGTTATAAGGGAGGACTGAAATTAAAAATAGCAATATTTCGTTTCCTAAGGCATTTTCGGCAATTATGCACATAACAAAAGTTTTTTATTTTGTTATTTGAAGTAACTTTTGTTATATACACTTTTGTCGTATACCTATGTATAAATGAGTTATACGTTAAAAACTACTGCAATTTTATTTGGCACAAAAAACTCAACCGAACTAAACCAAACTCGGTATGTGAATTAGCACTAAAGCTTGCCTTATAATTAGCCATACTAACATTTCTAGGGACGGGCAGGAGTGGGGGTTATAAGGGAGTCCTGAAATTAAATATAGTGATAATTCGTTTCCTATTGCTTTTTCAGCAAATATGGTTTATTTTGTTATTTAGAGTAACTTTTGTTATATGCACTTTTGCCGTATACGGAAGCATAAATGAGTTATACGATGAATTATATTGGGGTTTCGGCAAATATGCACATAACAAAAGTTGTTTATTTTGTTATTTAGAGAAATTTGCTCAACAATTCTTTTCAATATGAACTACCAGGTACCTCACCTGGAAAAATTAATTCAAATTATAATATATAATTATAATATTTTGTCCTTAATAATTTAAATCTATGCATAATGCACAGGAAACGGGAAATATGGCAATATGGATGACAGTGAAGTCTTACATAAAAAATTAATTTTATTATTATCAAATCCACAGAAACGATGGGTATTAACCCTAAACACTGGGAAGGGTAAATGTCAAAATATTGTGCAAAGTAATGTCTTGCCAAAAAAATACCATCACCATCCAGCCTCAAATGAATTCCCGGGCGAAGCCGGGTATCTGAACTAGTATTATCTAAAATTGTTCAAAATAAATTAATTTCTCATTAAGTCAAAATCAAAAAGGAGAGAAATTAAATTTTGTAAAACAAATTTAATTTTTTAAGGTGGTTTAGTGAATTGTCGATATGTGGGCTCCTGTCTGTAAGAAGTTCGTACTTGTTTTGTAGAGTCTTTAAGTATTCAATGTTCCTACAGTTAGTCAGTATGTGTTAAATGGTTAACGGTTCATGGCATGATCTGCATAGAGGTCTTTCTGTTCTTGTCATAAGTTTATACAATAATAAGTTGACTTGCAATACATGGGAAATTTGCGGATTGTTTTTGAACAGTAAACTTTTATAACTACTGTTAAAGGACTGTAGAACTACTGTAGGCACCTAGTAAGCCTACAGTAGTTCTACAGTCCTTTAACAACTGGGCCGGATGCTAAACATCCGCATGTTCCCCCACCATGATATGAATCCAGACCTCTCGTTCTTTCAACTTCGTCCAGTGCCCAAACAACATTTTCCTAGGCAGTCTGTTTCTCTCGACCCATCCGCCGCAGTAAGTTCTTGGCAACATATAGAATATCAGACTCGCCACGCAACAGATGAATGAGGATATGAAGATACTTGAGATGGCTTCGAAATTGGATAATACGAGTTGCTGACGGCAGGGAATGATCAAAATATTGGTAGAATACCAGGTCCTCCTTGGTAGCACTTGTAAGTTAGTAAAAATATTTAATCTGAAATATTTGTGATAGAGCAATGATTCTATATTTAAACTCTTACTGACCTATAAAATTTTCCTTGGTCTTATTGACATGTTTAAATCTATTCCTTTATGAGATTTATTTGACTAAATATATCTGCTTCTGTAAAAATTCCAATGTGAACCATTATATAGTAGGTAAAAAAACGTTCTTAAAAAATTTGATTTTCTAGAGTAAGAACTCCTAATATTTAAATAGTGTTACGAAAATTAAATACATGAAAAATTAAACAGAGATAGTCACGTATTTGGGAAGCGCGAGGTGGATCAAAGAAGCCGACAGAGGATCGAGTTCGTTCGAGTCCTGTTCTGGAAGGGTCTGGGCCTCCCCTTTGATGTTTACTGCCAATCTATATAAGACACCCTGGCCGACCCTAGTTTAGTTTTGTTCTCAGCTGTTGTCAAGTGATCATCAGTGCTACAGTGCGACTTAGTTGCAGTGCGGTGAAGTGTTTTCAAGTGAAGAACAGTGTTGTGCCGTGACTCTGTGAAGAACAGTATAGTGCCGTGTTTAAGACAGTGCAGTGCCTTCAACTTCGCGAAGATTAGTGCAGTGGCGTATTTTTTTGTGAACTTCAGTTCACAAGTGAGTGAGTTATTGGACTGTGTAATAAGAAGAACAGTGAAGCTATCAGTGCAGACTGTGAGTAGTAGTTAAGAATAATTAGTAAGTGTGTAGTGCTTTGTTGAATAAATTGTGCAGTGATAAAAACTTTGAAACATGTGTGCGTTTAATTTTGCAATCCAAAAGAACTCTTATAAACAACGTTTATTACTGATTTTGTAATAAAACGTAACTATATTATACATTTCTTCAAACTGATATAGTACAAGTAGGTGAATTGTTATAGCATTTTGTACATCTAAACCTCAATGAAATTTTCTTTAAGACCATTCCTAAAAAGATATTGTCAAATTTTAAAAAGTATCACTAAGAGGCAAAGGCTCTTTTTTGTTTAAAAAGGGTAGAATTTTGTTCTGTGTTTTAATAAAATTTGACTCTTTGCTTATTAGTTATATATACTGCATTATTTTTCCTGTACCTATCATATCAGATTAAAAAAATTATGGCTTTTTAGCACTTCCAATGTAAAAAAAAAGTAAAATGATTTCAGAGGTAGAGGGCGAATTACTATTAAGGCACAATAAATCCATAGCTGGCTTCATTTGTGTCATTTTCGATCATTACTTGCCTATAATTTATTGTTACAACTTGAGAAATTGTTTTATTCAAAGTTCGTAAACCGGTTGAAACATTTCCAAAAGTACATAGCAACACATTCACGACCTATCCTTCTGGGAATGTCATTGAAAGACGGTTCCAGATGAAGCAATTCTTCAGAGAAGACTAGTTCTTATTTTTAGCCCGAGATTGTTGACAATGGAGCTGTTCCAGCCACGCCTTGAATGCTTTATTATCCTAGCTGTTGGGTCACCACTCACTTCGTCACTGGGACTATTTAAAGATGTGGATACCATCTACGGCCCACCTTTTCCAGGATTTCATTAATAATCTTTGCATGGCTAATTTTTCTATTCACTTGTCAGTCGTAATGTTTCTCCTGACAGTAATCGTTTATCGAAAATTTTATTCCTATTTTTTTTTTAATTTATAGGAAACTTAATTTTATTATTATTAAAAAAAAAACAATTTCAACATATGCATTTTTGGACATATGCAAAAGTTGGATAACTTCCCTGTACTCCTATTAAATTAAAGCAAGTATTCCTTTTGCTGTATTTCACTTAAATTCATTTCATTTGAAAATTCTTGTCATATCTCTATTCCAATACACTAGATAACTGCCATAGAACTTAATTTATAGATACTTTCAAGATAAAAAAAAAGATATACAAATTGTCTGTATCTTTACTTGGTTTTCTGGCAAGAAATTTGCAAAAATTTATTCCGCCACCTCTAAGACCCCCTTATCGCTTTGTCGATTTCGGATATGGAAGGAGGTGTACGACGGTTTAACAGACCTAAATACGAATTTTCAATATCCTAAGGATAGTCATTTTTGAGTTATGCGAGATACGTATATATTGCATACATGCAAACGTCACACAATATCACGAGTATATGGCGTAAGAATTCAAAAATCGTATTTTTGTTTTGATGAGGTAATATATATTAAACGACAGACGTTGATTTCAATGATTTGAATGGACAACTAATAACGGTGGTATTTAGAGGCAAACTACCAAATACATATATATCTAACTCTAGGAGGCGAGCAGCACTCTAATCCCGTATATATTTGACTTCTAAAGAGGTGGACATCCCGTAAACTCTAAAGATAGTTGGCTCCTATTTTGCTCTGAGTGCAGACGGCTTTGGATTCACGCCGGCTCTTTCCAAGGCAAACAAAATAACTTTAGAACCTATAAAGCGTTCTTGAGCTAATGAAATCCCAATGAATTTTTCTATAAATATTCACATATTTCAATTGTAGAATTATAAAACACATACTATCAGACTGCAAAAGACGTGCCCATCTGAAGATTCCTCATGACTTACACGACTTACTGAAGGTAGCCCACACATTCTCATAATATTCTAACATTTACATGACATTAACATATACTCACAAATTTAGAAGTATTACATTTTAAAATCCTTTTTAATCCTACTTAAATTAAATCTTTTTAACTCCAGCTAAAATGTTTTACTATACGTGTGTGTATTCGTGTTTGTATGTGCGATAGAGAAATTTGGAGCATATGATTGTGAATATTTTAGATATTAGAAAATTTAATCTGTTCATTTTATTAATGTACATAATAATATTTATTTATTTGAATTTAGTTTTAATTTTAACCATTGAAAGTATATAATTGTTTCCGTAATTTTATTAGTCTTTATAGTTTTAATTATCTAGTTTCCTTACAAGATATTTTTTTTTGTTTTTGAATTTAATATTTAATTTTTGTTTATTTTTTTATTTGTTGATTGGTGTTTTTTTCCTCTTCGGTTGCGTTCTGTCATTTAGTTGCGTTTTGTATCGTTTAATGTTTTCTTGTTACTGTTTTCTTTTTTGGATTTTGTTTATTCTCATTGTTTTTTTATGAGCAATATCGCCTTGCAGCGAACGCTCCACAATAAATAATAAATAAATAAATTGTGGAATTAATTTTGTGTTGTTAGTTAAGACGATGAAACTGTGTATTACAATGAAGATTTGTAACTTTCCTTTTCATTGCCATGGTAAAATAATAATGTATTTAATGATTTAGCTAACATCGCTCATTCCAAATATTAAATGAGTAGATTTAAATGTTTACTAATTTAGGATTAATTTAAGTTTAATAGGAGATAATGGATAGCAACTTTATTAACGCAGATTTCATGTATATATTCATTGATAATATCTACTATTAATCAGTCTATAAAAGATATTAAAAAATGAAGTACGTGTTTCGCTTCAGACAAATAGAATGTATAATAGCAGTTATTAAATCTGATGCCTTGAGTGGGCTCATTTACTTCATGTTTCTCCTTCTTAGTGCAGCCTTGGTTTCATTCTGCTCCTTGTAGCGGGGGAAAGTTAACTTTTCTGTACATTTTCCTGAATAGTAAGAATTATGGGTGTTGTGCAACATAAAACAACAAGGAAAGCAGCGTGTGAGCCAATACGATTTCCTGCAGATTGTGATATTTGTAATACTGCATGCCATTAGTCTTTTTTATTTCAGTTACATAATAAAATAAACCGAAAAAACTTTGATTAGTCACATCAAACCTAATTAAAGTCCACCACGCAGGGGCTGCGTTAACTAACCAGATTTCCCACGTGCGTCACGAATTTGCATTTATCTCGAAACGTAAAAGTTCAATGAGCATAATATTTAGTTTTAGGGATCCAAATAAGATGCTTCATGATACAACAGCTTTATGTTAATATGACATGAGTTGGAACAATTTTCTCCCCCTCCCATTCGTCAGATTTTAGCTGTTAACGAACTTGATCTTTATTTCTATATAAAACGTTTAAATATCAAGTTTGGTAATATTATTATTATTTATTAACGTCCACTTTTTGCAACTAAGGCTAATTGGGATGGGTTATCTACAGGTTACCACTGTTTTCTAGCCAGGGTGAGATTCACGATGTTATTTAATGAATTTCGTCACTAAATAATTTCCTTTACCCAGGCGAGAATCGAACTCGCCACTCTAGCTTTTACCATGTGAGATAAAGGCCAACCCTTTAACTCACATGGTTTGGTAATAAATAGACAATAATTGCGACCGCTAGAGCGTTAACAAACATATATATGTAAATGTGGGTGTGTGTGCGTTTTTGTGTGTGCGTGCGTGCGTGTGTGTGTGTGTGTGTGTGTGTGTGTGTGTGTGTGTGTGTGCGTGTGTGTGTGTGTGTGTTGTGTGTGTGTGTGTGTGTGTGTGTGTGTGTGTGTGTGTGTGTGTGTACAGTTTTGAACGTAACTCGTTCATCGGTCATTTCCTGCGTAGGACATTTTAAAAAGTTTTTCGAAAATAGAGTCATCAGTACGACCTCAATAGCTGATCTCAGTAAGGGAAATATGCTCAAAAGGCTTGAATCAAATTTTATTTATTTAGGTTCTCCTATATTCCTAGAATTGTGAATAAATAAAATAGATAATCTAATTCTATAAATAGTATTTGCACAAATAATGTTACGTTTAAAATAAGAATGCCTAAAAACATCTGGGGTAAAGCATTTTTGATAATCATTGTTTGGGATCATTTAGGTGCAGGATTGAAGTGTAGGAGGTCGAATGTAATGGGAGAATATGACTCACTCAGCTATATACTATACTGCTCTATTACTCCATGTTTGGCAATGTATCGTTCTGTCACTTAATGAATGGTAATGGAATTTCTTCCATTTATTTGTAAAGGCTTTTAGCTATTTAAAAGTAAATAGTTCCTACATGCACTATTGACAACACAATTCGATTCTAAGCTGTCGTCAGTCGTGTTTTTAAATAAAAATGTGATTAATATTTATTTTATATTTGTTTTTGGGCTTAATTATTTAAAATGACCACGAAGAAACATTTTTTTCATTACAGTAGATCTTAATAAAAAAAAAATCACTTTTAAAAGATGGATAAAAAATCAATTGATTTCCTATAATTAAGAGGTTTTATGATAAATTTTAGTATGTGTTTTTATGGGAGGAAAATCAAAAAATAATGTGCATATTGATTAATTGTAGGGAAATAAAATAAAAATGAGTAAAGTGATATGATATTTTTATTTTTCTAGGTTTGTGAAAAAGG
This sequence comes from Riptortus pedestris, assembly GCA_019009955.1. Lineage (NCBI taxonomy): Eukaryota > Metazoa > Arthropoda > Insecta > Hemiptera > Alydidae > Riptortus > Riptortus pedestris. The sequence continues at coordinate 38,625,916 of CM032233.1, forward strand.
GGATTAAACAATTTAAACTGGTTCTAACGTTTAAAGAGTTTTCTATTAAATTATATTGGAGTATCTTTAAGTTGTTTTTGGTGTTATTAAAAGTAGCTATTGTTATAATATATAGTATATATATATATATATATATATATATATATATATATATATATATATATATATATATATATACACACGCACAAACACACACACACTTTTCGTCACCTACTAGGCAGGATTGATGATCTGACCTAGGGATAGAGATGCCCTTGAGGGAAATCCACTAGAATTTAATGCACTTATTAATAGAACGGATCCACCAATTTGAGTGCTTTGGGAGTGAGTGTTTGCCCGATGTTTCTGTATCCGGCTCACGGTCTGACGTAGTTGGAGGTGAAGGATCTTGAGATCGGTGCGGGAAGGTTTAGAGTGGCGAAGGTCAGGGAGTTTTTGGTCTCTCATTTCTATTTTAAGCCTTGGAGTCAGCTGACTGCTGCGGTTATATCCGGCCCTCCTTCCTCCCAATAAGCCAATTAGACTGTAATTTACTGCATCGCTTCCGCTGGACTACCTACGCCCACCCACATCACTTAATGTGTGTGTATAAATAGAGGCCTGTTTCGAACTTTGATCGGTGTATTTAAGTTAACTATGATTATCACACTTCGATATTGCTTACTTAAATGTATCAGTGGAGGAGGCGTTTTACATGATATAGTACGTATATTTCTGTTCCAATACATCGGATCAATAAATATTATAGAACATAATTTATAGATCTTTTCATAATAAAATAAAATCCGTCACGCAGGGGCTGCGTAAAAGCAGATTCCCCTCGTGAAGTTTTACAATAGTCAATTTTAATAACCTCTCAACGGAAAGCGTCTGAATTGTAAAAATACTGGTCTGCCAACCGATAGATAAAAATATTCTTCACTGAAACATATCTGAATATAGCATAACAATTCTATTGAAAACTATTTACTAGTACTGTAATTTATGACGAATCAGAATTAGTTTTATCTCAATCACTCAAAGTTTAGTAATCCAAGAACGAAACACCCTTCTTTTAGCAAATTTCCCTTAAGGGAAATCAGCTATTGAGGTCGTACTCATGACGCGATTTTCGAAAATTTTCTTCAAATGTCCATCGATCCTACCCAGGAGATGACGAAAATGAGGTCCGTTCAAAATTATATATATATATATATATATATATATATATATATATATATATATATATATATATTTGTCTGTTAACGCTCTAGCGGTCGCAATTTTTGTTTGATCGTTAAGAAACTCGATATTTAACCGTTTTATGTAAAAAGACAGATCAAGTTCGTTAATGGCTGAAATCGGACCAGAGGGAGGGGGTTTAGGAGGAGGGGAGGGATTTTCGAAAATTCAAAATATCTCCGTTATTATGCATCGGATCGAAACATTTTATAGAACCAATCTTATTGCAAATTAAATTTACTATAAACATTGTTATATACATTTATTCTCTATCTTGAATATTAACCGAGATATTTGCATTTTTATGAAGTCTGTGGTCGGGTATAGTTCGGATTACGTCGGCCATCTTCGTCATTTCTCGGCT
>CM032233.1:38632500-38797500 GCA_019009955.1 Riptortus pedestris
GATAAAAACAAGACTGAGATAAATAGGCTATCTCCTACTTCAAACAGGGGAGGATCTTTGTACGAGTACGATCATTTGTAATAACTCGATGAAAAACTTAACCCCCTTTAAGTCTTTTTCATTAATATAACCCCAATTTATCGTAATTTTCAATGTATTTACAGATAATTCGATGAAAGGGATGATAAACGTTCCAATGACTATTTGTTTTAAAGTATTCATCTATTATTGGAGAGGATTATTTTAAGAGCAACGAAAGTAAACCATATTTTTCTTTAATTAATTATTTCAGTTTATTTTAAGAATATATAAATTTGAAAGTTTTGTTTATAATACATTTTTCCTACCATGTGTGCTTGTAGGACTATAGGAAAAATGAAATAAATTATACTTTCTTAGTTCAGTGCTCTCTACACTACAAGATCTTTCATTGCTATGAGGGTGCTTCACGTTGAGCAATACAATTTTATTAGGTCTTCAATACAAGTATGCGAGTATTGCTCGTATTCCTCTAATATTTTCTGGACATTCTATGAAAAATTGTATAAGGTAAAACATTTCTATTTCTGTGTCTATAAGTAATGACTTTATCAAATTTCTGCTCATGTGCTCACTCTTTTCATTTTCGTTATTAATTAATAATCTGAAAAATCGATTTTATACACAAGTGTAACAGGTTGTCCAAATGTTTTCTTCGACCAAGAGAAAGCTTAATCCATTATTTCAAACTAGTAAATAAGGAATTGGCAAGGAAATGGGTTCAGAGATATAAATCAGTCTACTAATAGTCCATAATCGAGCTATTGTTCTGCCTAATCATTCTTCGTGAATGCAGTCTTTATAACTAAACGCTCCAATTATAAATAGAATAGACAAAATTGAAAGGGATTTGTGTATTAATTGGTTTATATATGGATAAAATGCCTGTTTATTTGAGTATTTACAAATAGAAAAAGGAACACATTTCCAATAGAATGTATCATAATTAAAGTTAATGGACACCAAACGCAAAGGGTACACTAACCCCTGGAATGCGGTCCATAACTGGACCAAATAGAGTACAATGCCCAGCTACGCCCCAGGGCTAACAAGAACTTAACAACTTAAACAATATATTTACAGAACCTTAAAGCTAAGAGACCAACCTAGTCTATACAAAACTACCCTATTCTAGGGTAGTAAACACAACATAAAATAAAACATGACACACACATAAGCACAATAAAACAATTACTTTTAAACTACCAAACACCATACACTAACTAACATATTTACAATTCAAAATCTATTGTTATTAGGACATGAGTAGGAGTGGGGTTTACTGAAGCCTGAAAGACTAAAAATTCCAATTACCTCAGTTGATATTAATCTTAGAGAAAACATGTATATAAGAACATTTATAGAAAATCAAATTTACAATAAGATTAAATCTATAAACTTTTTCCATCCGACGTATAATAACGGAGAAATTTTGAATTTGTGAAATCCTTCCCCTCTAAACCCTCTCCCCCTGTCCGATTTCCGCCGTTAACGAATTTAATCATTCTTTTTACATAAAACTATTATATATGAAGTTTGGTAACGATAAAACAAAAATTGTGACCGCTAGAGTGGTAACAGATTCTCTTGCTTCATTATTATTCTTCCATCAGAAGCAAGTCTTCAAAATCAGCAGTCGTCAGCCGGGTAAAATTCCGAAAACTCATGGCGTCTTCCAATCTTAATTTACTTAAAGAGCTTTAACGAATCTAAGCCCTTCTGGAAGTGCTTCACGCGTCCACCAATGTTTACGTTTTCGTGTTCTTTCACTTATAATTACCACTAAGCAGGAACTCATTCCACAAAAAACAAAGTCCTCCATGGCGGACTGTGAACATGAGACTGAGAAATTTACATTGCAGTGTGGACACTAGACGAGACAATGAACGGTGTCTCTAGACAGTCTATAGACCAACATGGTCTACTGGTGTGGACTAGGCTTTAAGGGAAATCTGCTAAAACTGAAATGGTATGAACGTTTTAACTTATATAGAAGACCAAGAACATGATGTCTTTTAATTATCAGATTTTTTCAAGACAACCAAATGTCTTATGTTTGTGAAGGCCAAGAAACAATTGGGCCCCTGTTTCCATGAAGACGGAAGATTACGTGGCCCAAGGCCGGCCATTATATCTTTGTTCTATTTTCCAGAGCTTATGAACCCCTCCAGACAATCGTGACTGGATAAGGTCATTGATCTAATGAATAAATATTTACTCACATAGCCCGGCTCATTCATTGGCAGGTATCCACTTTTAACGTGGAAAATGTATGTAAATAAATTCAAAGTGCCCGTGCATAATCTCAAATACTATGGAGATAGTTTAGAGCCTTTATATGAGACCCATGTGATGCCACTTTTAGAGTGTAAAATTGTAGGGTATATCTCGTTTAACTAAGTATAAATGGGATATACACTAAAATCTAAGCGGCAGTCAACAATTTTATTTGGCACTACGGATTGAACCGAACTTAAGAAACCCGGTATGTGAAATAGTATTAATTCTTTCATGATTATAAGCTATATTAAAATTTCTAGGTACGAACAGGAGTGGGCGTTATAAAGGAGGTCCGAAATAAAAAATCGCGCTATTTCGTTTTCTATTGGTTTTTTGGCAAACATTCAAATAACAAAAGTTTTTTTTTTTGTTATTTAGAGTTACTTTTATTTCTTACATTTATTCGTATAACAATTTAAAAATCACATAACTTGGATAGAATTATTGATATACTCAAAATCTCTTTCCACTATTTCTCAAAAATCACATTCCACTCTTTCCTGATACCTGACCTTGATAAATTAATTCAAATCTATGTACATTTTATCCTTAATAATTCAAATCTACATTATTTTTTTAACGACAGGTACAGGTTGCACCAAGGGTAAAGTAAACTCCACGAGTACTGCTTCCGCGCCCCCCCCCCACCCCATCTCTTCTCCTAAACATTAATTAATGAGAAATGTCAGTTTCTCCTTAAATGTATTTATTACTTTAATGAAAACTTGAAAACTATTTGAACAAACACTTTTAATATTGTGAAGATAATGTAATCAGATTTGTTAATATAATTTTATGTATTACAGAATTGATATTCAATATGAGTTGGCAAAGTAGTAGGTTGGAGCGTTATTCTCAGAAATATGAATTTGTTTAAGTCTCATAAATATATAATTTGAAATGATGAACGCTGGGGAGGTTCACCCAGTTATTTCTGGAATTTATTAACTCTGCTCCATTAATGTATGTTATACTTTACTGAACATACATCATTATGTACTATTATAAATATACAGTTTACTTATCAGACATACAAAAGGGTACTTTTAATAGTGGTTATTACGTACATAAAACAACTGTCATCGTTGTGCTTGGACCGCTTTTGGGAAAAGGAGCGTTTTTTTTTTCATTCACAGTTCGAAATACAGAATAGTTTCTGTGATTATGAATTATATAGCCCATTATGTTATATAAAGAAACGCTATTTGCACAGGAGGCGGGTAATATTAAATATTGCGGATAGTGAAGCCTTTTATAGCAAATACTTTTATTAATAACATATCCCCAGCAAAACTGGTGCTCAGGTATAAACCCTAAAACACTGGGACGGGAAAATGTAAATATATTGTGCAAAGTGAAGGCTTGCCAAAAAAAAAAAAAAATACCGTTATCATTCAGGCACAAATAATTTCCCGTACCTCAGCTAGTATATATAAATATATATATATATATATATATATATATATATATATATATATATATATATATGGGATGCAGAGCGTATAAAGCACATTGTATCGAAAAGTTATATTCCTCATTTGTTTATTTTATTTTATTTGTCATTGTTTATTTTATACATTTTGATTGACCGATAAAACTTTCTGCTTGTGGTTAACCATTGTAGATTACACATAATATAACCACTTAGGTCAGGTGATGACTTTTTCATTAAAATTAAATTGAATTAAAGACCGAAGGCCACATGCAATACGGGCTGAGTAATTCCGAGTGTTGGGTAGATGTAAGTTAATTTTGTTTTCTCGCTACACGAGCCTAGACCTACATTCCTGATTATTTTGGTCTAGAGTTATATTTTTGTCAGAATGCATTTTATTCAAAGATTGAGTGTTATTCTTCTAATTTTAGAAGTATTTGAGTAAATGGTGGAAGCATGAAATAATTAGAAATAAGTTAAACATCACAAGAATTACTTATTTGGTCCCATTAGTATCAAAACTATATGTAGCTCGCAAACAATCCTACTAGAGGTAATAATTGTTTTTTAATCTAGACCAGGGGTGTGCAACCTTTTTAATCACCGGGCCAATTTAAATTTTAAATTTTTTTGGTGGGACACACAGAAAAAAAAAATTAAATATATATGTATATATATATATATATATATATATATATATATATACATAATAACAATATATTCAGTGGAGAAAGTGATAAAATAAATACAATTTTAGAAATACTTGGCGGGCCGCATAAACATGTTTAAAGGGCCGCGGGCCGCACGTTGCTCACCACTCATCTAGGAAATAATTCAATTAGGGATGCTTTTCGGCAACTTTCGCTTTAGTTCTTCAGACAAATAACGCTCACCGTTGCTAGGTAGCAGATGCGATGACCAGCCTGAAGAAAGCAACCGAAGAGTTGCCAAAAATCAGCATCCCTATGAGCTTGAAGACAGCTGAAGCAGAAAGTCGGCTCAATTATTAAATTCTTCTCCAATTGTATTAAAACTATCTGTATGCCGAAAACAATATAACTATCCTAAGGAGGCAATGATTTTGTTAACCTGGGCCATAAATCAATTTTTGCCCAATACCATACAAATTATGTGTATTATTTTGTTAACCATATAATTATTTGGTTAACCTGGACAATAACTCAATAGTTCTCAATTAGCATACAAATTATCTGTAGGCCGAAAGCAAATTTGGTCCTAAGGAGGTAATGATTTTGTTAACCCACACAATAATTCAATTTCCCCCCCATTAGCATCCAAATTATCTGAAGGCCGAAAGCAAATTTGGTCCTAAGGAGGTAATGATTTTGTTAACCCACACAATAATTCAATTTCCCCCCATTAACATACAAATTATCTGAAGACCGAAAGCAAATTTGGTCCTAAGGAGGTAATGATTTTGTTAACCCACACAATAATTCAATTTCCCCCCCATTAGCATCCAAATTATCTGTAGGCCGAAAGCAAATTTGGTCCTAAGGAGGTAATGATTTTGTTAACCCACACAATACTTCAATTTCCCCCCCAATAACATACAAATTATCTGAAGACCGAAAGCAAATTTGGTCCTAAGGAGGTAATGATTTTGTTAACCCACACAATAATTCAATTTCCCCCCCATTAGCATCCAAATTATCTGTAGGCCGAAAGCAAATTTGGTCCTAAGGAGGTAATGATTTTGTTAACCCACACAATAATTCAATTTCCCCCCAATAACATACAAATTATCTGAAGACCGAAAGCAAATTTGGTCCTAAGGAGGTAATGATTTTGTTAACCCACACAATAATTCAATTTCCCCCCCATTAGCATCCAAATTATCTGAAGGCCGAAAGCAAATTTGGTCCTAAGGAGGTCATGATTTTGTTAACCCACACAATAATTCAATTTCTCCCCATTAGCATCCAAATTGCCTGTAGGCCGAAAACAAAGTTGCTCCTAAAGAGGTCATGATTTTGTTAACCCACACAATAATTCAATTTTCCCCATTGGCATCCAAATTGCCTGTAGGCCGAAAACAAAGTTGCTCCTAAAGAGGTCATGATTTTGTTAACCCACACAATAATTCAATTTCTCCCCATTAGCATCCAAATTGCCTGTAGGGCGAAAACAAAGTTGCTCCTAAAGAGGTCATGATTTTGTTAACCTACACAATAATTCAATTTCTCCCCATTAGCATCCAAATTGCCTGTAGGCCGAAAACAAAGTTGCTCCTAAAGAGGTCATGATTTTGTTAACACACACAATAATTGAATTTCTCCCCATTAGCATCCAAATTGCCTGTAGGCCGAAAACAAAGTTGCTTCTAAAAAGGTCATGATTTGGTTAACCCACACAATAATTCAATTTTCCCCATTAGCATCCAAATTGCCTGTAGGCCGAAAACAAAGTTGCTCCTAAAGAGGTCATGATTTTGTTAACCCACACAATAATTCAATTTCTCCCCATTAGCATCCAAATTGCCTGTAGGCCGAAAACAAAGTTGCTCCTAAAGAGGTCATGATTTTGCTAACCCACACAATAATTCAATTTCTCCCCATTAGCATCCAAATTGCCTGTAGGCCGAAAACAAAGTTGCTCCTAAAGAGGTCATGATTTTGCTAACCCACACAATAATTCAATTTCTCCCCATTAGCATCCAAATTGCCTGTAGGCCGAAAACAAATTTGCTCCTAAAGAAGTCATGATTTTGTTAACCCACACAATAATTCAATTTCTCCCCATTGCCATCCAAATTATCTGTAGCCCAAAAACAAAGTTGCTCCTAAAGAGGTCATGATTTTGTTAACCCACACAATAATTCAATTTCTCCCCATTAGCATCCAAATTGACTGTAGGCCGAAAACAAAGTTGCTCCTAAAGAGGTAATGATATTGTTAACCCACACAATAATTCAATTTCTCCCCATTAGGATCCAAATTGCCTGTAGGCCGAAAACAAAGTTGCTCCTAAAGAGGTCATGATTTTGTTAACCCACACAATAATTCAATTTCTCCCCATTAGCATCCAAATTGCCTGTAGGCCGAAAACAAATTTGCTCCTAAAGAAGTCATGATTTTGTTAACCCACACAATAATTCAATTTCTCCCCATTGCCATCCAAATTATCTGTAGCCCAAAAACAAAGTTGCTCCTAAAGAGGTCATGATTTTGTTAACCCACACAATAATTCAATTTCTCCCCATTAGCATCCAAATTGCCTGTAGGCCGAAAATAATTTTGGATCTAAGGAGGTAATGATTTTGTTAACACACACAATAATTCAATTTTCCCCATTGGCATCCAAATTATCTGTAGCCCAAAAACAATGTAGGGTAAAGATTTTGTTATCCTGCTCAATAATTCCATTTTCCTCCTTTAGCATACAACTCATCTGTAGCCCGAAATCAATGTTGGCATACTAAGGAAGTAATGATTTTTTGGGAGATTTCTCTTAGGGGAAATCAGCCTTTGAGGTTTTGCCCATGACGCGATATTCGAAAAATGCCTTCAAGTTGTAATCGATTCTACCCAGGAGATGACTAAAATGAGGCACATTCAAAACTGCTCACATGTGTGTGTGTGTGTGTGTGTGTGTGTGTGTGTGTGTGTGTGTGTGTGTGTGTGATCCTATTAACGCAATAGTGGCCGCAAATTGTGTTTGATCTTTACCAAAATCGATATTTATATGTTTTATGGAAAATTTAAAATCTAGCTCGTTAATGGCTGATATCGGACCAGTGAGAGGGAAGGGTCAATAGAAAGGAATTTAGAGAATTCGAAATATCTACGTTGTTATAAGTCCAGATCAAAAACTGGTATTTACTTTTTTTAAAAAAATTAATTACCTACAAATAATGTGTATACATTGTTTCTCTGTCGTTCATATTTTCGTTTGCCAGCACCTTGACTTCATGATTTGATTGGTTTGAGAAAAATGTTTTGCTGAGTCTTCTGGAGTAAAATTTGTTATACTCTTGACGTGTTGGTCTCGGAGAAATATATGTAGTAAAACCTCGGCCAAAAACATGAAGATAAATACCCCAAGACATCGAATGTAATAATTTATATAGATACTTGAGTAACGATTAATGATTATTTTCTTTCACTTTTACAGGCTGCAAGAATTTGATGGCGGGTTCTTTGAAAAATTCGGAAGTCTTCTAAACGAACAGGTTAAAAAGGATGATGAGGCCGCTGAGGAAGAAACCCGGCGTGCAATCGAAGAATCTGACATACCTGAAGAAGAGCCCGAAGAAGAGAAGGAAGAAAAGAGGGTTGATTTAATAACTGACGTAGTGGGACTTAATGTAAGTAATACAGAATTATTTAAGTATTAAGTATCGTGAAATTATTCTTTTCATTTCACATGTGGATATTCGTTTTTGCATTCGTTTTGCACTCCCTATAATTCGGACTTCGATTTGAGGCATCCTTTAGCCATACAATGTACAAATCTTTATTTCAGAAACGGCACGTTTTATTCAAAAGTGCAGTGACATAAAATTTATAGTCAACAAAATTATCTTTGAAACAAGTCTATGAGAAGAGGAATGAATTCGGGAAAAAAAGAAATGAAAACGAAATAACACAAAAGTAGAGATTTGCGTTAAATCGTTTTAAATACTATTTTTTTTTTTTATTTATTTCAGAATCCATTCTTTTCCCATAGACTTGTTTCAAAGATTTTGTTGGCACAAGGAGGAATGGATTCTGGAAAAAAAAAGTATTTAAAACGAAATTAAATAACGCAAAAGTAGTCATGAATGAATCCAAATAAATATTTACTTCAAAAAACATCGACATAACAAAAAAAACGTTCTTATGATTAATTTGTTTTTAACTAATCAGTAAGTAATTATTTGTAAAAGGAATACCACCTACATATTTTTCCACCTACATAGCTCAATGTAAAAAAAAAACGGCGCGGTATCTTCTAGGCTAGAATTTTCAAGAATAGAGAAGCGGAATGAATTCTGGAATAAAAAAAGAAGAAAAAAATTAAAACGTAGTTACACAAAACTATTCTTGATAATTCTTCCCTCCCAGGCTTTCGTCTTAATGATATTTGATGTTAGGTCGAATGTATTTTATATTTGTCGGGTCCTAAGTCTAGATACTTGGTTTTCATTTGAATGCTTGTGCACGATTATTCATTCTATCATAACTCTTGAGTTTTGGTCTACATGGTCATTTCCGATAGAACTGCAGAAAAAAAAGTTTATTGTTCTCCAACCAATTCTGAATCTTGTTCAGCACATCTTACGAAAAACTCCTCCTATCCATAGATCCATATCTTGAAAACTTCGTTAGCTGGTCCACATAAAGACACGTTTTGCCTGGTCCAGGCTACTGCTATTGAAATCATCCCTGTAATTCTTCTCTATGGCACAAGTCATTATATTTCCCAGAGGCACGAATAGCTACTCCAGAATAACTAGACACCCAATTTTCCACTTTTAATCAGATGTATTTTTTAAATCAGCTTTTCAGAAATGTTTTTAAAGATCTTGTGAAACCCCATTCCCAAGAATTAAGGGTCATTAGTATCGTAGGATTTTCAATTCCAATAAGTGTACATACTGTTTTCCTTTACTTTGAACAAAGCTATTTAATATTTCGGTTATCGTATTGTTTTACTAGTCTAGGTCATGTCGGCTGGCCATGTTAGTAGTTTGTTCACACTTTTGCTCACTAGTTTTGATAGTGATGTGGGTGACTTTGAGGTTGTTGTTTGCCAAATTTTGAAAATCTATTTTTCCTTGGGAGGGTTTTTTTTTTTTTTATCATTAAATTGTGAACTTCATCTCGTACTTCCACAGTATTAATTTATGATTTTGAACAATTCTGCAATTCTATAGCTCGAAATATTTTACAACAAAGGTCATTACTACCACACACACACTGCTTATCCTCTTTACCGTTTTGAGAGTCTTAGCCGCGAATCTAATCCTATACAGATATTATTTATTTTGCTCTAAGGGATGTTTTTTTTAACATAAAATTGTGAACTTCATCTCGTACTTGAATAATAGGCTATACATTTTATATTGTTATTTACAGCTCTCAAATTGCAAAATAGTCAGTTTTGTGTTGGTTTCCCCGCACTCCTATGTCTAATGCCAATCTCTTCAATGCGATGAATTTGGTTGTTAGATAAATCAAACTATGAAATTTCTGAAAAGTGACAGACGAAGCCTTCTGATATCGCTTGTCACTCTCTGTTATTATTTTGTTTTTCCCTTGTTAACTGAGATCTCTTATTTGTGTTTTACATTCTCCCTGGCAAACCTCTCTAATTAGAGAATTTTCATATTGATTCCATATTCCCAGAGGTTATTTGCCTTAATCTTGAGATTTATAGAAAGTTTTCAAATAAAAAATATTTTAATTATAAACCAAAAATTATAGACTTTTTTAAAAAAAAATTAAATGTTTGCGGGTTGTAGCCTGGAAAGACGTGCTAAAATTAAAATCATGATGCTCCTTCAATAAGCATGACCATAACCGGTTAAAGAAGAAAATCAAACAAAATCCTGCAAAAGGTAAAAAACTCTAGATGGAAATAAACCATTGTCCCTACACATGGAAAGTGGATAGATAAACAAAACACTTATTGTTGATGGTGAGAATAAACATCCCTGCTACAGATGCTGCTTTATCTGGTAGGCGGCTTTTAGGCGGTATAAACAAGTTCGCATAAAATCCTCTCCTAGGTGTGTTTGATGCTTCCCAGCCCTAAACTATTCCTATAACACAGCATGAACTACTTTCCTAAGAATGATACTGACCCACATTTTAAAAATAATCTTCACACTCCCTCTCCACTGACATCACTGGTCCATTCATCAGCTGGCCTTGCTTTGTTTCACAAACACTGACAGAATAGAATCCTGATTTATTTAAAAGCCGTGTAAATTCACTGTAAGGAGGTAAGCCAAAACGAAGAATTTCTGTTTACGTCGGGGGAGATAGTACTATGGAAGATGCGGTTGTTAGCTTTTCCTGCTCACATGTACAGAAAGGAAAAGTATGAAAGCAAAAGAAACAATCAATGAATCACAAATACCATATCATTTATAGCCATACTACTTTCCCTTTTCCTTTTTAATGACTTATTGAAGGTCATAACATTAGAACATCTTTAATATTCATTTATGAGGTGCTGGATGGTGAAGGAATTATTATCTAAGGTAAGAAAACAAAGGCCTCTTTCCTTCACAATAGTTTAATCTGTGCGACAGTGCGCTTTCAGAGCATACGCTCCATCATCAGTGCCCTGCTGGCAAACATTAACAATTAAAAACGTCGTATAAGATGTCATTAAATTAAAAAATTATAATTTGAAAGCGCTCTGTCGCACAGATTAAACTATTGTGAAGGATCGAGGCCTTTATTTTCTTACCTAAGATTTTTAATATTGTTCTTACAAATTATTCCAAAAACCAAATACAAAACACAAGAAATGACGATATAGGTGTGGCTGAAAAATAAACACCAAGTTCATTATTACTGTTGAACAATAGTTTTGATAGATTTTCTAAAACAATTTTTTTCAATTTTATTGAATACCTATCAACCATTTACTTTGAAAAATGTTAGCAACATGAAGCTTTTTTACAACATACTAGGAGAAATAATCAACGCCCCTCTGTTCATTTTTATTTATTTTTCATAGCATGTTTAATTCCCAACGACAGACCGTTTGAAAATAATGCTAATATTAAAAATTTCATTTAACAATAACCACAATGCAGTTTCTTCTTTAAAAAAAAAAAGAGTGATGTTTCACTACGACAAATGTAGTTCCTAAAATTATCGCATCCTGTCACGAAATATAAATTAAAAATGTAAGTACAACTAATTCATTTATTATTTTAATCTACTTTTATAAATTAAATAAAATTCAAAATAAATGTTCACATACTCACATAACTCGCGCATACACAAAACTAGACTAAAAAAAGGAATCAAATATATTTAATTGAATAAAGGACTGCATGGTAAGACTTAAATTCACAGAAATTTTCAAAAAACCGAATTATTAAAAAGATATGTTAACAGTTTTGAATACAGATAGACAGGGAAGTATTTAGGACAATATGCGTCTGGGCATACAGCAACATGCGTGATATTTATACTTACAATCCTATGTTATTAATTAACAGGAATACACATGTTCATGTTGTTAAAAACCTACTATTTAGAACTTTAATTAAATGATTATTAATGCTTGAAGTTTAACTATTTATAATAGCTGGCTTACACTTTTAATTTATTTTTACCACATAAAACATAAAATGTCTGGCATCTAAATAACTGTTTTAATTCATCAGCCAAGGTTAAATATCTGCTTAAGAGAGCCTTTAGAGCTTTGATTTGTAGATAAACAAATCAGTTTGGCTAATTTAGTCCCTTAAATAAATAGCATCATATTGAAAAGGCTCCGAAAAGCAATGCAAATTTTCTTACTAAATTGTAAAAATCTCTTATTTTTCATTTTAAAGTTTTTTTCATAAAACTATATATAACCATTATAATTAGAACCAGCCAGATTCTTATTTTTATTTAAGATTTAAGTTGTACTAGGTTCCAAAATTTTAATATTTGAGAATTTTTGAAACGGGAACATGTACATAAACATAAAAAATACCACTAATAATATTAGCTAGCCAACATGTTTTGAATTAGGCTCTTATTAGTTTGTAGTTCAGATTTGATAAATTTATTTCTTTGTACCCAAATCCTGATCTATGGAAGGTCCCAGATTCAACCGAATAGTGGATCAATTAAAACGAGGTAGCCTACAGGCAGGGTTTCATTCGCTATAAATGTCCCAACGTCAGTTTTTAAATAGCTAAGACGATAGAATTAGATTTCCACAGTATTAATTTATGATTTTTAACAATTCTGCAATTCTGTTGCTCGAAATATTTGACAACAAAGGTCGTTACTACCACACACACACACTGCTTACCCTCTTTACCGTTTTGAGAGTCTTAGCCGCGAATCTAATCCTGTACAGATATTATTTATTTTTCTCTAAGGGATGTATTCAATTCAAGAATATTAGGTGGTGCCCATAAATATTTGATTCCTGCGAATACTCTTCTTTTACTATCTGCTTCAGTGCTACTGCATTCTGTTACATTTTCTATTAGGCATTCCTATGAGATGTTTTACTTCTGTAAACGCCGTATTCAATAAGAACCAGATACCCATCTGCCTCATCTTTTTAACCATAATCAACAATACTTATAACAGTTTCATATTTTCTGTCTGAGCCTGTCGTGCAGAATGGTTTGTTATTATTTTTGAGTTTTATTCCCATATCCGAGGTCAAAAGAAACTAATTATACTGGATCTTAACGCCACTGGAAATAATAAAAAGAATTTGAGACTATATTTCTCTCAAACTCTCAAAACATTCATTCCAGTCGTCCCTGCCGAACTGATAATAATTCGATGAATGCCCAGGAATTGATGAAAACATATTGCAGATTATCTTAATCATTTTAGCAGATTTCTCTTAAGGGAAATCAGCTATTGAGGTCATACTCATGACTCAATTTTCTTAGAGTTTTTTTTTTTTTTTGTGTACCGACCCTACCCAGTAGATGATGAAAATGAGGTCCGTTTAAAATTGTATATATATGTCTACATATATGTATGTATATATATATATATATATATATATATATATATATATATATATATATATATATATGTCTGTCTGTTACCTCTAGCGGTCGCAATTTTTGTCTTTTCATTACCAAACTTGATATATAATCGTTTTATATAAAGAGAAAGATCTAGTTAGTTAACGGCTGAAATTGAACTAGGGGATGGGGGTCTAGAGGAAAGGAATTTCGAAAATTCATAATATCTCCGTTGTTATGCGTTGGATCGAAAAATTGTATAAAACTAATATATTGAAAATGTAATGTTCTATAAATGTTGTTATGCACCTTTTTTCACTTTCTAGATTATTAACTGAGATATTTGCATTTTTTTAGTTTTCGATCTTCAGCAAAGCCCCACTCCTACTCATCTCATATTAACAATATTCTATAATGTTATGAAGCACTTTATTCGAAGCCTAAATACCAAATATTGCTCTTATTGGACTTTTACGTTCTGAGATAAGTTCAATACACGTGGGAAATCTGCTCAGTTAACGCAGCCCCTGCGTGACGGACTTTTTACCTCATCCAGCATCTGTCTAAAGGAGAATTGGTGTTCTTAATAAAAACCATTCTGGTGTTGTTTCAGCTACTTTCACTTCAGCGTATTAACCTCCGATATATCAAAGGCTTCTACGATTCTCGCATATTTATTTATTCACATTTCTGATTTCCTCTCCCATTCTTGGTGTCTTTTTTTTCGATAGCTTTTACTAATATATTCCTTTTCTTCGATTGGAATTCCAGTGCTATCTTCGCTGCAATAACAAAAATGGAGAGTGGAGGCATTTTAAAAGGTTCTTAATATTTGACATTTTAATTTTAATATATTCACATATATGTATATGAAACTGATTTTTTTGTCCAAGCTCTACTTGAAAAAGTCCGTCACGCAGTGGCTGCGTAAACTAAGCAGATTTCCCACTTGAAGTTTTACAATAGAGAAATTTCCTCGTCCGTTAACCGCACACATAATAAACATGCACATATCTCGGTTAATATTCAAGATATAGAATAAATGTATATTACAATATTTATAGTAAATTTAATTTGCAATAAGATTGATTCTATACAATTTTTCGATCTGACTTATAGTAACGGAGATCTTTCGCTCCCCTCTAACCCCCCCCCTCTCATTGGTCCGATTTCAGCATTAACGATTTTGATCTTTATTTTGACATAAAACGTTTAAATATCGAGTTTGGTAACGATCAAGCAAAAATTGATTGAAATCGCTAGAGCGTTTTATACACACACACATACGGACCTCATTTTCATCTCCTGGGTAGGATCGATAGACATTTGAAGAAAATTTTTGAAAATCGCGTCATGAGTACGACCTCAATAGCTAATTTCCCTCAAGGGTAATCTGCTAAAACATTTTACTTTTATTTCAAAAAAATACCTGCGGGATTAAAATGGTTTCTTTTAATAAATAATGAGCTCTTCACATCAAATTATTAAGAAATATCCAACCTAATCAAATACTTTGAGACAACTCGGCCTACCTAATTTAATTTTCTCTGAATTTCGCGTGACACTAGATTCGAGTTGAATACTGCAAGTTTATTTTCAGAATAGCACATCTGGGAGTTTGAGCCAAACAAATGAGCAATGAGTTAGTGAGCTCTCAAAAGCAATACCCCCGAGTTTTAAATAGAAACCCCAATTTATTTACTGAGTGGACTAAGATTTCACACTCTCAAGGTATAAAAATGTATAATTAAACTACCTAGAAATGGTTTGGAGAAATATATTAATAGTTTTCTAAACAGAGGCATACGGTGAATTCCTAATATATAATTCCAACTGTTTCTTAGATTGAACAGAAACCTTACAAGCTGTCCATTTTGTTTGGAGAGAATGCACTCATACTCAACAAACCTGACTTCACAGTAAATTTTCTACTGCATTTACTACTTTCTGTAATTCAATATTTAGAAGGAAATTACTATGAATACTGTTTAGGCATTGATAACAGTTACATTTTTCAGCTTATTTAAATGAAACTGAATGAATAATTTAAATGAACAATAATGTATGACCGCATTGGGAGGGGGATATTGTAGAGTAGGTTGTATAGCAAAATCGTCGATTTCTCAGATTCTATAGATGGGATCGAAACCACTCTACCTCTTCCATCAACTCTCCCTTCCTCTTGGCCTATTTTGCAGTTTAACGAACGAGATGTACAAATTTCAAATAAAAAAAATTATATACTTAGTATCACTGAGTACCATTGACATTTTAAATTTCGTATTGTACACACACACACACACACACACATACACACAACATGACCTACCTGGCAGAAGGGTATATTGATAAGAACATTTATCTTTTGGATAATTTTATGAAGACTTTTCAAGAGAGCCATAACGGTTTTATAAAGGGAAGAGCAATATAATGAATTGTTGAAGGCTGAGCTTTATTTATTGCCCTTCTAATATTTTATCAATATACAACTATAAAACATTCAGATTTATTATGCATCTATTTAGAACAATTGCAATAAAAAGTGTACTAATAAATTTATAAAAAATATTATACGGAAATAAAATATATTTTAAATTGTAGTTACAATCATATTAATGACTAAAGTTCAATATCTAAATCAAGTGAGTCATTTATTACATCGTATTTATTATTAAAGAATCTACAGCTCTTTTAGTTTTCCTTATCAGAACTTTAGAAAATTAATGTTTTTTCTAGCCAATAGCTTAATTCAACAGATTGTCATGCGGTAATTCCATCGGAATTATTAAATTATTTTATTTTTTTCTTTGCACCGTAAAACAGCCGTAGCTTTGGAATAAAAATAAAATTACTTTTTTACTCGATTTTCTCCCTGTAATCATTGGTTGTTTTGGTAGAACAATTTAGTGTAAACATATAAGTTTTAAATTAATTGTATTACTTAATAATTGCAAAAAAAGTTCATATATTTAATTAACTAATTCCTACCGAACAAGAATTGAGGTGTTTCGGTATATTTTCAATCTCGGCATTTCGCCAAATCTGATATTCCGAACGTTAACCTCTTAAGAAATAATCTATAACAGAAAACCTTTTTATTTAAATACAAAAAAAATAATAATAATATTTTTGAAAGCGTGATTCTTGGACAGTGTTCACAGTATAGAAGTAGCACTTCTTTATTTTATTTTTTTTTTTTTTATGCTTTAGTGATTGAATGATCATATAATATGGAAAATGTGTGCCATTTTATTTAACAAAAGCTAGGAAAAGATGTAGTTAGTTCACTTAACAAACAACTGGAGATATAAATGAAACTCAATACAAAGGATGCCGCGATATCTACCAGCACTCTTCAAATATTTAAACAAGTTAATGTAATTTCCTGCGTTCAAGATGCTTAATCCCTGTTAAGAGTAATTAGACGAAATGCTACGACGTGGAACTTCCGGAGAATGGGACAAACACCGAGGAAGAGATAGGTGTCATGAGGTTCCTGGAGGTTACACAGCGAGCAGTTGGCGGTGTCATCCCTAATTCAAGGCTTATTGTTCGAGTTAAGTGTTTCTGTCCTGGTTCTGCCTATTCCTCTGATATAGTGGAAATCGTGTATTCTAATGTTTGGGAGTGAAATTACAGTTCTTCGTATAAATCGTGGAATTGTGCATTGGCAAGGCTTTGTTTAAATTTAGACCAACACAATTTACAAACACTTGGAACATTACTGTAAGTCCATTAAACCTAGAAGTTTTTGTTTTGAATGAACTGAAGTTGAAAATAGATAATGCATGTGTGGAGCCAAAGGACATTGGCTGGTCCGAAGATATCTTCCTGTTATCGGCCCTTTATCCATGTCACCCCAGTCACTGGTACTCGGCTCGCTCGTTACATAACAATCGGGTGATACGGGAATGAGCCTAAGATTAGCCAGGGTTGAGTTGGTCGTGGCTGCCAAGAGTAAGGGCGCATGCCTACACGGGTTCTCTAGTCGAACGAAGCAGGAGGGCCCCCTCAGTCGGTGTGGAGCAGATCTGAGTGAAGAGGGTCTCACAGACTGGCGCCGTCCCGCGTCCCTACATTACGCCGAGGGCGGAAGGCCGTCCTTCGAGCCGCCTCCACGGTACTTGCGTGTGTGAGAGTGAGCGAAGCTGCCCCTCGCCTCAAACCGATGGCCCCGGAAAGGCGAGCATCTCTCAATATGAATCCGCCAACCTATGGCAGGAGGAAGTCTCTCAAGAAGCTGCCTACCTTTCGTGGAGTTAAAAAGGATGAACTGCAGCGGCAATCGAATTTTCTCGCTGAGACAATGACAGTAAGTTAAGGTGCATATTCTTCTTATACATGCAGTACATTCTTTTAGCAGATTTCCGTTCAGGGAAATCAACTGTTGAGGTTCTACTCATGACTGAATTGTCTTAGAGCTTCTTTAAATTTCCATCGATCCTACCTAGGAGATGATTAAAATGAGGTCCATATACATATACTCGTACAAAATAAATTCAGTTCTTATTTTTCTTAGTCTAGCTTTCAAAATCATCAGTCTTTAGATACCTCAGCTAGCTACTGACATGTATACACACACACTCACATAGTATGATGCGATTTTCGAAACATTTCTTCAAATGTACATCGATCCTACTCAAGAGATGACGAAAATGAGGTCCGTTCAAAACTGTATATATACATACAGTTTTGAACGGACCTCATAGACTAAATATGTACATAAGTATGATGTTAGTGGTATTATGTTACCATGGTGCTGAGTTTTTTTTTATCAATGTCTGTTTTTTTTTTGTTACATGCATTTTTGTGTTGAGCTATATGAACATTTTATGTAAAAATAAAGATCAAGTTCGTTAATAGCTTAAATCGGACCGGGGGTGGGGGAGGGGCTTTAGAGCGGAGAATTTTGAAATATCTCCGTTATTATGCTTCGGATCCTTTACCACCTATACTGAGAGCCAACCCTAAATACAAAACTCACACATCCATGAGAACACTCATTAACTACAGACCAACACCAGCGTGTAATGTTACATGAATACTAAAAGATACAGTAAACCGAACAAATACTTAAACAATTAAAAACAATAGGCAACTAGTTAACAAACACAAAGACCTGCATATAACAGAACCATCATTACTGTTGTCATCTCACATCAATGACTTTTATATAACTTTACAAGAACTATTGGAATACCTACTACAAGGTTCAGTGTCTTGTAAGAGAGAGGATTAAAAGTTACTTTATCAAATTCTTCATTGATTACACTAGCAAACTACAGATTGACAAAAATAGTTTTGAAATGCAATTCTTCTGCTTAACAACGGCATATACAAATGCACGAACTTGGAATTGGAATTCTTAAATACTAAAGATCACCCTCTCTCTCTACATATATATATATATATACATACACATACTCTCAAGCTCGCACATGCACGTACGTACACAAACACACACACACACTCTCTCTATTTTTTCAATGAGATATTCATACAAAACATGGAAGAATGACACTCCACAACTCATAAAAAGTCCGTCACACAGGGGCTGAGTAAACTTAGCAGATTCCCCACGTGGTGGAATGGCATACTAGTAAATCATCTCACCATATATTTTCTATTTCTAAATAAAAATCCGTTGAGTAGAAGAAAGGGTTATACTGAAGACTGGAAACAAAATGTTAGGTATTAATAACTCACTTAATAGTTAAGCTACAAAAACATGTATAGAACAATAATTGTAGAGTATCACTAGTTAAAGAAGATTATCATTTTTTTACAAAACTTGTAATAACGAAGATATTTTGAATTTTCGATTCCCTGCCTCTAATACCCATTTCCCTTCTTGGAAAATGCGAATAAACAAACTCTTGGAACCAGTAGACGAAGTGACGACGAACTCAGTTTGAACTATCTTTCTTTGACAATCTCAACTTTATGAAGATTTCTTTTCCTGAAATGAACCAAATTTTATGATTAGCTTAGCACTTGGTAACATTTTATCTGTATCTACATGTGAAAAACACCTACCCCGACTAACCCGTAAACATATTACTTGGGCTAGAACGTAAACAACCTTCTGATAAGCAGAACAATATAATATAAAAGCTGCTGGCTAATGTCTAACATGCTCAGGCCTACCTTTGACTGGGTAGAAGAAGGTGCTCTCACAACTAAAGCACAATACCAGCTTTGTCTATATGATCAGTCAGTGACAACGGTCTCGGTCGAGTGGCCAGTACTATCTTATGTGCAATTAGATGTAGTCATCTAGTGTGCCTTCAACCTACCTCCACCTCTGTGTATAACCCCTCCCCCCATTGGATAGATATGCTTTATTTTACCCTGTTAGCATTGATAGGAATAGGGTAATACTTGTTAATATAGCATACATTTTCCGTCGTATTTGTCAATTATAATCACTTACTACCGTCCACTTTTTGCTACTGGGGCAGGTTATCTACAGGCTACATCATTTTCTAGCCAGAGAGGGACTAAGGACTTCATGTAAGTTCGTCACTATTGCCAGGTGGGAATCGAACTCGCTACTCTAGGCTTACCATGAGAGATTAAAGCCAACTCTTTAAATCACACGCTAACCTGAGCCGATCTTATTCGCTGAATGTATAATCGAAAAAAAATAACATACAATATTAGGTCGTATTTTTATCAGGTGTTTTGAAGTACAACTTTCCGAAATGAACTATCAGCTTCTATTGTTGAATTTTAATAACACTAAAAATAATTTTCTTCGAACTTAAAAGAGTTTATAGAAAAATTGTAAATATCAAACTCAATGGAATAGTTTTTCTATTAAACAACCTGTGAGCTGTTAAACTACGCAATATCAAATTTTAGGGTATCTATCTTAAATATTTTTGAAAGGACGCTAATACAGTCGTTTTGCATTTCACAGAAGTTATATCGATAATTTTACATCGTATTTCAGTTACTTCCATCCTCATGAGTCAATTGAAAGCTATTTTAAGTTTGCCCCGTCAGTGTAATTCTGTTCGTAAGCAGGTATAGAAAACTAGTGTTTGTATGTCATGTTGTATTTAAGTGTTCCGTTTATCAAGTCTATTTATGATCGGCATGACATTTCCTGTTAGACAGGAAGTTTTATTTCTTCTACATTAGACCCGTGCATGGAATTAGACAGGTTGGTAAGGGTTCTATTCGTTACTTAACTGAAATATTATCAGCATTTCCTTCAAAACATCCCTTAAATTAAAATAGTCCCACATCAATAATCCACGACAAATTCGGAATCAAAAACTCTAATTTCATTCCATAAACTTTAATTTTTCATAACTTACTGTAAACATGATCTTTTTTTTTCAAATATGGACATGTTATTATTATTTATTAACGTCCACTTTTTGCAAATCAGGCTATTTGGGACGGGTTATCTACAGGTTACCACCCTTTTCTAGCCAGGGTGGGATTTTAGGATGTTATTTAATGAATTTCGTTACTAAATAATTTCCTTTGCCCAGGCGAGAATCGAACTCGCCACTCTAGGTTTGCCATGTGAGGTAATGGTCAACGCTTTAACTCTCATGGCTAACCTGAGCCCCATGGACATATTAAACATAATTCTTATATAACCTAAAATATGTTTTTAACTAATTAACTTTTGAAAAATACCTGCTGCAGAAAGTTGACTTCCATACATTGTATACTTAATACAGTAATGATAAAGATATATGAAAAACATTTAAATATTGGACTAATGTTTCTTTACCTAATTAGTTCCAAATCGTTGTCTACTCAGTACAACAAACTATAAATTGTATGTCATACGCTGTTCTGACCGCATATGCGTACCGAATGGGGCTAAATATTAAAACCAGATTTTATGACTACACTAAATTTCACATTTTCTAATATTTCTTTTTCTAAAACGCCTATTATCAAATAATGTACTTGATTTGGTACCTTTCTATTGTAATGATTGAGATCGAATAAGCCGACGGAAAGCGATTTCGGTTGCTGCCAGTGTCGTAAGTTATTTTTTAGACAGAGATTAGAATGGCATTTACTGACGATTCAGCTTCTGATTAAGTGCCAAAGTTGGCTAAAAATGAGACGGAATTCAAATAAACTTGGTATTTGACATTGATGACGCCTTCCTTATCATGATCCTTTGTATTGTATATTTGTGAGTGTGTGGATATGGAAAATGGTGAAAGCTAGATCGTAAAGCTCTGCCAGAAATAATTAAATTATTTTAGGGGGTTGAAGTGTCATTCTGGCAACCTGGCGCGCTAAAAAAATTCTATGCGTTGAGGGTAGGTCAAGGCGGAATGCCCACAATGGCCAAGCACTATTCTATGTCTGTTGCCTTCACCTCTAGCATTAACACAGTACTATGGCAATAGTCTATTCAACTGTGCTATTTATTTGGTCTACAAACAACAAACTTTGTAGCTCCTCACAATTGTTTTAGCAGATTTCTTAAGAGAAATCAGCTATTGGGGTTGTACTTGTCATGCAATTTTCGAAACATTTTTTTTTTTCAAATGTCCTTCAATCCTACCTAGAAGACGAAAATGAGGTCCTTCAAAATTATATATATATATATATATATATATATATATATATATATATATACACGGGCCCGACAGACGTTGTACTGCATGATATTTAAAGAGATTAGGATATTAAATTTAATAATATTTTGTTTAAAATAAATTCTACTTTTAATAACACAAAAAAACAACTTTTGTTATGTGCACGTTTGCCTAAAAACAAATAGAAAATGAAATATCGGGATTTTTTATTCAGACCTCCCTTGTAACCCCCACTCTCGCTCGAAATTGAAAAATTTAATATACCTTATAATCATGGAAGAATAAATGCTAATTCACATTCGCCGAGTTTTGTTATGTTCGGATCAATCGTTAGTGCCCAATAAAATTGTTGGCTCCCACTTTAATTTTTTTGTGTATATCTCGTTTATACTTTGTTATACAACAAAAGTGAATATAAGGAAAGTTACTCTAAATAAAAAACTTTTATCCTGTGCATATTTGCGGAAAAACCAATAAGAAACGAAATATGGTTATTTTTAATTTTAGGCCTCTCTTACAACCCCCACTCCTGCTCCATCTGCCGGGCTGATTTGTGACGCTAAACCATCCAGGGCGTCACCCAAACACATACAAAGAGATTGAACAGTAGAATTGTGTATATTTATAAATATATATATATATATATATATATATATATATATATATATATATATATATTTGTCTGTTACTGCGCTAGATGTCGCAATTTTTATTTGATCGTTACCAAACTCGATATTTAAACGTTGTATGTAAAACTGAAGTTCAAATTCGTTAACGGCTGAAATCGGACTAGTGGGGGGGGGGGGTTAGAGGGGGAGAATTTTAAAATATCTCTGTTATTATCAGTCGATGAACCACTTTATTCTTAGCTGTAATAACAAATATTGTTTTCAAGACACTTTATCTTTGTGCGATGACGTCATCAATTAAATGTTACCTTCCTCGAAATGTGTATTTCATTTACAGGATGCACAGCCTGTACATGATACTCGATATTTAACCGTTTCAGTCAACACTAAAGTATAGTATTTGTTATTGGTGAAATCGGACCTGGCTGGAATAGTGGGGTTCAAGAGGGATGGGACATTCAAAAATTCAAAATATCGCCGTTACAATGAGTTGGGTCGTAAAATGTTATAGGGAAAATCTTGTCAAACGATTAATTGTCTACGATTGTTGTTCTAAGCACTTTTTCCCAAGTCCAAATATTAAGCAAGTTATTTGTACGTTCTTTATTTTCAACGTTCTACTTTTCGTTTTTTTTTTTTTTACAAAGAAATAAACAATATGTGGTTAGATGAGATCACAGGTGTGTTATACCAGCACGCGGGGAATCTGCTTATGTGTACTCACCCCCTGCGTGGCAAAGATTTTTTATTACACCATTCAGCTTCAGCAGCTATACTGATATCGGCAGAGCAAAAAGGGATGCTACTCTTCTGAAACCTAATAAACACTTCTGTTTATTAATTCAAATGCTGGCTTCGCCCTAATAACCATTACTTGAAGTTCTAAAGACGACAGTAGAGTAGCAAATACCTGCTAAGATGTAATAAACAAATCTGTTGTGGACCACATAACGTCCTTGCACTCCTATTAAATTGAATAT
This sequence comes from Riptortus pedestris, assembly GCA_019009955.1. Taxonomy (NCBI): domain Eukaryota; kingdom Metazoa; phylum Arthropoda; class Insecta; order Hemiptera; family Alydidae; genus Riptortus; species Riptortus pedestris. Next base: position 38,656,122 of record CM032233.1, read on the forward strand.
ATAAAATATATCGCTGTTTATCATTTGGAAGATTTAATATATCTATTACAATGAAACTGATCATCAAACGTCAAAACACAATTTAATGATATTTTAAAGGGAAAACAAAAAAAAAAAAAAAAAGGACCTAAACAAGTCATATGTATCTCTAATAGGTTTTGCGAAATTTACATTTTGTTTTTGCACTCTTCAAACCTCCCTCGCGCCTTAATCCGTTTCAATAAAGTCCGTCACGCAGGGGCTGCGTAAACTAAGCAGATTTCCTACGTGAAGTTTTACAATAGAGAAATCTGCCTAATAACAACAGTAGTCTCTAAACCTATTCACGAGGGACGAATAGTTACCGAAACGGCCCGCACTAGCTCTCGGCGGAGGGTCCCGAACATAGCCGACTACTGCCGACCATACACATGCATACAAATGCAAATATCTCGGTTAATATTCAAGATACAGAATAAATGTATAGAACAAAATTTACAGTAAATTTAATTTGCAATAAGATTGATTCTATACAATTTTTCGATCCGACGTATAATAACAGAGATATTTCGAATTTTCAAAAATCCCCCTCTAACCCCCCCCCTCCCACTGGTCCGATTTCAGCCATTAACGAACTTGATCTTTCTTTTTACGTAAAACGCTTAAATATGAAGTTTGGTAACGATCAAACAAAAATTTCTACCGCTAGAGCGTTAACAGACACACATATATATATATATATATATATATATATATATATATATATATATATATATATATATATATAATTTTGAACGGACCTCATTTTCGTCATCTCCTGGGTAGGATCGATGGACATTTGAGGAAATTTTTCAAAACTCGCGTCATGAGTAAGACCTCAATAGCTGATTTCCCTTAAGGGAAATCTGCTAAAAAAGAAAACGTGTAACAACTTGACATTAAAACATTCCTTAATATGTAAATTTCAACATTATATGGCTAGTCGTTTTGGAATTATGCCATATAGGTACATGCATATATACCCGTAAATACAGACGCCACGCTGAAATTAGTCAAAATAGGCTAAGAGGAGACGGATTATTCCGTTGAAACCTAAAAAAGTAAATTGTGTAAACTAAACAGAATTCCCACCTGCTGCAAAACAATGTTGATGAAACCATCCTATTCTCTATTTCTGCCTTAATTAAGCCTATTTAAGCAAGATGCGTCATTTAACCTGGAAAGGAGATGTTTATTGATTCATTCAATTTGTTTTAAGTGAAAATAGTACGAGTAGAAATAGGGGTTAATTAAAAACTGAAAACATAAAATGCAAATAGCTCGGTTAATATTTGCATTAGACAAAACTATATAGAATAACAATTGCAGAATATCAAATTTTCAATAACATTAGTTATATATTTTTTTATTCAAGTCATAATAACAGAAAAATATCAATTTTTGTATTTTACCTCTTCTCTAAAATCGCATTCCTTCTTGTCCGATGAAAACAATTCTCCTTATTTAAGCTTGAAATAATACGATTCCTGATATATTGGCGTATTGCTAATGTGAAATGAGTGGAAGGGGGATTTACTGAATACTCTGAACTAAAATATACATATATCTCAACTAATATCAGCGTTACAAAAAAAAAAGAAAAAATTGCAGAACAACAATTATAGACAACTGAATCCATATAAATTAAACTCTAATGTTTGTCTGTCTAGAAAACCATTTAAATTCGGTAGGGATAATTTTAAGAACAATGGCGTCAAAATTTGGAAAATATTTCTTTTGCAATAAGATTGATTACATAATATTTTTTGATCCGACTGTCCCATTGCAGATTTTCATTAATGCTGGGACCAATTTACTTAGCTGAACGCTCACACTATAATACGTATCTATATTAAGACTAGCTAAGGTACCCGGCTTCGCTCGGGAATTCATTTGAGATTTAATGATGATGTTTTTTTTTTGTTGTTTTTTTTGGCAAGCCTTTACTTTCCACAATATTTTAACATTTTCCGAAGTATACCCGTCGTTGCCGTGGATTTGTTAATAATGAAATTATTTGTTATGTAAGGCTTCACTGTCCACAATATTTTTATATTTCCCGTCTCCTGTGCATGTAATTTTTCTTTATATATAATTCATAATCATAGAAAGTGTTCTGCCCACCAAACTATGTTTGAATTAACTATCTTTCCATTGATACGTTACAAAGACCAACTGTGACTCAAAACCGAACAAAAAATGTAATATACTGCGAATTTTTATTTTAGGCTTCTCTTATAACACCCCCCCCCCACTCCCGTTTGAACCTAAAAAATTTAATAAAGCTTTTAATCGTTTAAGAAATAATGCTAATTGACATGCCGAGTTTTGTTCCGTTCAATCGTTAGTGCCAAATACAATTGTCGGCTACCGTTTTAGTTTTCAGTGTATATCTAATTTATACTTGGTATACGACAAAAGTGAATGTAACAAACTTTACTTTATATAACAAAATAAACAGCTTTGTTATGTGCATAATTGCCGAAAAACCAATAGGAAAGGAAATATCGCTATTTTTAATTTCAGGCCTCCCTTACAACCCCCACTCCTGCTTGTCTCTAGAAATAATGGTACAGCTTATTATCATGAAGGAGTTAGTGTTAATTCACATAAGGAATTTTGTTTAGTTCGGTTGAGTCTTTGGTACCAAATAAAATTGTTGATTCCCGTTAAAGTTTGAATTTAGGCCTCCCTTACAACCCCCACTCCTGCCCATCCCTAGAAATGTTGGTATGGCTTATTATAATAAAGGTGATAGTGCTAATACACATACCGAGTTTTACTTAGTTCGGTTGAGTGTTTTGTGCTAAATAAAATTGTTGACTCGCACTTTTTAATTTCAGGCCTCCCTTGTAACCCCCACTCCTGTTTGTCTTAGAGAATAATAATATAGCCTAAAGTCTAAGTTGGGCTAGTAGTAATATACATACCAAGTTTCATAAAATTCGGTTTAGCCGTTTATGCGTGAAAAGGTAACAAACAAACAAAAAAACATTCACGAAAGAAACAAAATGCAGTCATGGTGTCTACATGTGAAACGAAAATTTATCGTGAAATTTCGCGAAAAAAATCAATGTACAGACAGAGATTACAATTATATATATATATATATATATATATATAGATATATATATATATATATATATAGATTGAATGACTAGGCGTGTGCTTTTCAGAGCACGTTCGGTTGTAAATCAAAGTTTTTCTACTTTACATACTCAAACATAACTTGCCTTTGGATAATTGATTAAACAGGCATTTAGGAATGTTTCTTTGTTTAATTGGAAAGCTATGGGTAGTAACAATGATTAATAACCGACATTTAAACCTCTGAAATAGTTACATCAGCTATGTATATAGACTTTTGTAAACATGTGGTAACAATGTCTTTAGAACATTTGCTAAAATTGATGTTACTGGCCGCAACATATGTTTGAAATTGTTTGTTATTTCAGGATAAAAATAGAGAATTCGCTAATGTCTAAAAATAAATCAATAGTCGATGTCTTTATATCTTTCTGTAAAGTCAGTTGGTGCTTAAAATACGAAATCTCAACTCTGTATTAATTGATTGATCAAGAGGACCTTCTTGCTTCATTTTGACTCTATCTAGGCCAGTTTTTTTGGCAATCAGTTCTATTAAAAATTTCTCTCACACAAGGCTTATCCTCAATTACATCTTCATCAATTTTGTTTCCTATTATCGGGATAAAATTTTATCTATTTTAAAAGTTCGTGTGACACAAGAGTTCTGAATAGCCAAGATAAGTGATAGCTACAACTCATAGGTAAGATTATTTCTTATGTATATAATATTACAGGCAAAAGAAGGGATCTTGGTAAGGATTTGACGCAATTATATTTATAATATTTGATGCTTCTTTTGATCCGTGGTAAAAATTCTCCATGGAATTGTGGTATATATGTATAAATTGAACTGATCAATAATTTATGGAATTTTTCATTTTCGGAAACCAATTAAAATAGAAACACTACATTAAAAAAGGAAATTTCGTTAAAGGATTATGTAACTATCAGCGCCACCTAATTCATTTTTTTCGAGCTATCTACTTTTTCTCAAAATTCATCTAAATAATCTTCCCACCTAGTAGGTCGTTCACAGAACTTATTATTTTAAATTCATTTGTTCTAATATCTTTTATAATTTTTTATTTTTATAGCTAAAACTTTCCATTAAAAAAAAAACTAACTTCACTTTCCTTTTTATTACACGCTTACCATTGAAGATGAACGAATATCAGGTACTATTTTCCTTACTATAGAAGTTGATACGGGTATATCGTCATATTTGATTATATATTAATACATATCATGAACTAATTCATTACAAATTTAAGCTATACTTCAAAATATATTTACAACAAGTTTTGATTTTCAATACATATATAGTTAGAAATAGTTTGGAAATAACAATGAAATATGTATATATGCATGGGTATGTATGTAACTTCATATTTTCTTTGAAAGTCTACATAAAGTCGGAGAGAAGATTAAAGATTTTTCAAAAATGTCTTCAAATGCCCACTAATCCCACAGTACTTAGGATAAAGACTTAGGATCATTCAAAACTAATCCTTGAATTCCCACCTGACACTTTTAGCAAGAATCCCTTGAGGGGAAAACAACTATTGAGGTTATAATTATGATACAATTTTGGTTCCCCAGTTAGCCATTAAGTTCAAGCGTTGGCTTTAATCTCACATACTTAGTAAATCTAGAGTGGCGAGTTCAATTCCCGCATGGGCAATAGGAATTTAATTAGTGACGAACTCATTAAAGAAAATCCTTAGGCCCTCCCTGGCTAGAAATGGCTGGTAACCCGTAAATAACCCGCCCCAATTGGCCATATTAGGAAACATTGGGCGTTAAGAAATAATAATAACGATGCAATTTTCGAAAAATATCTTCAAACCTCCATCTCCCTACGTAGGAAATGACGTACATGAAATACATCGAATATATATATATATATATATTGGATATGGGATTAAGTTTTAATTGTTTTTCCATACACAGTATTGATGGCATCACATACATTTCATCTAACCTTTCGATACATGAATTTAAAAGGTGGTGTGTATGTATGCTGCTAAACACAGTTTCAGACTTTTGTTTGGAGTCAAACAGCAGCTATTCATATAACATCGAAATACAGCGTTCGCGGGAAGTTCTCCTCTACAATCCTTCGAAGAAAAAACAAATTATCTGCAAGTTGTCTCTGATGAAGCGTGGTTGCTATAAACATTGCCAAGCAAATGACCCATTTCCGCAGCACTTTTCTTCGAAGGATTGTAGAGGAGAACTTCCCGCGAACGCTGTATTTCGATGGGATAGGAAGAGCTGCTGTTTGACTCCAACAAACAGCAGCTATTCATATCACATCGAAATACAGCGTTCGCGGGAAGTTCTCCTCTACAATCCTTCGAAGAAAAAACAAATTATCTGCAAGTTGTCTCTGATGAAGCGTGGTTGCTATAAACATTGCCAAGCAAATGGCCCATTTACGCAGCACTTTTCTTCGAAGGATTGTAGAGGAGAACTTCCCGCGAACGCTGTATTTCGATGTGATATGAATAGCTGCTGTTTGACTCCATATAAAAGTCTGAAACTGTTTTTAGCAGCATACATACACACCACCTTTTAAATTCATGTATCGAAAGGTTAGATGAAATGTATGTGATACCATCAATACTGTGTATGGAAAAACAATTAAAACTTAATCCCATACCCAATATATATATATATATATATATATATATATATATATATATATATATATATATATATACATGCATATCTGTCTTCCTGTTACCGCTCTAAAGGGCGTAATTATTGTTTGATAGTTACCTGAGTCGATATTTAGGCGTTTCAAGTAAAACTAAAGATCAAGCTTCTTAACGGCTGAAATCGTACTGGGAAGAGGGGGTGGTTGTACGGGAACCCCAAAATCGTTCGAAATATTTCGGTTATTTTGAGTCACATCAAAAATGTCATTATACATAACCATTCTCATTGCAAATTAAATTTCCTGCAATTGTTATTCTATATATTTCCCCCCTCTTTTATTTCAAGTTTAAATTCGTTGAATTGTTTTCATTGGGCAGGAAGGGAGTTAGAAAAGGGACACAACTAAAAATTCGTTATATCTCGGTAATAATGAGTAGGATGAAAAATGTTACATGTCCAATCTTGTTTCACATTTAATTGTTTACAATTGCGGTTTTTCCAAATTTCTCCTAGCTTGAATATTGACAGAGATATTTGCATTTTTTAGTTTCCAGTATTGTTAACAATCTATCCCCTCAATGCGAGTTTCGGAGCCACTGATCAGGGCATGAATTATATAGTTCTGAGGTCTTCAATAATAAAACAGTATATATTATACAATATCCCATTATTAGCTGAAGAAATGATGCAGTTTCATAATCTCTCTGACATGTCAATCTTCTTGTTGAGTAATTCCTTGCTGGTTGCTTATTGGAGGGCATCTCTCCTCTGAAATTAAGCGGTGTAGATATGACTTATGTTTACCTAAAGCTTACTAATTAGACATTATCAACATTTCTGGGAATACCTTTTTAATATATTGTTATTTACAGAAATATTACCTTTTTCAGATTGATGAACTTTATGAAGAAGTGCTTTATGAAATACTTCATGTAGTTGGCGCTGATTCCTCAGTTGATAAATCCGCCTTGTTTGAATATATTAAAGATGTATTTAAAATAGATGATGAAAAACATGAATCTGCATTTCAAGAAGCAAAGAATAAGGAGGTAATTATAGTAGCTTAAGTAATTTTATAAACCCAAAGCTTTTTATTCAAACGTTAATATTTGTTTCTGAAATTATTTCAGGCACCAAATATCATTCTTAATGTGGAAGTTGTTGAAGCAAAAGACCTAGCCCCAAAAGATGCCAATGGTAAGACATAGATGAATTTAATTTTAGAAACATTTAAAATGTGTCATAATAAGTGAAATAGCTTTTTACAATCATTTATTTTCATTTTACACTGGATGAATATTTTATTTTTGAATATACCTTGTTCAAAGTATTTTTCTGACATTGTCCGTTTGTGTAATATGACATAAGCTTTGAACGGCTCATTTAGAGTTATGTTTTTAATAATTATTTTTACAGGAGTTATATAAATCAAGACGTTTGTCCTTGAATTAACCATACCACCAATATTCAGTGTAAATGTAATTGGATCAAAATAGCTTAATAACTATCTATTAAAGGTTAGCCTCACAAATTAGTGTGACCTTAATTGCCCAATATTCGTAGTAAAGCATTATAATAGTACATTTCCACAAAAATTAATACAGTGATCAGCCTTTCAAGATATATGCATTTTCTATATCAATTTTTAGTTTTATAACACATGACAGGGTTACTTCATTCTCAGACGTTGAATAGTGGACATAATCACTTTTATTTCTAATGTGATCTTAATATATAATTTTCATGAATAAGAAAGACGAATTAATTGATTATAATTTGTAGGTTTCAGTGATCCGTTTTGTACCTTATATTTGGCATCGAAACCAACTCATAGGTATAATACTTCAGTTAAAACGGAAACGTTGAGCCCCCTTTGGGAAGAATACTTTTCTCTGTAAGTAATAATTACTATACATATACTTCTTTTTTTAATTCAAAAAACTTTAACTTAATTTAATTTGGGTTAATCATTTGGCTGACAGACCAGATCATAGGAAACAATTTAGAAATAGTTCTCTAATAATAGGCATTATTTTGGTGGGACTTAATAACAATCATAACTACAGATATCTTGTTCACTATCTGAATATATATATATATATATATATATATATATATATATATATATTCCTAAATTATTCCATTTTCCTAGTACTAATGTAAGTATTGTATTGTACACATAATAGAAAAGTTTGTAATAATTGCCAGTTTAATTTTTTTCAATTATCTTCTAGTTCTAAATAGATATTTTTATCATAGCTGAGGTTATTTGTACGTTTAGTTTCTTATCTTTAGGCAACAAAAAATAATAATTTCACCAGTGGCACTAGCACATTCTAAAGGACTCTAACAGGTTCCTTTTACTAGATAATCTTTACTCCAAATCATGTAATGACCAAATATATTTCCATGCCTATGCCTTTTTAAATAGTTATATAAAGAGAACTGTCGTAAAATAAAATGTTTTTGTTGATTTATTTATTTGATTATTTGAGCAACAATATAAATTTTTAAATAAATAATATTATTTTCAAAATCTTTCATAAACATATAAATATCGCAATGTTACTATTCCAGGCCTGTTGAAACAACACTTGAAGATATTCTTTCATTAGAAGTTTGGTAAGTTACCTTAAGAATACTGCTTATAGTATTTACTACATATATAAAAAAATAAAAAAAAAAAAAACTATTTTTTTTAATTGATTTCCAGGGATTTTGATCCTGCAGAAACTGTAAAAGAAAAAATGGCAAAAATAACAGATGTAAAAGGAGTAAAAGGGCTGAGAAAACTAATGAAAGAAATAGCTGTGACTGGAGTTACAGGAAAACATGACAATGAAATGATTGGTTGTGTTAACATTCCATTAAAGGTAACTTATTAATTTATGGGAATTTTAACAATGAATATTTTAATATGCATTGTTTTTGTTACTTTGCTGTACAGTAATTTATATATATTAGTAAGAATGGTTTATATGATTAAATGAAATTAAAATTGTATTGAGACTCGAAATTGGGTACCATTGCATAGTCCTCAAAATTTTATTTAAGAAGAAAATTAAAGTACAAGTTAAGTAAGTTATTTTGCTCTTGCCATGCGCAAAATAGCCTGAATTTTATTCTTTTGTTTTTTATATTGGAATTTTATATTCCTTATGATAAATCAGAACAACATTGTAATGCTTTATATATTGAAGAGTAGGAATTGAGTTCATAGTTTTGTATAAAAAGTGCCCCTAAATTATGCTTTTTATGGTATAGTTTACAAGTTTTCTCTTTGATTGTGAAAATATACTTTAATTATTACTTTATTTCAGTGCATCCCATCATATGGACATGTTAAATGGTATGGGCTTGAAAAGAAGAACAGGACAAAGGGCTCAATAAGACTAAAGTTAGCATTTAGCTCAGAAAAAAATAGTCAAGTTGCATTTCAAGAAGGAAGGCACCTCATAAGATTACTTCTACTACACGAAATAGAAAATAACAATGTAATATTCTTGATACGATTGTATTAATCTATGTTGTCGGTCTCTAAATAGTTACAATTCAATTTATTCTTCACTATTTATTAAAGTAGAATATTAAAAATAGTTTATGTTTCCATTTATTTAATTGTTTTGGAACTTGCATATAGATTGATCCTAAGGAATGGGATGGAGAATTCCCTGAACCTGCCAATACTATTTTAAGGCAACACACGGCTCAAAGTGGTTTAAGGCCAGCAGATGAGTGTCTCACAAGGTGGCTTGAATTTACACGATTTCACACATCTCAGCCTCTAAACTTCACATTATTTGAAAAGGTTCTTGACAACATTATCCAACCATTGAAAAATGGGTTGTACTCTGATGAAGAGGTAAGGTGTACAAAAGAATAATAAGTGTGTCATGATTTGAAATAAGAATTGTTGAATTTAGTCAAATTACTTACCACTAATCGATTCATTAAATAGTGTGAAGATATAAGCGAAAACTCTATCACTACAATGTTTATGATAATTTTTAATTTTAAAATTAATATATTGAAAGCATAATATATTAATATACAAACAAAAATGCAATCGCTTCTCATAGAACACAGGGGACAACAGAACTGCCTCAAAAATACAATAACAGCCTTGTTTTAGTAATTGATAGGCTTTAAGTGCTATTGACAGCTCTAATACATTCAAAAATACTTATTGGCTTGGGTTAGAGGGTTTAACCCCATCTCAAAAATACCTGAATCTTATTTCTAATTGTTTATTTTATAACATATACAAGAAATTTGGACAATATAGTTAGAAAACTATAACGAAGTAGTTTTATTTAAAGAATAAATTACTTTTATTTAATTGATAAAAATACCAAATAATATATTAGCACATTGGCATAGAAAGCCACTGTTTATGGTTACAAAAGCAATGGCTTACCAAGATTTGAATGCCATAGCTTGTAAGATGCCTAAAGATATCATACTAAAGTTAAAAAGAGGTATCCCTCATGTTCTGAACTATCCTTGTTAGGGTTGGCAACTGTATTTATGTCCTTTGGCATTCAACTTATGGCAATACAACATCAAGATTTAAAACTTGGCTATTTTCCAATTTTAGCAGCACTATTTTGACTAATTAGGGAGGCTTACCTTTGATTTTTTTCTGAACTACTGAGGATGATTAGCCATGGAATCAAACAATCCCCTATATTGAGCTGTTAAATAATCACCACACATTGTGATCTAAATTTTAAGGTTTATTATTAAATAATCAAAACTGACCCCAATTTTATATATTGTAAAGTTATAACAGCCAACCATATTATCCTCGTCTCCCCAAAATACACACCATATACAGCTTCTTTCAAGGCATGTGAATATTCTTTATTGATTGATCAACTAAAATAACCCATTAGGAGCAAAAATATTTTTCAAGAATTATGTGCATTTGCTAGTGATGTTTTCAAGTTTAAAAATAAGTGTAGTAAAGTAATCATTAATGAGTTAGTGTTATAATATTTAGTTATGATGAATTATTTCTAGTGCAACAGGACCCAGCATGCAATCCCTTTTTGAACATTTTAGCCTATATATTTATGACTGTTTTTTGGTTCTTTAACTCACAATTAGAGATCCATGGAGTAAGAACTGCATTTGTTACTTAAAAATTTAATTGTCTTATGTTTTTAATTTAAACAGATCAAATCTCTTGGACAGTGGGGGGCCAACATACCATATTTTTTAAAAGAAACACTATAAGAATTGTTTTATTGTTTGAAAAATGTGTTTTAAGTTTTGTTTTAACTGTATAAGAAAGTGTTTGAGAATAAAACAAAAATACTGGTCCTTATGGGGGGGGGGTTAAGCGAATTGGTTGGATGTGTTAATGGTTTTTTTTTGTTTTTTTAATTTTTAATTAAATACGAATATATATATATATATATATATATATATATATATAAAGATTTATTTATTTACCTGAAATGTGTGAACTCTTAGTACCCATCAGTCTGCATTTTATATATTAAATATCAAAGCCTGGAGGCCTTCATCCTCTCTTTGTCCAGCCATATTTTATTGTTCCATAAATTTCACTTATATTCAATGAAATATTTCTTGGTAATACTATGAGGCAAGAATGGCCTATAATAAACAAGTCATACCAAATTCCATGACAATAAGTTACCATTACCCCAAGAGAAGTCTTAATCCTAAAAATTACATCCAACTTACTTAGAATAAATATATTGTGCATGCATGCTTATGTTTGTGTCTTATACCATATGAACACACATATGCACTAATAATCTTTAAAAATGTGTATATCCGGGGACATTTTAAATTATTCTAGTATCATTTAATTAGTATTAAATGGGCAACATCCATCAGTATGGTCATACCTTCACACACACACAAGCAATATATATATATATATATATATATATATATATATATATATATATATAGAGAGAGAGAGAGAGAGAGAGAGAGAGAGAGTATAAATGGGTTTCTTATGCAAAAGTAAAGCATATGATTAAATATTTCTCTCCCATAACTATACACTATCTAAGAATAGCACTTTTTCAATGCTTCAGGTAAAACTTTTTTGGGATGGTGTCAAAAGAATTCTTCCATCCACAATACAGTACATACGAAAACTGCGAAAATGGTCTCAAGAGGATAAAAGTTATGTGGAACCTCTTACATCAGCTCTAAAGTATGAAGCATTTTAGAATTGATTCACACAAATAATAAAAATTATATGAAATTGTTATATAATAACCAAGCAATTTTGGTTTCAGAATCATTTCCCATATTTCATCTCTGGAAATTCCTGAAGGCTGTGATTTATTTCCTAAATCTCTTTATGATTGGCTCCAACTTGGTGAGAATTCCAAGCCATCATTGACAGATGTAATAAAAGAGACTATTAAACAAAGTGCAACAGAATGGTAATTGTTTGTTTTACTGTAATATCATTAGTCATCATATTTCTCAATATGGCCTATTATTTAATTAGTTAATTCTTATAAAATGGACAAAACAAGAATTATAATTATTCAAATATTGTCTACGTGGGTATTTTTTTTTCTGAAAGTAAGTATGTTGAATTAAACCTCATTTTCTTTGAAATCATCAATGGCTTGCTATAGGTATTGAACTTAATTTACTCCCAACAACCTGTAAATAGAATACCATCTTCCTCTTAAAGTGATGCAGGACTGTTTCAAAGTTTTTTAGTTAAAACGAATGAACCTTTAAACCATTAGTTAGTAAAAACCTACAATAGTAGTGGATAGGGTCGGAAGTTGAGCTAATGTCAAATCCGTCAGTGGATCCCGTCATCATTCCCTGGTTAGTTCTTTCAATGTGAGCGTATCATCTTCCAATGATGAAGCCTGTCGAAGAAGTAAAAAGTTCAGGGTGTTTGAATGTGGTGATCTCATATTGAAAGCACTTGTCAGGTGTAGTCCACGATCGGCCAGTGACAGCAGCCTCTTTTGACAAAAGCGTTATATACATAAAGGCGGAACCAACTCACTGCTTATACATATTCTTCAGTTCTCCACTTCTGTTGATAATTCACAGGTTGCCCATTCTTAAGGATGATTCTTTAGTTACTACTTTCAATAAAAAATCCTCACTTCCTACTCTCTCCTCAATGGTTCTGTCCATTCATACCTTTAAACATTTATTCTTATACAAATAAAGCTGTAAATCTCAAGAGAAAACAAATTACCTAAATATGAGATGGTATTAAAAACTCTACAAATTATACAGAAAATCACTAATTTGTTGCGATCTGGCTGCGACAATAGGCAATGGAAGCTGTAAAAAATAACAATTCCCACAACCAAATCACTAACAAAGAATTTAGGAAGGTTTTCACCAACAATCGACTCAAAATTTAATTTATATAAATTTATTTATAATCAAATATGCACCAAAAATAAATATAAATTAAAATGAGATAGGCACCTTTTAGCGAGATAACACTTATATTTACTTAAACTAAATTACAATAAAAGAACTTAGCTGGTTTATAGAAAATCTCTAAGATCAGACTCTGCCAAGAGGTTGTATAGGCTGCAAAATGACTATGGGCAGGCTGATAAAAAATCCATTTACTTTTGAAGATTGAGTGCATCAGTAACAATATTGCCCTTCATTTAAAATATAATATTTCATTTCATAAAAAATTAATAATATATAAATATTTCCATTAAATGATCTATCGTCGAAATGTGAACTCAATTCAATATTCGTTGGCAGGAAAGGCTATTGGCCTTTCATCATTTCCCCTTCAACAAAGATTAAATGATTTTGTTATAAAAATAAATTCATATTTGGTTTAATATTCAACGTTTGGACATGTATCACTCCATACAATGGTGTGCTTGCTCACGAGTTAAGAAGATAGATTTAATTTTTACTACCATTATCGTTATTAAATTTTTTCCATTTTCCCTTCTATATTTTATGGCTCATGTGATAGTTTCTTTTTTTTCAGGTTTGATCAAGTTGTAGCAAATAATAAACCAGGGGACACGACAAATGAAAAATTACTCTTGCAGTCAATAAAAGTTACCCAACTTGTTCGAACTGATCTTCAAAGAAGTATTGAATCATTCAATAAACTTTTCTATATGTAAGTATAATTATAAAATTTAATTAAATAAGAATTACTTTTTAATACAATTACTTTTATTATCCACAAAACAACCAAAGGAAAAATATTATTTATTCTAATATTCTAGAAAAATGAGTGGTCGTGAACTCCTAATAAAATCTTTAGATTTAAAATAATCTTTGATATATTACTACCATTGAAAGAAAGTAGGAAAGATTACTTGGTTCAATTTTTAATGTGTGAAAACCTTATAAGATAAAAAGAAAGGGGACCAGGCTAGAATTACTCTTGAGGTACAGTGACAAAAGCCAAAAACGCTACTAGAACATTGAGAATATGCAAGGATATTTCGGGATGTTAGTTTTTAAGTATATTTCATTTAAATATTAATACCTGAATCAACATGTCCTTCCAAAGGACTTCTTTAGAAAGAGCTTAGAATGCATGAATGTATCCACACCAAAACAGGTTTAGTCTGTTCTGCACAGAGGTTTTTTAAATATCTTCACAAGAGGTTGAGTCTCTGTATTATTTTAATCTAAAACATATATCATTGGGCGAACAGTCCATGAAAGGCATAGGCCTTCCATAGGCTTTTTTTGGAGGTAAAGTGGTTATTTTTATGCATTCCCAGTAATTCATAATGGCATCACAAACAATAAAAGATCACTACTTCACTTTTAGTAATTCTTGTGTTTTCTTTTAAATTATCACAGCAACATGGCCCCTAAACTTTCACAGAACAATATTATTAAATCTTGTCAGTGGATGCCATCATTATTGACTAATGGTTGAGTATACTTGAAAAGCACTTTAAATGCAACCATCCTTATGTTTATAGAATTTTGAACTGATTATTAAAAAAGAAGAAAAAAGACAGGCATAAAATAAGTCACAGCAGCTGCCCACAATCAAATTGTGTGAGAGGAGGAAAAGACGGACTGATGTCACCCAATCTAGAGAAATTCTGTTTTCCTAAACCTTAGTAAAGAATGTGACTTCATGTGTGCAATAACTTCATTAAAATTACTTCACTTTCTAAAATAGTACAAAATGAGTAAATAGTAATTTTTTTTATATTTAATTTTCTGGGACATTACTATTTAACTAAAATTATAAATAGTTAAAATGTGGCGGAATTTGTTACCAAATGAAAATAAGTTTTACTATAAACTATTAATAATGAAAATAATAAAGGGTTGAAAAATTGTTGGTGCATTACACTTATCATCTGTGTTATGTCATATGTGAGAATTTCAGAGACATACAGTGGGGGAAAAGTATTTGCATGCCAAGTTTTTTTTTTATTAAATTATGAATTTGGGCAATAAAAAAATCGTATAATGTAATAAATAAGAAGTATATTTAAAACAGAATTAATATATATAGTTCAAGAGGAAAAATGCTTGCTTTGTAAAATGAAATTTAAATATAACAAAAATTCTGGGGGAAAAAAAAATTTGCACACCACTCTGTTTCTTCATTTCTTAAAATTTGATATTTTCTATGTAGTCCGTTAGAGCCAATAGCTGCTTTTCAACGTCTAGGCATTGAGTGTTCAAGGTTTTTAATTAAATCTGGATTGATTTGTTCCCATTCTTGTACTAAAGGGTTCTTGAGGTGGTGCCATCCAGTTATCCGGTATTTTCAAACATTTTGGTCTAACACGTACCATACATTTTCAAATATATTCAAATCTGGAGACTGTGGAGAGGTGTGCAGTTGATGACAAACATTAAATATTAACCATTATTTAGTTTCATTGGCTGTATTCTTTAGTTTCATTGGTTGTGTAGTTTCATTGTCCTGGAATATAAACTGATTTTTGAATCCCAATTTAGCTGCACTTGCTAAAAGGTTGCCCTGCCAAAATCCTCACATAATCTTCTGCATATACGGGTAAAATCCCTTCAATAGGTACAAGATTTCTATCTCCAAACCATTACTATGCCATCTCCATGTTTCACAGTAACCATAAGATTTCGCTTTTTAAGTTCCTCATTTTTCCTATGCCAAATGGTTTTTCGTCTATCAGATCCAAACAAATTAAACTTTGTCTCATCAAAGAATAGCACATTTCTCCAAATCTGATGGACTTGTTAATATATTCTCTAGCAAAAGTAAGTTTTCTTTTTTCCGATTGGTCTCACTAAAATAAGGTTTATTTTCTTGGGACCCTTCCATAAAAACCTTTAGAATTCAACAGATTCCTTACCATTTTCGTGCTGACATGTGCCCCAGGAGTCGATTAGACTATATTAGCTAGGACACTTGCACCCTGGGATGACCTTTGCATTGGTTATTCGCATTCTTCATATCTCCCTATCATCTATATTAATTTAGAAAAATGAAGACCCAAGAAATCTGATATTTCACGACACAATTTTTGTTGGTTGTGCAATAAATTCACTTTTTCATGATTGGAAGGACTCAGTTCACTTATTTTGGGCATTATTAAACAGTTAAAAATGTGTAGGATCTTACACGCTTGAAATATTTTAGAATACTGACAAAAAAAGAACAAGATTATACTCTAGGAAGTAAAAACAACCAGAAAAAAACAGACCTTTGCACTAATGTACAAACAAAGAAGGTGTGCAAATACTTTTTTCCAAGAGTTTGTTATTTTAAAATATTTTTTTATTATAATCAAGGCTTTTAATGGAATATTTACTGTTATTTAACATAATTTAGTTACATTTATTATTTGGTAAGCTTATTTCATTATATAAAGAAAAAATGGGAAGTGCAAATACTTTTTCCCCCACTGTATCTCTAATATGGATGGAAATATAGAGGGGGAGAGGAAAATGACAACTACCACCATCCATATTTACCCACCATTTTGGAATTTATAGATTCAAATACTGCTATTTTTAAATAGTTCTTAAGTAGAACTTTACGAGAATATATAATGTGTGGAGGTCACCAGCTATTCATTTCAATAACCCTCCACACTTTAGCCTCCTAAATGATTTTTGAGAGTAATTTTTCAAAAGTGACTACATGAAAAATAAAATACAAATGCATTATAATTGTCCTTAATTTACATCTTCTCATTATAAAGATAAAAATGTTTGGCAGAAAATGCATGTTCTTAATGATGGGACTAAAATAATCCTTATAGAAACAGACAACATATTTGTTGTATTCAGGCTTATTTAAAATACCAATGCTATATTAACATTTCATGTACAAAGGTTATGTATGATGGGTACAAGTTCCCAACAACTTTTAAAGCTACCTAGTTTAGTTAAATTTACTTTGTTATTTTATTTGTGTTCTTACAGAATACCGAAAAAAAAAAATGATAGAAACACAATATTAATTGTTGGATCGAAGGTCACTTAAGAGACATGCTTTCTATGACATTCTACCCAACACTAATTTTAGTTTTACTACCTATCGGTCTAAAAATATATATCAATTTTCAGGACAGTAGGAGTGCAATATGCTGTAGAACTGTATCAGACGTATGACAGTAAGGTAATACTCTTTTTATAAACATATACATTTTCAATAATTTTCATACTTAGTTCTTACAAACTTCCTTTTCAATACAACTAATATAGGAATCATTTAATCATATTGACAAAGAAGAGTCTGATCACGCAACAGCACTATACATGGAAAATACAGATGGGCATATTCACCCACATAAACTTACACCGCCCCCCCCCCTAAGTTTCCTTCCGAATTAAGTGTATTTCATATGTTGATGAAGAACTGGTATTTATACTGTTGTGTCAGATGAGATTAATGTATGTTTAATTCTATGATTGAAGACTTGATATAATTACTGGAAAGGAAAAGGTGTCTTATTTGTTTTCCTTCTTATTTAGACTTACTTATTTTATTTTTCAAGGGTGTTCAAACAATGAGAAATATAATTATTTCCCAAATACAACATAGAATGAAAAATTAATTAAAAGTTATCTTTTTCATTTATTGTTTACTTTTAAGTTCAAATATATCATCTATAGTTAGGAAGCTACTGAAAGCCATTTACTAAGAAGGCACTCCGTATTATATTAGAAGGGGGGAGATTTTTTGGAGAGAGAGCTAGCAAATGAAGATGATTAATGGACAGCCTGACATAATTTTTTGAGTCCCTTTAAACTACATTGACACTAAAAATGAACAATTTGGTGGATAATATAACACATAGCACCCTATTAAATTATTTCAAGTAGTTCTGGTAATTGTAATCTTTAGCATTACTAATGTTTTAAAAGCAACTATTCTTACCATCAATTAACATAGCACTATTTTTTTCAAGTGTTTTCTTTGCTAACATCTTTCTGTCTGTGGATGAATAAAGTACTGGGACATTGAGTTTATATTTCTACAATCTAATAAACTTTTCATAATAAAAGTTGTCAGAAAAATTAGATCCATTATAGAGAAAGTGAAATTTCTCTATAACAGATCATCAAAGGGCCTATAAAGTATTTTTTTGGCAGTTCTTTAAGAAAGAGTCTACCAAAGAGAGTATAATTACAAGGGCTTTTATTCTGCAGATGAAAATGGCAGATTAAGAAAATTCATTATCAAATGGAGAAAAGCAAATCATTTCATTTGCAGATATGTTTCATTTTTAATAAATAAATGAGCAGAGAAATATGTCTTAAATGAATTTGAATTGGCCAGTCTTTGAAGATACACATGAGAAATCAGAAGAAAATATACCCAGTCTACTTCTGTTTTTTCCCTCCCCCCCAGTCTCATTCCTTTAGCTCAAGGTATCATAGTGGACTGGTGGTCAAAGGAGGACACAAGCATGCTACTGTGGGTAATTTCCTATTTTTGTTATTTATTTTGTTGATACAACTTCATTTTTCTCATGTTACAGGTTTGTGAATTAGTTGAACCCTGTGTTAATGACATTTGTTCAATGATAAAGCCCATAAACCTTGAGAAGGATGAAACTTTTGTAGATTCAGAAAACGATGTCTTATCAATGGGTACATCACTTTTTGAACTTTATTTGATTCTGCAAAAGTATTTAATGTGAGTGTCATATAAGATTACAGGTTATAAATATTAACTGTTTTTGTTATCAATATTATTAAAACATACTACGTAAGAATTTCAGACAGGATGAAACTAATGCAACAGTGTGCAATATAATAAAAATACCAATAATATTTTTAAATCTTTTAGTTGCTACATATTGTTAAGATTTAGGGTTTATGGAAAAAGAGATGATAAACATTGCAAAGGAAAATAATAATGGAATTGTTCTTCATAATTTACCATGAGACAAATGAAATAGGTTCCCTGGCCAATGAAACAGTATAAATATGAAAATTGATACCATGGATGTTAAAAACTCTAAACACTGAAATAAATTCTTTTGTTTTGATAAGTACTTCATTACTCGATACCCAAAATCATAAAAATAATATAAGAATCAGTAGCTAACTAAATACTGTCAATTATAAAATAATGTAAAAACAAGTCTAATTAAAGTCCTTTTCTTTAACTTTTTTATAAAATTTAATTTTCTTTAATAAAAATGCTCAAAATATTTCCCCTTTGATAGTTAAAGGCATTGATTACAAAGAAAGCTGCTAAATGGACAAAACCCGTTTATTTTGATTTTTAACAATTGCCTTAAAACATTCATAAGTAGTGGCTACTTCAATTCTATTCTCTTAAGAAATAAAGATGAAATCACAATCTCACTTATAAATTAAATTCAAAGAGATAAAATTTTACTTTATATATACATACATATATGGCAGATGAAGTTCTAGGGACCTCAACTTTTGCTTCATTTTTACCAAACTTGATTTGAACTCGAATTGAAACATTTTATGTAAAATTAAAGATCAAGTTTGTTAATGGCTGAAATCTGACTCGGGAAAGGATGGTGTAAAATAAAAAATTCGAAATAACTCCATTATTATAAGTAGTCTCGAAAACTGTGACATATCTAATCTTGTTGAAAATTTAATTCTCTACAATAGTTGTTCTATACTTATTCTTCTCCAACTCAAATATTATCCGAGATATTTGCATTTTTTTTTAGTTTTTAGCATTAAGTAAACATCCACTTTCCTCATCTCAAATCGCACTGAGCCTATATATCACAAAGAACCTGTTCTATGTGAGATAAATTTGAGACATTATTTCATTCTGGAGGATATAATTTTTGGAAGACTTAATTTTTTAATTGATATTTAGCCTAAACTAAGCCTCAGTTTAGTAGAAGAAACATGATAGTATCTTATGAAATTCTCGTAATTTTAAGGCATTACTCGCTTAAGGCATAATTTTAAGGCATAATTTCTCGTGAAATTATTATATGAAGGGGAAGGTGTCCTTGACCAGAGCTCTGAGCGGTGTCAGATTAAAAAATTTACTACTGGAGATATAACAGGAAGGAAGGGCTCCGGGCGACCATTAATGGATATTGATCCATGTAGGTAGGTCTTCAGTCAAATCCATCCACAATTACTCGTGAACTTGCCAGGGAGTGTGGTGAGTCAAAATATATTGCTACACGCCATCCATTATCACTGGGGAAGGTGAAAAAGCGCAGTAATCTGTTCCCTCACAAACTTGCTCCTCAGCAATCAGATACTTGGTTAAAAATTTATGGAAATTTATTGAAAAACCTTTCTGATGAGATTTTACTGGAGATTGTCACCTGTGATGAAAATTTGGTTTACTGGCGAAATCCAATACCCATGTGCAACGGCTAGATTGTGGACAAGTTGCTTTTCCGATTGCTGCAAGGAGGCAATTTGTAAAACAAATCCATGCTACGAACAACTGGAAATATAATATGTGAAGTTGTTACATCATTATACTGCTTTGATCAACCAAAAAGAAGTTTCATTCCAGCAAGATAATGCTCGTCCTGACACTTCCCGTCACACCAAAGAAAAGTTAAAAGAGCTTCATGGGTTCGAACTCCTGCCTCATCCACTATATAGTCCAGACCTCACTCCATCAGATTACTACTTGTTTTGATCCATGGCCCATTTTCTTCAAGGGAAAACATTTGATAATTTTGAAGTTGAAATTGCAGGCTGTGTTCTTTGACAGCCACCCCAAGGAATGGTATCAGTGTGAGACCGAGCAATTGCAAATGGCTAATGACGGTAGATAGCAATGGACTATACTTTGCGTATTAATTAAATTTTATATCAAAGAAATAATAATATATATATTTTATTGAAAAACATTCATTTTTTTTTAATACACTCCATTATTTATTTCAAAGGTTACACTTTTCTAGTGAGGATGGGGACTTAGGATTATATAAATATATTTTTTCCTATCCACCTCTTTTAAAATATATATATGTATTCCTTTTAATAGCAATGCTCTATTCTTTCTGAAAGGTATTGAATTTTTAGTTGTTTCTTTTTGGCATTCTATTTTCATTATATTTATCACACCATTATATTCCAGACTTGGTCAAGGTATAATTCCCACTGATGTTGGTCAGCTAAGGATATCCCAATTTCACACATGGTTTCAGAAAGCTGTTGCTCATTGGTTGGATATTGCCGTTTTTAAGGCTATGATGAGAATAAACAAAGCTATAGAACTAGATGAGCTTAAACCAGTTGATGCAACTGTAAAATATTCATCTTCTGCTGTTGATACACTTTCTATATTTTACCAGGTAAATTTAATGTTTTATTGCTCATTTTCTTAGCTGTAACTCTTTTGCTATTCCCACTTTTCATAACTTATATTAAACGGTTTTTCAAGATTCTTTAGTTTTTTTTGTACTAGAAAGTTTCAAAATTTCATAGATATTCTACAATTAGCTGATGCAATACAACATTTAAAATATATACTTACAGTTTCTTTTACTTATCTTTTTCTTTTATTTATGCAAGCTGTATTTAGAAAAATAAACGGGACAGCTGCAAAATAATAAATTGTTACAATGATACATCTCATTCATGCTTTCCATTCAAGTTCATTAATTAATGAATATTGGAACATGTTATATGTATAGGTTTTACCTGGCTTTACCATGGACAGAAGACCTGATTAAAACATGTATTAGTTGCTAATTTCAATTTCTAAATAATTTACAATTATTGTTATTATTTATGAAATTATTATATTCTTTTATTGCCACATATATTCATGAGATTATCAGTATAAAATGTAAGATTATAATTACTTCTCATATTCATTCTTAGCAGGCATGGTAATCATTGTACTAGAGACCAGTGCCTGTAAATAGTATGTAGTTAAATAAATTTAAATGATTGAATTTTATGATTTGATCTCTTGGTGTGCACACAGATAGACACTATAATTGATTATAAAGTTCAACTCGTATGATATTGTTACACTCTATTTCACACATTTCAGCTATAATAAAAGGATTATTTTTGTATTTATTCAGTTCTAAAATATGTTGCTTTTCGCCATTTAGGTTTATCTAATGAAAGAACATTAATTTTTCAGATAAAAATATTTTGGTCTCAACTATCCTGGCCTGATGTAGAAGGAAATTATACTTTCCTTACCAAAATAATTGATGTAAGTAAATTTCAAATTTTATTGGATTTATACATTTTCTAAAAAAAACAAAAACACCCTTATGAGCTCAAACCACTTTGATACCACACATGAATAAATA
Organism: Riptortus pedestris; assembly: GCA_019009955.1. Classification (NCBI taxonomy): domain Eukaryota; kingdom Metazoa; phylum Arthropoda; class Insecta; order Hemiptera; family Alydidae; genus Riptortus; species Riptortus pedestris. The sequence goes on from CM032233.1 coordinate 38,678,618, forward strand.
AAATCACTTTTCGAGATCTGAATTACTCTTTTAACTTTTTATCATTTATTACATATCTACACCATTCCGTTTAAAAGATAATGAATTTGCATCAGAGTTACACACACACAAAAGTACCTCAGACATTAATAGAGAATATCATTTCTTCATCTCACATATAATGAAATAAAAAGTCACATTAGTATAGTCTGTGACTTGTAAACACTTATTAGAAGGACATCTTGCTTGCCTCTTCATCACATTTAAATAATTATGTATAATATCATTTTCCTATGAACTAAGTACACAATATAAATATATCTTTGGACTTGCCCTGGAATTCTGCGCCAGCAGTCTTCCCACTCATAGGGAAATAATTTTTAAGTTTTAAGAGATGGGTAAATTCACTGGAAGTTGTTGCTAGTAGACATAAGGTCTGCTAGGTGATGAAAAAAAAACTGGAGCTGTACTGAATAAGCATAAGATTAAGAAGGACAATGCATGTGCCTAAGAACACACAGTATGGAGAAATTATCATTAACATTAATAGAAACATAGTCTCATCTATAAGTACTGCACAGATTATCAGATGCTGGTCAGCAGCATCATCTATGAGGTTACAGCATGTGTACCAGTGTCACAAAAAGCTTAATCTATCTATACTAAATGCACTCACTGAAAATCCTATAAATACTTAACAAATCATTATTTTTTAATATATTAATATCAGTATGTTTACTTAAAAACTATGGAACATAACCTGGAAACCTATATCAACCAGGTCAAAAGTTATAACCAAGATGTGAGTCTAAGTACTGTTGGTTGTTGATTATATCACTTAGAACAAATGCTAGTTAACACTTCTGTAGATTTTGTTCTTCATCTTGTTAATTAATTATAATACGGGCTTCAGGATATATGCCGATGCTGTGTTTACTATGCTGAAAAAATGGGCGCAAGAGTTGAAACAATTGGAGAAACTGATTCCGTGTATGGGAAAAAATTTGAAGTGACTAATGAGGTATAGTAAATGTACATATTTATTTTTAGCCTAAATTGAGTTTTCATCAGCAAATCTAACAATTTTTCCATTATGTTTTAAAATCCTCCTATTTTTATATTGAATACATACATTTCCTAAGACCAGTCTCCATTTCCGATAATGGATGCCTTGATAATTTATTAGTAATATTTCTTCACTGCCAAATGTAAGCCAGATATTATAAGAATTATAGGTTTTTGATTGACAAAAATTTATTTTTATATATGGCATACTGTCGAATTTGAAGTTACTTCTTGATAATAATATATCTTCTTTTTTATTTTTTATTTTAGTGGTGCCTTGCAATAAATAATATTGATTATATAAGACAGTCCATTGAACCATTTGTTGATGAGCTAGGTATAAATGACATTTTACAAAAGCTCACTGATTCACGAAATCCAACTGCTGTTGAGCACTGCAAACAAACAATGCAACTTGTAGTTGATAATGCGGTGGAAAATGTTCGAAATAAAATAATAGACCTTCTTGATATTATGTCTCAAAAGGTAAGAATCAATTACTTTTTATTCCAGAATATATGTGACATTCTTCAATTTACGTAGCCAGGTCTGTGAATAGCATTTCTATTTATTAAAATATTTTATTTAAGATTGGTCCAACTTGATTTCTGATTCATCTTCATCGGTCTATGTCTTCACATTTCTAAAATACTTATCATCCATTCAACTTATAAAATGTGGTCATTATCAAAAAATAAATCTGATTAGTGAAAAAAAGCAGCATTTATTTAGGATTAAAAAAACAAACTAATTGTTAGTAATACAAAGTGAAATTTAATAAAAACTGTTTTTATGATTATCAAGGATAAAATGAATGTTAGTATCTCCACTTGAGTTTTTATTTGGCAAAGTACATTGAGGGCCTATGCCCCATTATCAGTGTCCAATACACAAATTATTGAAACTTTATTCTAAAAGTCTCAGTTTATTCAAATTTCCATAAAGGTCACATATTACTTATTCATTGAGGAGTGCTAGCTGCTAGGTGTTATTGCTCTTGATCAAAAACACAAATACAAAAAATATATAACAAAAACAAATTAAACACCAACTATTTAAGCATGAAAAACTTATAACAAAAAACAGAAATGCGACCAAAAACATTAATAATCAACAATAGAGAAAACAAGCAGATTTCCCATGTGCGTCACTTATTTGCGTAGGTGGAAATCAAGTGGATTTAAGTAACTTTTCCTACTCTGCTTTCTGCTCAATGAAATGAACTTTTCGCCTCACAAGTGAAAAATAAGGCTATTACCAATTAAAGAAAATTTATTAATAACAATCAAATAAATTATTAATTATTTTCTAGATGACTCCTGTGGTCAGAAGGTTCCTCTTGGAAGGAGGGGAAATTCTTAACCAAGGAAATAACCACATGGACAGGTTGATGCGCTATCTTGATGACAATTTAACAACATTGCATTCCCAACTCAACAAAGAAAACTTTGATAAAATTTTATATATTTTGTGGGAGAAAATTTATGAAGTGCTCAGTGAGTTAATTCAAGACAGCTTAGAGGTAATTATTATCAGTATTGTAATTTAAAACTATCTAAATAAATTAAACTAAATATGGCTGAAAAACAGCACATTGCATTTTCTGATTATTTACTTCTAATAATTGGGTTGTGTTTCAATATTGACATGCAATAGCATTTAAACATTTATGTTCAGCATTGCTTCTTATGCCTCTTATGTGCTGCTCCTTAAGACCTTCTAATATTTTTAGCAAGGTTCTTTTTTCTAAATCAACATTGTTTTCCTATTTTCTTTCATGAGAGTACTCATTTCACTATCATACAAGACAACAGGTCTAATTGCCATCTAGTATCTTCAGTTTTGCTTTTTGAGAGAGGGTTTTGAATAAGAGAGCTTTCTGCGGAGCATGGACGCGTCTGTTCCACATGCTAACATCTATGTTTTTCCTTTTTGTTACCATTCCTCAAAGATTTTTAAATTATGTGAAAGTAGGAAATATGTACTCCCCAAAATCATCGACCCCACTTTACAATTTCATCTAGCGATGTGTACTCGATGATCAGCCAGTAATGTTGGCATCTACTGACGGGTATGAAAATATTTACATTAACTTATCCTTATTTTAGTGAGCCAGACTAACTACCTGACATAAAAGGGAATTAACAGAGCCCCATCAAGGAATGTGGTGTTGGTAATAAGCCTAGTGCTAGTGTTACACGAGTTGGCCATCCAAAATATTTCAGCTGTAGAATTTTCCTTGCTTAAGGATATAAAGATTAAAACTAAGATATTCTCTCTCAAGGAAATACATAAAGCAACCTAAGTCTGAATGACTTACTGGAACGAAAAAGACCACATTTTGTGTAATTATTAAACATTCCTCTCCTTTCTGATGCACGAGACTACCAGGGAACTGGCTCTCTGAGAATGAATCGAATGACACAAAGCATTCTGGTCTGGAGATGGTAAATGCTTGGACAAGCTAGCAAAGAATGTTTACTGGGAATGATTCTGACACAAGTGCTGGAAGTGAAGTGATGAAAACTAAGTGCAAAAGAAAGGTAGGGGAGGGTGAGAAATGTGTTGAAAGTGGTGATACACAAAGTGTAGTGAATATCAAGGAAATACCAAAGTGAATTTCATCCATGAAGATTGACTTTAGATCGCCAATTCACTTTTGGTTAAGATGTTTGAAAAGGCTCATGGGTATAATGTTGATCTCCTTCACCTCTTCATTAACTTCTGATAAGCATATAAAAGTATTGGTTAACTAAAATTCCTGGAGGCACAACAGTTAGGTTGCTTAGCGAGCTCACTATATGATAAGAATACCTCTAGAAAAGAATTTTATGGTTCGGCCAATCTTCAATTTAATATGCATGATGGTTTTGAGGATACCACAGTCCTAAGTCAAGGCTATCTGTTATCACTTATAATTTTTAACCTTACCCTGGTAGTGATAATCCAAAAAATAAGGATTAGCACTATATACAATAGGCTCATACTGAATTTGGAATATGCTGATAAGTTTATCATTGATTGCAAGGTTTCTTATTTTTCTTAGTTTCCTTGGAGGTACTTTTGATTTTCATCATGAACTAGGAACCTTCAATTTAGAACAGTTTAAACTTTTGAACAGCACTATTCAATGTTGACCTTAGTAGACGTAGAAAGGCTCCTTGCTCAGTACTTGGTTTCATAATTTTCCTCTGACACGCATGAAGAAAAATAACATTTTTGGATGAACAGTCCATAAAGAATTAAGGCCTGCCACCCAGCCTTAGTGGGGGATTGAGTAGTCAGATTGACACAGTGTGGTGGGTATATTGACTCATACTCATATCCTTATAAATTTAGTGGGTTCAACGGCATTTGCAACAGTTTATACAAAGTAAAAATATTTATTGAATACAAATATAATTAGAGCTATGTTGCTAGCTACTGATGTAATTTTTCTATTTTAATAATCAAACTTCCATTGGTACAACTTATTTTTTTTTTCCTTGGTCTTTGTGCTACAACCATTACGAGTAATATTTTTTTTTCCAGAAAAAAAGACCAGCTACTTTCTTTGCAAATATGGATGCTGCCCTGCAGATTCTAGTTGGGTTTTTTAAACAGTCTGAAAACCTTGAGAATAATGAGTCATTTAAGCGTATTAAAGATGTTTTGAAATTCCATGGCATGGAGACTGAAGAACTCATCCACGCTTATTACATAGAAAGATATAAAGAACAAACTAAGATGACAGATTCTCCTGATGGATTACTTACTGTTAAGGCACAGTTTGTGAATAATTCCCTTCGAATTGAGATACTAAATGCTCGTAATTTAGTAGCTTATGACAGAAATGGTATGATTTAAATTATTTTTTTTTTTAAACTTTATGATTACTTTTTTCACCAATCTATTAACTTTAAATGTATTTACTAAATTAAGAATTAAAACTCTGTTTATTAATGTGGATTAATTAATCTAACTGAACTAAATCTATGAAGTCAATGAAATCTCTGATCTTTCAAAAAATGTAATTGACTTGAATCATCTAGAAGCAAAAGAAAAGCCACAATTGTATTACTACTACAAAAAACTTATTCCCATTAATTTGTCATAATTTATCCTTTCAATTCCTCATTTTCCTCATTATTGTGATCATTGAGATTAGAACCATTGATATATTAATAAAATTACTAGTGAGAAACAATTACTTGAATTCTTTATACTTATAGGCACACATATAGGGACAATGTACAAGTCTAGCTCATGAACAGTTACATAATAGAAGACTAGGTTTTCTTGCTGTCTTTCATTGAGCTCAAATGTATCTCATTTTTTCATTTTCTGGATCACTCCCATGAGTTACAAATATATCAAGATGGCTTCTTGTGCTACATTTAATTGATCTATGGATTGTAGAGTTTGGTGGTCAAACTCCTTGCAAATCACCAATTTTATTTGATTTAAAAAAAATCATAAATAACAAATTCTGAATTTTTTAAACCACTTAAATAAACTGTATTTATCAATAGCATAATTACCATAAGCTTTGACAAGCATTCGATTTAATTCTGTCATTCACATTATCTAACATAACTGTAACTCAATACACTTTTAGTTAGTTTGTAGACTTCAATTTTCCACGACATCAAAATAACCTTATATATAATAAAATATATTATATAAAAGAACACAATTTTTCCTAACCCCATAGCCATCCATTTAGTGAGATATTGTTTCTCATTGTATATGTATACGCACGCGCATGCACACACACTCACTCACACTTACATATATTCAAGCTGAGGCCTTGGCAGGCCGGAGCATCCGCTATATTGCCCAAATACTCGGAGTGGCATGATCTATTATCCATGATGCAGTCCGGCATTTGGAAGAGACTGGGAGCTATGAGCAGAGGGCCGGCAGTGGCCGTTCGAGGGCCACTAATCGATCAGATGATCGATTTATGGCCCTCTCAGTTTTGAGATACAGGCATTTAACAGCTCCTGAGGTTCAGGTCAGGCTCCAAATTGCCTGAAATACTTTTGTCAGCTCAAACACCATATGGCGGAGACTGAGGGAGCATGGTCTTCAAGCGAGGCACCCTGCAGTAGGACCCCAACTCCTTGAAAGGCATTAAAGGGAAAGATGGTTATTTGCTGAACAATATTTCCATTGGTCAGAGGAGCAATGGACAGCTGTTTTATTCACAGATGAGTCTTGATTTGGTTTGTACCACTCAGACGGCTGAAACAGAGCGTGGTGACGACCAGGGGAGCATTTTGCTCTATGTACTCTTTGTGAGTCCCTGCCATTCGAAAGGCGATTAGTTATGGTTTGGGGAGGAATTAATTTTCATGTTCTTACCGAACTGATTGTTCTTGATAATGGAGGTCTGTCTGCAGGGAGGTACATTGAGGAAGTGCTTCAAGAGGCTGTAATCCAATTTGCTACATTTATTGGTGATGAGTTCATTTTAATGCAGGATAATGCTTGTCATACTGTAAGAATTGTCACTGAATACTTGGAGCAAGTGGGAATCACAGTTCTTGACTGGCCTGCACGATCTCCCGACATGAATCCTATAGAGCATTTGTGGGATAATTTAGGGAGTTAGATCCGTCATCCTCCTCCTAGTGATTTAAATCAGATCCAAATTGCTCTTCGTGAAAAATGGGTTGCTGTGCTGGTGGAGTATATCAAAAATTTAATTTCTTCAATGCCTGACAGAATAAGGGCCTTTCGCCATGCAAGAGGGGATAATACCCAATATTAGAAGGCCATCCGATATAAAAAAATGTAAAAATTATGAATTATTAGTTTTTAAAAAAGTATTAATTTCTAGTGTTTTTACTTTTTAATTGTATTTAATTAATATAAATTATTTGTTTTAAGTTAGTTTTGAGAGTGTTTTGCTGCTCTGTATGTATGTATGTGTGTGTATATATATATATATATATATATATATATATATATATATATATATATATGCAATGGTAGAAAATAAGCCACTATTTATTTGGCATGGGTTAGGGAGGTGGAAAGGTATATATTTAATACATTCTATATATTAAGAAAATAAATTCTGTCTTCAAATTGTAGTTTGTGGGCACAGAATTCGATATGCTCAACTTGACTTAAACTATCCCGTTTAATGAAACTTGTATTATAGTGAATTTAACGTCTTTGTCAGCTGTCAAAGATACCAATGTTACCGTTTGAGGGTACCTACACGGTCAGCTAGGATATCTATATAGGGAGATCTGGATTTATATTTACACACCTGGCAAGCTCTTGAAAATAACAAATACTATGACACTCAGAGACCAAGGACAATTTTATTTTATTTACATCTACCATCTGATCCACCATGACAACTGTAGAGCCACTGAATATTTATTACACTCTTGATTTCAATATAAGTTTCATTATTATTTTATAATTAAAACAATTCTGGAGAAAACAAAGCTTAAATTCAATTCATGTGTACTTATTTGTAAGGTAAAACTGAAATGTATTAAATCTTTCCTATATAGTTATGCTCATCAAGAACACCAGACATAAATTCAGTTGAATGGATCTTATTCATTTCATTCATAATTTTGATGAAATGACACAGCATAGATGAAATTTCAATTTATAATAAATATTTTAGGATGCCAGAGATCTTGATTATTAAATATTTTGTATTATTTTTTTTTCTTTTGCAGGTTCTTGTGATCCATATGTAAAAATACATCTTCTCCCAACTGAAAGATTTACTGATATCTCCAAGCCAAAAACAAAGGCTCAAAAGAAGAATCTTTTCCCTCTTTTTGATGAGTCTTTTACATTGTATGTACTGCATTTCGTTAATTTAAATTCAAATGTATATTATAACAATGCTAATTATAACATCTACGGAGATCATCACTTACATTTTGTTTACTTATATTTGCATGTTTTATGATAGTGTGCCACTTTACAAAATCAGGCTCATGAGTTGTAGATGATTTTTGGTTAATCACTGCAGTTGCTCACCCAACAGTCCTTGCATTCATATATTATCTTGAATTGTTTTGTCTAATTCTACCAAAGCAGAGAACCATTACACTATGGTGGACAATAGGTTCTTGACTGGACGAGGTGAGCTTCTTTTAAACAGGCCCATAAACTCCAGGAGGTTTATTGAGCATCACATGATTTTAATATATAATGAATGAAGGGCAAGAAAAGGCTATTTATCATTGTGTGTGTGTGTGTGTGTGTGTGTGTGTGTGTGTGTGTGTGTGTGTGTGTGTGTGTGTGCATGCATGCATGCGAGTCTGCGTGTGTATTGCTTGCAGTTTATTGTATATATGCAGGAAATTATGAATGAGTGTATGGTTGGATTTCATTGTTTTTAAAAACTTGATGGAAAACCCACTGGAGGGTTTTCCTGTCACAGGTGTAGTGTGACATGATATATGAATTTATTATACCCCAGTACTACTTAAGGTTTCTTGATGATCTTCCCCCTAATATCAATTTTAAACATGATGAAATTAATCAAAAAAATATAAAAGAAGAAAATTATTATTAAAATATAATACAAGAATTTTATCATGTATGTTATGCCTCATCAAGATACAAACACTCAATCTGTGAAAACCCGCTCAACTGACCCCTTCGCTATTTTTGTCAGATGTAGAGTCAACACTCTTTTTTTACTAATAAAACTTACCTAGATGTTGTGTTGATAATCACTTCAAGAAATATTGCCACAAAATAGTATATTTTGTCTATTTATACAATTATTATAACATATATTTAAATGACGTAGAGAGTAATTGGGTAATGGCTACTTTAGTACTCAATTATCCAAAAGATAGAGTATATTTTTGATGATTAAAATTCCAGACACCTTCATTATTTTTCTTCAAGCTAAAATGAATGAAAATTATATAAAAAGTTAATGGAAATAATATATCAATTAATGTTTTACAGATATATATATATATATATATATATATATATATATATATATATATATATATATATATATAAATAAAAAAAAAAATATCTCCTACATATGCACATGTATTCAAAATATTGGAGGTTCAATGCCCTCCATCCTTTGGGTTTTCCCTAAACCCTTCCACTCCTACTTACCCTTACCTACTTCTTATAAATAATGTGACCACTGAGCTGTGAGATTGTATCTCCCTGCTCTCCCAGTAACATATTGGTATATAAGTATTATTTCATTGTACTATTTTGCTCTCATTCCCTTTCGTATTTTGTTTAATCCATTATCCCTTTTATTCAAAATTATGTTAATCCACACAACTTCTTTTAATATATTTTGTTCGTATCCCCCATTATCGAACTGTAAAAAAAAATTATATATATATATATATATATATATATATATATATATATATATATATATTATTTTAGCCAATTTCTTATACTATTTTCAATTATTGTAACTCTAAAGAAGGTACCAAAGGTGTCCAAAACTGTAAATACCAAATATACACTGATATTTTGTTTGAGTACTGCGGTAACCAGTACGCAACATTCCTCTGTCATTTAAAACCAGCTCAACTTCCTGCAGGCAAAACAAATATTTTTTTCAAACTAATTGCACTTATAACAAAAAATACACTGGAATATAATTAATAAATCTCATGAAGCACTAAAAATTATAGTAATTGATGATGATATATATAAAAAAAAATAATAAAAAAGTGATAATAGAAATTTTTAAAGAAGATAATATATACATAATATTTATTATTTCATATATATAATTTAATGCTTAGACATATGTTTTTTTTTTGCAGGCAGCTCAAGCAAGAACAGAAAGATATTGAAAATGCAATGGTTCAATTCATTATTAAAGACCAAGACTTTATATCTAGTCAGTTTATAGCTGAAGCTTTTCTACCCTTTAATGACATTCCAAAAACTACAGTGGAAACATCATTGCAAGAAATGACACAAATTCATCTAAAACTTAGTAAACCTTCTTTAAAAGGTAATACTAGAAATTATTAATCTGGAAACTGTATCTATTATTTCAACAGTAATAGTCAGGACTTATGAGATTTTCTTTTGCTTTCCTACATTTTTAATGTAACCGATAGCAGAAAGAATAGATAATTAAAAATTTCTGTTTTTTCTTTTCAAGGAAAAAAAAATATTGGAGAGTATCATGATTGTTTATTAGAAGCTAATCAGGAAATATAAAGATGTTTCATTTTAATATATATATATAAATATATATAATTATATGAATTTAAAATGGTCTGATAGTTACAAAATTTTATGGAAGCTCTTGACAAATTGTCAACTGATTGTCGACTGACTGACTCTTTCTGCTAAGTCAGTGGTAATTTTCCTAAATAAGATCGAATCAGCGGAACAGAAAAACAATTTTTTTGATAGCTAATCATAGAAATTCAATAATTATCACAGTTCTTGGTGTGATTCTCTTTTGGGTTAGTAAGCACAAGAAAATGAACAAAATTAGTATCAGTGTTAGTTCATATTGTTTTTGAGAGATTTAACATTTTTAATTAAACTGTCTACTCAATGAAAAGTGGATCTTTGAACATAATTAATTTTCATTAATCCTGACCCTCTCTACTATTCTAGAAGGCTGAAAATTGGCAGTCTGAATACTCATTGAAAGCAAATGAGGATAAAGAGCGCATTTTCAAAATAATTCTATACAATGGGTTGTAGCTAATAACATACAAGAAGATCTTATTTTTACAAATTTGTATTACAGTTGCAAAATTTAGTTAATTTGAATTTACTCTACATAACTGTTACTATTTTATATCTCTCTTATTTATTATTCTATATTAATTATTTTATTATTTTGCAGAGTTAGAAGTTTTAAAGGTTCTTGACCATAGGCAAGGTGAAAAACTTGCCAGGGACTTTGTAAAAAGACAAAAAACAAGAATGGCTAATGGAGATGAATGGATATTAGGATAAAAATATTAATCATGTTTACTATTTTGTATATAAGCTGTACAGTCCATAAGTATTAATTATTATGTATATTTATAATCTGTCAGAGATGTATTTTTACCTATTTGTACAAAATAACTGATGTATAATATTATTATTATATTTTTATAATAAATTTTTATTTAATTTGTATCGTTATTATACTGTCATATTTCTCTCTGAAACAATCATGTGGAATAGACATAAATTATTTATGGTGTACTAGAAATGAAAAAAAAAAATGAACAAACAAAATGTTATATAAACTGGCTAAGATGCCTAGTATAGTAATATAATTAAGTTCCTAGTATAGTAATATAGTATAATTATTACTATAGTAATAGTTTAAATTGACATTCACTCTAGCAATGTGTGGGTGTTTATTGAAAGCTGAAAAAACAAAAATATACAAAAGTATCGTTTAATAATATGAGTTGCCAAAAAATGTTTAGAATGACTCGAAGTGCAATACATCATTCAAGATTTTTTAATCCAACCCACAATAACATTGATATATATGATTTTGTATTTCACTTCTTCTTAAATTAAATTATTCTTATTTCTTCTTCACTCGGGAACCATTTGATGCTAAATGTTATTTTTTTTTTTTTTTTTGGTAAGGCTTCAATGTGTACATCTACACTTCCCGTCTGGGCATATTGTTTTCCCGTAAGGGTCAGTCAGGGGACTTATAGAATAGAAATTTTAGTTTTGAAATATAAATGAAAATGAGTTCCTAATCAATCCCTCTTCACTGTTTGATACACCATGAATTATTCAATCATAGTCATTGATAGCATGTATAATAATTAAATATCATCTATAATGTACATATTCCCTGTCAATAACCAATCCATAGTATATATTGTGGAGCTTAGTTATATACATAATAGTAAATGTAAGTAGAAAGCAATTTCACAGGAAATGTTAACACAATTAGCTGTGTTAGCCACCCAAAAATTTCCGCTCCCGCTTGTGTGTTATGAGCATTGGTTTACTTAATTTATTTATACAAAACATTCAAAAAAACGAATTTTCTAGTAATTGATATACCTGGTGTAAATAAATAACAGTTGTACCCAAAAATAATTGAATTTATATTCTAAAAGCAAGGCGAGGGAAAGAGATCGTAGTCCTCCTTGCAACCTCAAGGAATATTGAGTTTAATCACATATTATCTTTTGTTATAATGACATTATCAACTAACATTTCATATTTATAGATAGTACATAGTCATTTCAATAATATCAACATATTGGAGGAAATAAGATAATATATACCACAATTTAAGAGTTTGATTCTGCACGACTTCCACTATCAAACATTGTGCAAGTTCAGCATGACTTTGTTTAAATAATACATTATACAAATTAAATAATCAAAATGCTCTTCTAGTTTAAATGTCTATTGGCAATAAATGAAGAATTTACTTTCTAGTTAAAATGAATAACAAATGGGGAGGGGAGGGGGCAGATATTCATAACCTCCCTAATCAGAATCATAATTTTAACTATCATATCAGTCTAAAAACATAACATCATTTGTCATAATATGCCTATATTAAAAACACTTCAATGAGTACTAATAACATTGTTGTATAGTTTTTAGCGTGTATCTCATGTGTACTTTGTTATAGGACAAAAGTGAAAATAACAAAAACTAGTCTAAATAACAAAATAAACACCTTCAGATTGTGCATGCTTTCTTAAAATGCCTCCCTTACTACCCCCACTCTTAGTCGTCCCTAAAAATGTTGCTATTGCTTATAATCATGGAAGAGTTAATGCTAATCACATACCAAGTTTTGTTTAATTCGGTTTAATCATTAGTGCCCAATAAAATTGTTGACTCCTGCTATAGTTTTTGGTGTATATCTCGTTTATACTTCGTTATACGACAAAAGTGAATATTACAAAAGTTACTCTAAATAACAAAATAAACAACTTTTTTTATTTTCATAATGGCCGAAAAACCAATAGAAAACGAAATATCGCTATTTTTAATTTCTGGCTTACCTCATAACCCCCACTCCTGTTCTTTTCAGGGGATATTAATATAGCCTAAAGTCTAAGTTGGGTTAGTAGTAGTATACATACCAAGTTTCATAAAATTCGGTTCAGCCGTTTATGCGTGAAAAGGTAACAAACAAACAGACACCAAAGAAACAAAATGCAGTTATGGTGTCTATGACATGTGAAACGAAAAGTTATCGTGAAATTTCGCGAAAAAAATCAATGCACAGTCAGAGGTTACAATTTTATTTATGTATATATAGGTTGAGCCATACTGGTTCAAAGCAATCAACTCTTCAACTGTAACAATTACTTAATTTCTTTTCATATATTTCTCTACATGTTTCTATCTTCATAAATGCTCCCTCTTGCGTGGTTTACAGTCATTAAAATATAAAAAAAAATCATTTTTATAAATAACATTATTAAAATATACATCTACATCTAAAAATATTTTTAAAAGAGTATTTCCTTGATTTTCTTTGTCCACCCTTGACAATTTTGTTATAATTAATTTTTTACCTTCATTGTTTTATGACTTATTTTTTCCAATTTTTAAATATACAAATATATATTTATATATATATATATATATATGTGTGTGTGTGTGTGTATTTGTAAATAAAACTTTCGAGTTTAAGTAAACAAGTCTCACTTCAATTAAGGTAGTTGAATGTTATCTTTTAGCAGATTTCCCTTAAAGGAAATCAGCTATTGAGGTTGTACTCATGACGGGATTTTCCAAATTTTTCTTCAAATGTCCATCGATCCTACCTAGTAGATGACGAAAATGAGGTCCGTTCAAAACGGTATATATATATCTATATATATATATATATATATATATATATATATATATATATATATATATATATATATATATAGAGATCTATCTATATATTTGTCTGTTACCGCTCTAGCGGTCGCAATTTTTGTTTGATCGTTACCAAACTCGATATTTAGTCGTTTTATGTAAAAAGAAAGATCAAGTTCGTTAACGGCTGAAATCGGACCAGTGGGAGGGGGGGTTTAGAGGAAAAGATTTTCGAAAATTCGAAATATCTCCGTTACTATACGTCGCATCGAACAATTGTACAGAAACATTCTTATTGCAAATTAAATTTACTATAAATATTTTTATATACATTTATTCCCTATCTTGAATATTAACCGAGATATTGGCATTTTTATTAAATTTGAGCCGATAACGGATTTTTGAATTTCCCGCCAAAAGCCAGTTCGGCCCTTTGCCGTAACTGTTCGGCTCTCGTATGGAGATTTTTCTATTGTATAACTTCACGTGGGAAATCTGCTTAGTTTACGCAGCCCCTGCGTGACGGACTTTTACTATTTCCTATTAGTGACATCAGACCTATTCCAAGCTTATAAAAAGTTTTCCTACATGTTTCATGGCCTACATACCATCTCTTCTGGGGCCACTACTTTTCTACAAATAATAACATTAATTTATAAAATCTCCAAGATAATTTTGTTTCATTAAAACATTTATAAGCTTTAAATAAAATTATATATCTGTTAATTTAACTACATACAGTTTACTTAAAGTTATGAAGTACTCGTCCCCTCTTACTCTCATTGAAACACGTCAGCTGACATAACCTTCTTCAGGAATCTCAATTTCAACGACCTCCCCAGCGCGGAAGATTCGTAGAAACATTTCTCTATATTTTGGTTAAGTCATAGTTCAAAACCAACAGAACCAGTTTGGACCAGAAGACGGACTACAACGACGTGAAACACTGAGCACGAGAAGATGAGATAAAAATTCCTTCGCACTAACATCAGAGGTCCCCTGCCGTCTACAATAATCATATTACAGATATATTGTAACGAGCTTCTCCTCCTTTCACCTGATTACGAGGTAGGTTGTACCTAATTCAGCGCACGTTGCTAGATGTGTTGGGCACGGATTCCCACGCTCCTTAGTATGCATTTGTCCATGTAAGAGTGTCATTTATTAAACCGCCTCGAGTACGTGCCGCCCTCTTATCTCAGCCCATAGGTTGGGGAACGCGAGCCAGGCTCAACCTAGGACATGACTCTTCTCCGAAGTTGATGGTAAGTTGGCTTCGCCCGTATTCTTCAGTTCAGGGCATCTTGACAATTTCGCGGGCATTTTCTCACCCCGGAAGTATTGACAGAGTATCTATTATTTAGGTAGGGACTATAATTTTTTTAGGCAATAAAAAAGGTATTCAGGTCTCACTCTTTCACCTCTTTATTATTTTTAAAAGCAAACGTTTCGCCTTCCTATATAAATTAAAATAAATCTACTAGATAAACGTAAGTATGTTTAAGGGGTTGACATATTTATTAGTCTTGGTAATTTTAATTATTGACTGTGAAATGTTAAATAACTAATCAATTTTCAATTCTCATTTATTTATTTATTTCTTAAAATACAATCTAGGGCGTTTAGTGTATGTATGTGTGTACACATACACACACACACATACACACACACACACACACACACACACACTCACACACACAGAGTTTAATTATAGCTAAATTCAAATTAAGGTTATAGACCCTACCTGATTTTAGATAAGCTATTGTTGACAAATTACCACATTGGTTAAGGCTGATTATCATAAGGTTTTTATTCTGCTGCTGCGTTTTAGTTTTATACCCATTTAGGAGTATAATTTTAAAACTCAGATTGACACTCTTTGTTTTTAGAAAAAAATTATAGATGCTTTAAGTATAGGGTACAATAATTACTGATTCGAATTTACCCTATATGGTTTAGCATTGTAAATGCCCAGGGGGCGAAACGTTTGCTGAAAATAATAAACAGGGTTTAGCGTGACCTGAAAATCTTTTTTATTGCCTTAAATATTTTTAATGGTCTCAGCAAGGATTAGGTGCAATTATAATTTTTTTTAAACCCCCATATTGAATATTTTTAACACTTTGGTACATATACATAGGAAAAGAAGAAGAAATAAATAAAAGTCCGTTACACAGGGGCTAAGTAAACTAAGCAGATCTCCCACGAACTGGAATGACGTACTAGTAACGTTATCTCACTTTATATTCTCTATTTATAAATAAAATTTCGATGAGTAGAAGAGGTTTACTGGAGACCAAAAAAAAAAGTACTAATCACTTGCTTAATATTTGAGTCAGAAGAAATTTGTATAACAACAATTGTAGAGCATCACTATTTTAACATTTGGTTCTACATTTCTCGATCAGAACAACGGAGATTTTTGTAATTTTCGAATCCCATCTCTACCCCCCCCCCTCCCTCCACTATTCCTCGATTTCAGCTATTAACTAATATGATATTTATGGTTGAATGGAAAAGTTAAATAACGAGTATGGTATAAACGAAATAAACATTTCAAGACGGTAAAATCTAGATTGATAGCATCATCACACTACCTTTTTGCATGTATCTTACGTAATAGAGCGTTTACAGACAAATATATGTATACAATTTTGAACGGACCTCATTTTCGTTATCTACTTGGTAGGATCGATGAACATTTCAAGATATTTTTCGAAAATCCCATAATGAGTTCAACCTCAATAGCTGATTTCCCCCAAGGGAAATCTGCTAAAAAACATAGGCATTTCCAATAAATAGCCCCCAATCAGTCTTATTTTACGGTTTTACTCTGAATTGTATAATGAAGTCTGAAAATTAGTTTTAGAATAGCTTATGTGTTTAATGATTTTATTACGTAAATTGGAAGATTACATGTTTTTATGACAAAACAGCTTTATGTGAGCTCAGTGAGTTTGATTTAACTGTACGAGAGATGTTTATTAGTGCAGTCATACTTGTTAAGGTTGAGTGTTGTGGGAAAATGCTAGGTGCCTGTAATGAGATTGAGCTTGCTTTAACTGGACAACTATTTAACTCTAAGGAACTACGTGTATAGTCCCACTTCACAATGACTCCCACTTTATACGAGCATCGAAATTCTGAACCAGACCCATCTAATTACGGATCTCCAGCAAGTTCCCATCCAGTCAACAATATACCTTTGCCTGGACCTTCCCTGCATCTTTTAGCAGATTTCTCCTTAATATTCAGAGATTTTGTCTAAAGATTAAGTTCGTTAACGTTGAAATCGGACTGGGCGGAGGAGGGGTATAAAGGGGGCCAAAATTCAATCTCCAATTTATGGAGGAACAAATGATAGAAAATATTTCTAAGTGGTCTTTTAGAGAAAAGATTCGTTACTTAGTTTTTAGATATAATCCAGTGGTCGTATGTGGAATTAAGAAAATATTCAATGATGTGGGAAATGTAGCTTGTTCCTAAAGTGGTAAAATAAAGAATAGAAAGTTGAGGAATTTAAATATAATATATAACAAATTAAATTTTTTTAATACGATAAAGTTCACATAGGGGAGTATACTGAACTTTTAAAAAAGAGAGCCAAACAGCATTTAAAAATATTGATGATATGGATAATATAATAAAATAAAAGGTTGTAAAATACGTTCGTAGCGTTTATCAATATTTCAATTTAGTCCTTTCTGTGTTTGTAAAATCGTGTATACTTGGTCAATAATGTTTACATATTCTAAAAAAGAATTAGTTAAGGGGATTTTATGCATCAGTTTCAACCGAGATACCTTATCTTTAAGCGGTATGTTTGCTCAAAATGGAAGAGAAAAAAAATTCACTTTCGCCATTTAATGATTTTTAATTTCTGAAAAGGAAAATCCGCTGCACAGGCGGTTTGGCTGGGTTGTGATCCCCCACCCACCCTATTCACCAGACCTTGGCCCAGCAGATTTTCACTTATTTCGGGCCCTTCAAAACTCTATTAACGGGAAACACTTTAATTCACCCGAGGACTGCAAAACGCAAATAGAGGAGTTCATTGCGCAAAAATGAAAAGTTCTAGGAGGACGGAATTAAAAAAATATAGATAAGTATAGATAAATAAGATAGCAAAATGTAATAGATCAAATTGGGTCATATATAATTTATTAAAAGTATTTACAAGAATCTGAAGTTTTTATTACAATTACCTACGAACCTATTTTAAAACCCAATAGCATACAATAAAATTCGTACATTTTTTTGATTTTTACAATGCAACAATCTTGGGAAAAGAAAGGAATAAAATAAAAGAGAGCATATATATAATTTGGAAAAAGGCAGTAAACAAAAAGATTGAGATTAGGCATTGAAACAGTAGTTTTTCCAATCTCCTTCTCAAGTAATAAAGTTTTTACATTTTTATATATAGTTTAATTAGTTTGAAATATTGACGCAACTTTTTCGGGATTGTTTTATAACACTAACAGCTATTGTGGAGGTATGTTTTAACAATAGCGAATGTAACCATTTAAAGGAAGCCGGTCTAGGGGAAAGATGTTTCTCCAGGTCATGTGCTGACTCCGTTGTTAGTAGTATATAATAATATATACTAGTATATGATATAATATATACAATAACAATATTTTTAGTAGTTATAAGGGTATTGTACTTCTGATGAGGCGATGAAGTAACAAACGCAAAACATGTTGAATTATAATAGAGTGAAATTGTGTTTCTATAAATTCTGAATCATTGCCTGCAAGCGATCTATTTATATATATATGTATATATATATATATATATATATATATATATATATATACATATAAATCGCATATTTATAATTGTATACCCGAATACAACCGGTCAAACATAGTGAAGAGAAATAGTAGAAGCTAAATGCTAAAATCATTCTTCCTAGATATATGTGAGAGGTTGAAATTGAAAGGTATTTTGCCTAAATAAAGGATAATGTGACTGCTAAGTGGACATGAAGTCAGGCATCAACAAGAAGTGCATTATTTTGCATCTAAAGATGAACTGTTTTTGCGAAGAAAATTTAACGAAAATCTGCAAGGCATTTGATTTTTCTATGGCCCTCCTATGAATAGCCCAGGCTACATCTAGGTAAAACTCCTCATTACATTAGTCACCAGAAACCCATTAACCACCCTGCCAAAAGCGAAGAAATGCTTTTATAAAAATAATAAAATACTTCTTTCAGAGAAAAAAAAACTGTACATATTAAGTACCAATTGTGAAGTATATATACTAAAGATGTCTAATGGGCGTAACAATGTAATAGCTGGTTATGTTAGTCAAATTAAATTTATTTATGTTTATCGTAAAATGTTGGAAGGTCAATAGATGCAAAACAATGAAATATCTTCCATTTATTTATTTTTCTCTCTTCTTGTTTCACACCCTTTTATCTACATACATTATAAAATGATCCCCTTACCGCCGAGGTGGTCACGTCAAGGCTACAGACACGTGCGTAACCTAGAGAAAGATTAAAGAAAATACCTGCATAATTAAAAACGAAGGAAATGTTGTGAGAAAAACAACTGTGATAAAAAATCTATATTATATATTTATCAAATGCTTTAATAAACAGCAAATAGATTTGATATCATTGTGACTAAGTTGATTTTATAATCGATTTCCATACTTTACATCATTTTTAATGTATTCATGTAATCAGCTGATTTGTATTATCCGTTAACTTCTTGTTACTCTTGATCCAACCCCTTCAGGGGTTGAACAAAGACTAACAAGTCTACATATGTTATAAAATGACCAAGACTAACAAGTCTACATATGTTATAAAATGACCAAGACTAACAAGTCTAAATATGTTATAAAATGAGCAAGACTAACAAGTCTACATATGTTATAAAATGATGACCAAGACTAGCATGTCTAAACATCTTATAAAATGACCAAGACTAACAAGTCTAAATATGTTATAAAATGAGCAAGACTAACAAGTCTACATATGTTATAAAATGATGACCAAGACTAACAAGTCTAAACATCTTATAAAATGACGAAGACTAGCAAGTGTACATATGTCATAAAATGACCAAGACTAACAAGTCTACATATGTTATAAAATGACCAAGACTAACAAGTCTACATACGTTATAAAATGACCATGACTAAAAAGTCTAAATATGTTATAAAATGATTCGATCTTACTGGTCGAAACATTTCATAACATATTTAGAACTCCTGAAGAGGTGTCATGAATGGCGTGGAACATGTAGAGATTGAAGGATGTTTCTTTTGTTTTCCCTAAAATTGTTTTATTGACTTTCCACAATTTTACCTTCATTGAAAATTGGATTGAGTCCACATTTCGACTATTTAAATTTAGTTATATTTAAAAAGCTGCCGTGTAGATTAAGCATTTATTGACATCTCCCTGAAAAGAGACAACTTGTAGGCAGTCAATTAAAATGTTCGGATTTTGGTTCAATAGACAATTTGCCAGTAATCCTTTAAACCATATTTGGGCAGCCTCCGGCCAGATGCAAGATTTGATCGGGCCGCGAGACATTTTGAAAAACCCAATTAAACAAAAATATTACACGACTTATTCCAAATGAGGAAGATGAGGAGAGATTTGTGGGTTTGGCAGTATTTATAAATGAGAACAGTTTTTTTTCAATGATGAAAATTAAAAAATTAAAACATAGTACAAGGCTGAGTGACGATAATTTGGAAAATTCTTTACGTCTGTGTATCAGTGGAATTAACCCATTCATCGATGGGTTAGTTTTCCAAATTCAAGCTCAAGTGTCTCATTAATTTTGGTGTCGCTATTTAGCTGGCGTTGTTTGTAATAATTCCAAATTTAACGATTTATTTATAATGTTGTACCAATTTTTTTCATTTCATTTTGTTATTTTAATAAACTTTATTATAATTACATTGATGAATAATTATAATATCATGTCTGAAATCTATCGTTAAAATTATGAATACTACTTTAAAATGTACTACTTTTAAAAGCGGCCTGCGAAAGCATTATTTGCACACTAAAGTTTAGCCCACATGTCAAGGGTTGCCCATACCTGCTTAAAACCCTCAAATCTTCATCTTGGGTTGGTGATTGTGGGCTGCTGATTTATATTTCCGAACATAACTTTTAAAGGCTATACTGGCTTAGGGCAGTCCTAAAGTACCTAGTAGTCCTTAGGTAGAATGGGCGAAAGAAGATTTAAAAGTAATTGGAAGAGATTGCTATACAAACTCATTAGTTTAATGTTAATTCTAACTCCGTCAGTACATCTGATCCCTCTGACATTCTTCCCAAAAAGTCAGCATCTATGTCATTGGCCCTCATTAATATTCCTCCCTGTTGCTTAAATGTTGAACACGTACACACGAAATGCAATATATCCCATGCTATCACCATATATGACCTTCACTCCAATGTTTCACTGAAAATGGCGAATATTTATTCACCCTTGAATCATGGATTCACGACCACAGCCTCATTATGAATTAAGAATATAAATCTTCAATGCAAAATGCAAGAAATAATGTAATAAAATTATACCAACGAGCCTTAACCAAATGTGGT
Source organism: Riptortus pedestris (assembly GCA_019009955.1). Lineage (NCBI taxonomy): Eukaryota > Metazoa > Arthropoda > Insecta > Hemiptera > Alydidae > Riptortus > Riptortus pedestris. The sequence continues at coordinate 38,700,039 of CM032233.1, forward strand.
AATTTATTAATAACAACTAATTTGAATGGAATGGTAAATACCACATTTGTGTAATGCTGATTTTAATTTAAATATATTATACATTTATATATATATTTATATATGGTGTTGTTGTTTTTTGGAGTTTTGGTCAGTGTTGGTGAAGAAATCTTAGTTCATTCCAATATTTCGAGAATATTTATTTTGTCTTCTACAGGGCAAGACTAAAGATACTTAAAAATTATCGTACATCATTGTAGTTCCTTTGTTTACATTAGGAGTTCTCCTAACACTATTATATATATATATATATATATATATATATATATATATATATATAAAATTGTAACCTCTGTCTGTACATTGATTTCTTTTCGCGAAATTTCACGATAACTTTTCGTTTCACATGTCATAGACACCATAATTGAATTTTGTTTCTTTCGTGTATGTTTGTTTGTTTGTTACCTTTTCACGCATAAACGGCTGAACCGAATTTTATGAAACTTGATATGTATATTACTCCTAACCCAACTTAAACTTTAGGCTATATTAATATCCTCTGAGACGAACAAGAGTTTGGGTTATAAGGGAGGCCAGAAATTAAATATAGCGGTATTTCGTTTCCTATTAGATTTTTGGCAAAAATAAACATAACAAAAGTTGTTTATTTTGTTATTTAGAGTAACTTTTGTTATATACACTTTTTTCGTATACCGAATTATAAACGAGATACACGCTAAAACGTATAGCGGAAGTGAACAATTTTATTTGGGACAAAAGACCCAACCAAAAAAAAATAAAACTCGGTATGTGTATTAGCACTAACGCTTTCATTATAACAAGCCATACCATCATTTCTAGGGACGGGTAGGAGTGGGGGTTGTAAGGGGGGCCTGAATTTAAAAATAGTGGTATTTCGTTTTCTATTCGTTTTTCGGTAAATATGAACATGACAAAAGTTGTTTATTTTGTTATTTAGAGTAACTTTTGTCATATTCATTTTTGTCTTTTAACAAAGTATAAACGAGATATACACTATAAACTAAAGCGGGAGTCAACTATTTCATCGGGTGCTAAGAATTAAACCAACATTTCTAGGGACGGGCAGGAGTGGGGGTTGTAAAGTAGGCCTGAATTTAAAAATAGCGGTATTTCGTTTTCTATTCGTTTTTCGGTAAATATGAACATGACAAAAGTTGTTTATTTTGTTATTTAGAGTAACTTTTGTCATATTCATTTTTGTCTTTTAACAAAGTATAAACGAGATATACACTATAAACTAAAGCGGGAGTCAACTATTTCATTGGGTGCTAACAATTAAACCAACATTTCTAGGGACGGGCAGGAGTGGGGGTTGTAAAGTAGGCCTGAATTTAAAATAGTGGTATTTCGTTTTCTATTCGTTTTTCGGCAAATATGACATAACAAAAGTTGTTTATTTTGTTATTTAGATTAGTTTTTGTCATATACACTTTCGTCGTATACCGAAGTATAAAGGCGTTATACGCTAAAAATTATAGCCGGAGTCAACAATTTTATTTGGCACACAAGAAACTCAACCGAAATGAATAAAACTCGGTATTTGTATTAGCAATAACGCTTTCATTATCACAAGCCATACCAACATTTCTAGGAACGGGCAGGAGTGGGGGTTGTAAGGGAGGCCTGTATATAAAAATAGTGGTATTTCGTTTTCTATTGGTTTTTCTGCAAATATGCACATGACAAAAGTTGTTTACTTTGTTATTTAAAGTAACTTTTATTATATTCACTTTTGTTGTATAACAAATTATAAACGAGATAAACACTAAAAGCTAAAGCGGGAGTCAACTATTTTATTGGACACCAACGGTTGAACCGATTCCAACAAAACTCGGAATATATAAATTAGCATTAATTCTTACATGGTTATAAGCTATATTAAAAAGTTTAGGTTATAACGGGAGTGGGGATTATAAGGGAGGCCTGAAATAAAAATTCGTGATATTTCATTTTCTATTCCAAACCAACCACGGGTACTAGCCCTAAACACTGAAACGGGGAAATGTCAAAATATTGTGCAAAGTAAAGTCTTGCCGAAAAAATACCATCATCATTCCGGCTCAAATGAATTCCCGGGCGAAGCCGGGTACCTTAGCTAGTATATATATATATATATATATATATATATATATATATATATTATTTCTTGCGTTAGGCTATTATTATTGGATTGACAAAGGCAACAAATTTTATTTGAAGCGGTGGAAATGCTAAGGAGGTGGAAGGCAAGCGGTTTGATTGATAAAATTAATTTAATAAATATGAAATGTTTTTATTAAATCGGTTTGATGGATAGAATATTAAAAAAATAATATGGTGTGGCTATCATATGACCTCCTTGCACTCCAAATAAGTTAAATAAACAAAATGTTTGGTTACATTTGTTTTGAAATTATATTATTTGAGTGTAATATACAATTTCTCAGTTCCCGCGCATGGGATCTAAAAAGGTTTTACAAAATAATTTATATATCTTTCGATGATTGAAACAAAAAATGTCATATTCAAATGTTTTGTATCTCTAATACTTTCGAAGAAATTTTATTTTCGCCCTCCCCATAGTTGATTATGATAAATGAGGAGATGCACAAATGCAACAACAATCCAAATGTAAAAAAATCTGCTAAAAGCCCGTCACGCAAGGGCTGCGTAAACTAAGCAGATTTCCCTCGTGAAGTTTAACACTGGATAAACCTACATAATGGTAACACAACACCACCGTGAATATTAAGTGAATAAGTACAGTCGGTAATAAGAAATCTTTCAGTCACTTTTAATAATTTAAATCAGTCTGAAATGTAAACAAAAAGGTTTGCCAACCTCTCACAGGAAAGTGAAACAATTACTGAAATATATCAGAATATAACATATTAATTTTATTTAAAACTATTCTCTATATCTAGTACTGTAATTTATAATGAATCAGTATAATTTTTATCTCAATAAATCAAGTTTTAGTAGTTCAAGAACTTAAGACGGCGGGGGGGGGGGGGGTCAGTAGAAGTGAGGGTTTGCTGAGGCTGAAAAGTGCAAATATCTTGGTTAAAATTCAAGCTTTGAAAATAAATGTATATAACAATATTTATAGTACATTTAATTTGCAATAAGATTGATTCTATACAATATTCCGTTCCGACTTGTAGTAACGGAAAATCTCCCCTCTAAAACCCCACCCCCTCTCACTGGTCAAAACATTTTTCGAAAATCGCGTCATGAGTACTACCTCAATATCAACTATTTATTTTTTTCACGAGACCTTTATTGTGTGAGATAGATACAAATTCGTTGCGCCATGACGTCAACAATGAAGATTTTACGTCCTTCTCTCTAAAACGTCCGTTTGTTCTATTACTTTACTCGATATTTAACTGCTGCAGTCAACACCAAAGATCATATTTGTTTTTGGTTAAAATCGGACCAGGAATAAGAGGTGTATAGAGACGGAGTGAAAAATTCAAAATATCTGCGTTAATATGAGTTCGATCGAAAAATGTTACAGAACCAATATTGTTAAAATATTGAACCGCTACAATAGTTGCTCCATGCATTTTTGTAACTCAAATATTATGCGAGTAATTCGTAATTCGTTTGCGAGTCGGAAAATGTGGTGAGATGAGACCACTAGTGTGAGGAAAATCTGCTTCGTTTACGCAGCCCCTAGGTGACGACTTATTGAGTTATGCAATAATAGGTACTTGAGGACATCACCCCAAAACTAGTCACGATGGGCCAGGGATGGTTAAAATGGATAACTCTGTTGAAATCTGAAAATCTAAAATTTACCAATTAAAATAATTCACACACAGACAGATTTTTTAAAAAATGGTATTGTTTTGTAAGGAACTAATGTCCTGAATTATTATTACAGGAAAATGTAGATTTATTAATTTTTGTAATAGTCTACAATAAATGTTTGTATGAGTTATATATGCTCAGTTTATAACCTCAAAGTTATCAGATACTTATTATATTAATATACATATATTTTTTAATAAATAAAAAACTGTTCGTATTTTATTTGGTATCGAAAATTCCGCTAAGTGGGGGGGGGGGGGCACGTCTACTTTTGCCGAGGGCCCACAGAGCTGAGTTGCAATTCTGACTAAGAAGAAAGTTATCAAGTTGACATCGAAAATACACTTTTGAAATTGTATTTAAATAGTTAACCTAAATCAAAAACACAAAGACTAACTTTATCAGAGTTAGTGTGAGAATTGTGGGTACAATGTGATCCAATTAAATTGGGTGTTGTATACAGAGAGCATAGCTACCTATATTATGTATACAATTTTTTTAAAGATGATATATTCATTTCTAGATCAAAAAAATCTTTTAATAGGAGCTTTCAGATTGAGTTTTTGGAAGATCATCTGTCTTGGAGCTGTCGGATTTGGAAGCTCTTAGTGGTCGAGAAGATGGAACCCCAGCTGGAGTAACCTTCAGCTCCTCAGACGATTGGAAACGAGAGTCAGACTGGTCGAAAAAACATGAGAATAAACTGTGAAAAATCAAAGAAATTACTAAGCGTTGGAATACTGCAAGTAGAAAAATCCGAAAAGAGGAGGTTGTTCTTGCTCGTGTCCGAATTGGACACACAAAATGAACACATAGTTATTTATTGAAAGGCTTATTCCCACCAACCTGCGATTGTTCTAATATCTAATTCTAATATGGTATCAAAAATTCAGCCAAGGGGGGGGGGCACGGCTACTTTTGCCGAGGGCCCACAGAGCTGAGTTGCAATCTGACTAAGAAGAAAGTTATCAATGTGACATTGAAAATACACTTTTGAAATTGTGTTTAAATAGTTATTATAGTTTACCTAAATTAATCCAAAATTTACCAATTAAAATAATCCCTTTTCTTCGTATAAGGAAGTAAAAATAAAATAAAAACAAATTATTTGTTGGCTGGTTTAACTTGTTCTATTGTGCTTGCATCTTTTGAATTGGAGCAATTAAATAATAGAAGACCACTGTTAATCATTGAAGTACAGTAAATACGCTACTTAATGTGGGCCCTAATTTTTTTTTTTTTCGGCCGTAGCTCTAGAGCAGCTTTACTAGAGCTGTAATGCCTGAAAATGAGGACAAATTAACCCTTATGCTGATTTAGGTCGAGTGTTGTGGGAAGGGTCAGAAGAGCCAAGAGCCAAGGTGCCGGTACTTAGACAAAGGTTTGAGGCTGTTGTAGCGGAAACAAGATGTATGGATCCAGTTGACTCTAGTTGACCCAGCTCTACGGAGAATTGCTGTATGCCTGTAATTGAGAGTTCACTAAAAAGCAGGATGCAGGTCCGAATCAATTGTCAAGCCCATTCCTTGTTTATTTTTTAACTTTTTCTTCAGGCTCGTTTATTCAGAGTATTCACTCCTGATAATGAGTGTAGCACTCGTTGAGTTTTGACCCCGGTTAAAGTGGCAATTTGCAAACATAATCGTACCATGAACATCCATTTCAGCATTTAATTCTCTTTGATTGTGACCTCTAATAGCTCCAGGACCACATATTTATAAATTTATGTGTGTTTAAGAAGCTTCGCACAAAGGATAAAAAGAGCCAAATGATGCATTTTTTTTAAACTTCATAACTTGAGTAATGAAGCTTATCTACAAAACAGTCAAATAAAGACCAATTTAATTAATATTAGATATAAAACTTATTAAGAAATGTAATTATCTGATGACTCGAGAAACTATCTCTTGCCTTGTTATGGAACTATAGTAAGTAACCTTCATCTCCTCAGATGATTGGAAAGGAGAGTTTCAAAAGCTCATATTTCAAAGGTGGAAGTCAGACTGGTCGAAAAAACATGACAATAAACTGCGACAAATCAAAGAAATTACTGAGCGTTGGAATACTGCAAGTAGAAAAATCCGAAAAGAGGAGGTTGTTCTTGCCCGTGTCCGAATTGGACACACAAAATTAACACATAGTTATTTATTGAAAGGCTTATTCCCACCAACCTGCGATTGTTGTAATGTCCATCTTACTGTCTCACATCTTCTCCTTAATTGTAAAAAATACGATCTTCCAAGAAGAGCTTTGAACCTCAAACCGAACTTAAGAGAACTCTTGGAGACGATGAAGAAGACATAAAAAGGCTTTTTGCATTTTTAACTGAAACTTGTTTGTTCCAAGAAATATAGATCCATCTACCGCTAATGACAATAGTAGATGCGGTATATTGTAATAAAATAAATAATGAGGTTTCAAAGACAGTAAGCATGTGCCAAAAGATGCATTTAAGTCTGTAATTTATTTGAACCAGAAGGCTAATATAATACATGCATGTATGTCTATATAATCAATTAGCACCTCAATTGTTTTATGATACTAGGTGAGGAAACGTGAACGAAGAGAGGTCAATTACTCTCGTTCTCTGTTCTTGAAAAAAAAACTGAAGGCCGTATGTTGAAATTCTTGATTCGTTGAACCAAGACAATCGGTCTACATGTTTCATTTCACTGTTACGCCGTCAGAAAAGATTCTATAATGCGTGCATTACTCGAAAGGAAGCGCAAGCAAGATTTACTGATAGGACCTGTGCAATGTAAGATGTTTGTCCAAATATGGAAATTAGCTATGCAGTGCCCGATCAATGTCTATATAAGGGGATTTTTCATATCTAAATATATCAACTCAACTGATCAACGACAAACACAGCTGACGGACTTGACCATAACTAGGAATAAAGCCATGGCCAACGATGTTTTTCATCGTAACTAATGCTCTAAAAAATACAAGTATTTATATTATTTGATTAAGAGCGTAAATTTTGGCTAGTCAAGTGAAATATTATTGAATTATTTTTATTAGGCTCCTCGGTGATAACTTACTAATTCACAATAGCATAATGTTAATGTAGGTAGCTGAAAGAATGGCTATGCTTCCACTGTAACAATTTATTAAAACGACAGAGCACGTTTCATGCAGTGCACCATCATCAGTGCTATGTTGACACACAAAAACAATAATTACTTATCTCTATTAAAAATTTTAGATAAAGGGTAAAATAGATAATATATAATAATAAAAATTTCTAAGATAAAATAAAAAAGTCCTAAGGAAGATAGTTTTTATTGTCATATGTTATCTATTTTACCCTTTATCTAAAATATTTTAATAGAGATAATAATTATTGTTTTTTGTGTCAACAGGGCACTGATGATGATGCACTGCATCGAAAGTGCTCTGTCGTTTTAATAAATTGTTACCTATTGAGGTCGTACACATGATGGAATTTTCGAAATACATAGTTTTCAATAAAAATTAATATGTTTTATTCAGATATGTTTCACTTATTGTTTTTCATTCCGGTGAGGCGTTGTCAGACTGTTTGTTTACATTTGAGACGTTTCCCGCCAGGAGGGGAAAGATTTCTTATTACCGTTTGCATTTATTTAAATAATATTCATGATGGTGTTGTGTTACCAGTATGTGGGTTTATCTATTATTAATCTTCACAAGAAATCTGCTTTACGCAGCCCCTGCGTGACGGACTTTTATAGCCATCGCCACTAATCAATAAGATTTCTACGTAGTTTCACATTTCAAATCGACTGCCTCCTATCCACCATGTCATTAGCCTGCTGGTTGTCAATGAGTAAAGGTGATGTTCATCTATGTTCCCCAAATATTTTACTAGTTGAGATAAGTAATCTTTGTTTGAGACGAAAACCCGCTCGGGACGCTCACAGTACCATTTCACAGGCCTATATGAGCATCACAGACAAGTTCTTACTTCTTGTGGCCAAAAGCGATTATTTGTAAAATATATTTTTTTTTTTTTTTAACTTCTTATGTTTACTGACGAGAATCTACTCTTTGCGTTTTAATTGAAACAATATATTCTAATATATGTCACTCAAAAACATCTCGAGCATATTTTAATGAGGTTTTGGTCTGAGGGGATTTATTATTTTTTGGAGACAACTCGTCTCTATCATGTGCTACAGTTTCTTAACATTTTGACTGCGGCTGTCAACATGTTGTCGGTTTTGTGAGTTATTCTCAGAGGCGAGCTCCGACACGTTGTCGTCAGGTCATAATAGAAAGTTAAATGGGTGGGGATTGCTCCAGCCTTTCTTAAACCATTCCGTATTTGACTCCAGCACAGTGAAAGAGGTCCTTGAGAGAATTGCTTCTTCGCCGCAAGTTTCCCTGATTTTTTTAATTGTTTTCGACTATTTTACAAAAAGGTAAGTTTGAATGATTATTTTTTTTAAAGTTATCATTAATAATAATTGCTAATGATAAATATCTATTTAAAAAGTAGCTAAATGAATTAAAACAAGCCTATTTTGTTGGAAAAATATTATTTCAACCCGAATTTATAATTCCAAATTGTTTTATATTTAATGATATATAAATAAAAAATCAATTATAAATTACTGAATAATAATTCATCAATCAGTGATTGTGAACAATGTCTTTATTGTTTAATTTTACGGTTTTCTAAGTAAAAATATAACTAAAAACGTGAATTACATTATTAGACTACGGCTAGGGAGTATGGTGCTTTCCCGGTGCGGTTGACGACAACGTGTCGTTCAGCGGTTTTTCGCAGAAAACAATTAAAAGATGATACAATTTATAATATACAGTTAAAGTAAAGTAAAACGAAACTAATTAACAAAAAAAAAGTTTCTGCCCCACTAAAAAATGTTGTTGAAAATCTCCGCAGTCAACGTGTTAATGTCCACCCCATTTAAACAGTCAATACAGTGAGATAAGGGCCGACTTGTCACATAACATTTTATTTGGTATTTCTTTTAGGAAGTGGCCCTTGATACGTACTTCCATTCCATCAACTGATTACTCTCAGTGACCAGGGATAAGGGTAGAATTGAACTCTTTATTATATCCAGGTTGAATTTAATCCGAAAGATAAATTACTGACTTAGGCATTTTACACTCTATTTGTACATAACACTCATTTTATAATCTACAGTTCAACCAAACCTCACTAACCCAATGCCGGTTTAGAAAACATTTTACTCAACGAAACGGATGTTGGAGCTTATATCAGGTTTTTTTTTTACATATAAAACAAATCAGACTGATAAATTTATTAAGTTACTGGAATTTAACAGACAAGGCATTGACCCGTGAACATCATGTAAATAGTAAAACCACCTAAAAAAAGTAATATTGCATTAGTTCCGATGTATATGATAACAATGCATTTAAACAAGAAAGAGTTATCTTGACAATAGGTGTGAGGTACTCTGCGGCCTTTTAGCACATTTTCTATGTCTGTTTCATTTTTATTAGATGTTAGATTGAGTTCTTCTTCAAGTAGTGTATTTGCGGATTCTAAATGTACTTCATCGCCGGTACAGTCTGGATCACCTCTTTGGTTTCTTGAAACAATCTTCTGTTTACCAATCCATTTCATAAACTTTGCGAAGGGTCTCATAATTTCCTGAAACAAATAATTATATATGTGAATATATGCTCGCATTATTTAACTTTTCCTTTAGCAAAAAAGGAAATATAGGTATAATATAAAATATTAAAAAAAAAAAAAAAAAAAAAAAAAAAAAAAAAATGTTTTATTATGAATAAAGCGCAATCGAAACACATTTGTGTTAGTAGTTAGTTTTTCACTATTTAAGGAACATTGACATGGAAAATTTTAGTAGAAACCTGTTTTTATCCCTGTAATAATTTTGCCTCCAGTAACACAATAAACGTTTTAATGACCACAACATTGTCTATTTTGGAACCCCTTCTATAGTCCTGAACACAGTTTAATCATATGTCAAATTAATTTTACCAGTTGATGATATTATAAATAAAATTGGTTTAAACAAAAAAAAAATATGCTCCTTAACAAATGGTGCCAACACTAGACTATTGCAGTCTTCCATCACAAGGAGTATACCCACACATTAATGATTATTGTGAAATACTCCCTTGCTACTGGTAGTTGTAATGCAGTGCATGAAATACTTTAAAGAAAGGAATACCCAAATTAGAAAAAGGACAAAAAAAACAGGGATTGATTTCCAACGAGTAGAAACGACACACAGATGACGACATTCTATTCTGTACTTCTCACTCACTAGGGTCCCTAAATAAAAATTAAATTGAACCTATCCTGGAAATGAGGTATTTAAAGATATAAGTGAAAAGAGGAAATCGAAAGAACTGAAATGGGGTTAAATACGAAAAAATACAAATAAATCCGTTAATTTTTTTAATAGGGAAAAAGTGAAAACACCACAACTGTAGGTTACAATTTAAAACGAATGGTGGTATAATTATATTATAATAATATTTTACTAACGGACGCGTATTAAGTTATATAATTACGACAAACTCAAACCCCTCATGACGTCCTTGACCAATTTCATCCAAAAACGAACTTGACTTTAATTTTACTTGAATCGATATTCGTTTCGATAAATATAAAAAATGTGTCTTTGAAAATCTTTTAGAAGGAAACTAGGTCCTATGAAAAAAGAGGTATCCAGAAATCAATGCAGGCAAAAGGAATCAACATGATGTGTCCGATGTATTCAAAATAATAACAAGCCATATTTATAACTAAATAAATAATAACATATCCAAGCCTTCATCAAATCCCTGGTTTCATTCGAATTACACTGAATGCTATTAAAAACCGTGGCCCTCAATCATTCGCTTTATTTTTCCTCTTTTAGCAGATTTCCCTTAAGGGAAATCAGCTATTGAGGTTGTACTCATGACGGAATTTTCGAAATTTTTCTTCAAATGTCCATCGATCCTACCTAGTAGATGACGAAAATGAGGTCCGTTCAAAACTGTATATATATCTATATACGAGTATATAGATCTATCTATCTATATATTTGTCTGTTACCGCTCTAGAGGTCGCAATTTTTGTTTGATCGTTACCAAACTCGGAATTTAATCGTTTTATGTAAAAAGAAAGATCAAGTTCGTTAATGGCTGAAATCGGACCAGTGGGAGGGGGGGTTTAGAGGGGAGGATTTTCTAAAATTTGAAATATTTCCGTTACTATACGTCGGATCGAAAAATTGTATAGAATCAATCTTATTGCAAATTTAATTTACTATAAATATTGTTATGTACATTTATTCTCTATCTTGCATATTAACCGAGATATTTGGATTTTTATTAAATTTGGGCCGATAACGAACGTTTCGAGATTCCCGCCAAAAAGTAGTTCGGCCCTTTGCCGTAACTGTTCGGCTTTCGTATGGAGATTTCTCTATTGTATAACTTCACGCGGGAAATCTGCTTAGTTTACGCAGCCCCTGCGTGACGGACTTTTTTTGTCACCTCCTCTACGGACTTTCTCCTCACATTAACGAACGTAGGATTTAAAGTTTCACTGTAATTAAGCGTACTTAACCATCTACTCCTTTATTACATATTTATTATCTTGCTTTTACGTGTTATCGCTACTATCATTTCTGAGTCTAACAACACTGTCCTTAATTCCCATCAGCTATCACTAACTCTCTGATAACTTGTCTGTGCGCCTTATCATGGCTCGGGCCAGTTTACCTTCCGTGTTTTTTCTTCAACATCTCACTATCATTAACACTCGGCTGTTCTTTCATTTTATCGTCACATTATGTCCACTAAACTCATAGGGAACACATTAACAGGTTAATAACTGCTAATTATGACGCATTGTAACAAAATTAAGGAGTATATATATTCTTCAAATCTTATGGCAAGGGTCTCCAATAAAAACCATTTTTTCGGTGCAAACTTTATTGAAACTGCCCTACATGTTTCGTGGCTTATTTGCCACCTCTTCAGGGGCTATCCTTTTTTACAGAAAAAAATATAAAAATTATTAATAACATTAATTTAACAAATCCCTTAATAATTCTTTTGCTATATATTGTATTAGTAAGTGCCTACATCTATATCTATATATATATAAAATTGTAACCTCTGTCTGTACATTGATTTTTTTTCGCGAATTTCCACGATAACTTTTCGTTTCACATATCATAGACACCATAACTGCATTTTGTTTCTTTCGTGTTTGTTTGTTTGTTTGTTACCTTTTCACGCATAAACGGCTGAACCGAATTTTATGAAACTTGGTATGTATATTACTACTAACCCAACTTAGACTTTAGACTATATTAATTTTCTGTGAGACGAGCAGGAGTGGTGGTTATAAGGGAAGCCTGATATTAAAAATAGCGATATTTCGTTTCCTATTGGTTTTTAGGCAAATATGAACATAACAAAAGTTGTTTATTTTGTTATTTAAAGTAACTTTTGTTATATATACTTTTTTCGTATACTGAATTATAAACGAGAAATACGCTAAAACCTATAGCGGAAGTGAACAATTTTATTTGGCACAAAAGAATCAACTGAATTAAATAAAACTCGGTACGTGTATTAGGACTAACGCCTTCATTATAACAAGCCATACCAACATTTCTAGAGACGGGTAGGAGTGGGGGTTGTAAGGGAGGCCTGAAATTAAAAATAGCGATATTTCGTTTTCTATTGGTTTTTCTGCAAATATGCACATGACACAAGTTGTTTATTTTGTTATTTAGAGTAACTTTTGTTATATTCATTTTGGTCGTATAACAAAGTATAAACGTGATATGCACTAAAAACTAGAGCGGGTGCCAACAATTTTGTTGGGCACTGACGATTGAACCAAACTTAACAAAACTCGGTATGTGAATTAGCATTAATTCTTCTATGATTATAAAATATATTACAATTTTTAGGTCCAAACGGGAGTGGGGGTAATGAGGGAGGCCTGAAATGAAAAATTGTGATATTCCCAATGGCTTTTCAACGATTTTCTATAAAAATACAATCATTAGTCAGTCAACGATGATTTCCCGGGCATTGCCGGGTATATTAGCTAGATTGTATATACAAAATACGTACATTATAGATGATATTTAATTATAATAAATGCTATCCATGATTATGATTTGAATTATTCACGGTGGAAGGGAATGATTAGAGATTTATTTTCATTTATTCTTTAAATTTAAAACTTTTTTTCCATAAGTCGCCCAAGGGGCCCTTACGGGGAAAAGTGCGCCTAGACGGGAATAGCAGTTGTACACATAGAAGCATTGCCAAAAACAAAATAAAATCTTTCCGTCTCGATTGATTTCCCGAGCGAAGCCGGGTACCTTGGCTAGTCTATGATATATTTATTAAATCTAATTATAAATTGCTACTTAAATTCCTAAAGTGCTCGTTTACCTTTTACATTACGTTGCGACTGTCCTCACAGAGGAGGCATATGTTCCTCTGAGTGGTTCTCGAGGTAGGATAAGTCAGCTGACTAGAAATCGATTATTTACGAGCCAATCTTGAACTCGATTATTTAGTGTTATAAGTTAAAGGCGATTAATTTAAGATAATATGTTATAGAATATATGATTGAAGAATTTTATTTCTGCTTTTTTGATTACTGCCCATTTTCTATTATTTATTGTGTGAATGTTCTCTTTTATTTTCCATTTAGTATTATTTCTTTCTTTATCAATTATTTAAACTTTTTCAAAATTGAAGGTGTGTTTCCTGGAGAATGATCCGTCAACACAGTTTTATTTTCATTATTGTCTATACTTTTTACGGGTTGCTTTAACCTTTTATTCAGGAGCTGCGAGGATTCAACAATATTCAATGAGAGTAATGAATCACACAACTATTCATTGTATGTGCTACGAATTTACATGCGTTATGTACCGAATTCAACATTATCTAAGCACATATATCTATAAATAGATCATGCACTCATGGATTATAATACGGCACTTCTCAAACTTAGGTTAGACACTAACCACATAACAGGGACTGAATTCTACAATATCCCTGAATGAAATCATCTGCGATTCCGGGGACCGAAGAACACCAATCATTGACTTAGCCTGTAGTACCTTGACCTTGAGCCATTGAAGATCATAGAGGACTTAACATTATCCAAAGCGGACTTCCAAGTATTGATATACGTGTTTGAAGAAAGGGTACGATAGTCCACGCTTATCTGTAGCAATAATTAATATACGGGTTATTACGCTTGCCTACTGTGGTTATCGTTTATTCTGCTGCTATTAGATTTTTAACCAATTTGAAGTTCATTTTAAAGCACTCGAAAGTAATCCTGACATTAGTGTCACAAACTCTACAGTGGCTAACTATTTATCATTAAAAATTTACATTAAAGCCCGAGCATTGCGTTGCTGGCCCCAACATTAAGGCATGAGGCTTAAGGATTTAACTATAATTGTCTTGTCTAAAGCTCAAGGTATTCGGAAGGAGAACTTACGGAGGAGTGAACTACGAAACCAATCAAATTAAAAAAAATATCTGATGTAGTCACCATCACATTATTGTATTAAATTAAATAAACAAAACGTTTGATTTCATTTCTGTTTAAAATTATTTCATTAGAAAGTGATATCTACGCTTCAATGCTTCCGATCAAAAAATTCAATGGTACATAATTTATAAATATTTTCATGATGAAAAGAAAAGGCTATTATATACGAATGTTCTGTATCTTTAATATACGAACGGTGTAATTTATTTTTAAAATTTCTATTTTATCCGTCCTCTAAATCAAGATGTATATACTAGACTGACTTGTATAGTCAGACGTTAGGGCAATCCTAATTAATAAATTTCATAAATCTAAAGCCTCATCTAGGAATGAGCTGAGCTGCATAAAACCATTTTGATTTTACCAGTCTTACAGTTAGGGTGGACTACTCCCAGTTGGTTGTGTTTCCATTGAAATTTGTAAATAGGTTTTTGATATTTTTATATAGTGATTGTTAACTTTTGAATAAACAACACAATGGGTTATGTTTAGTGCTCAGAATTACGTTCTGAGAACTGAGTTTCATATATAATTATCCTGCTGTTTTAGCAATAGTGTGTGGATTTAATGATCGCTGTTGTACATTAGTAGCTTGCTTAAAAATTTTCGGTTTTCAGTTTTCAAAGAATTTATACGGTTTGACACTCTTTAAACCCCTTTTTGACTATTTTAGTTATGCCATCAGCAGGTATGTACATTCAAGTGTGCGTCCGAAATTATGTTTGTATCTCGTGTAACTCTTATAAAAACAGCTAGCTATACATTATTGAAACTTCATATTCAGGATTGTTTTAACAGCTAATTGTGTACCTCTTATTTGGTTAAAATCGACTAAGATGAAGAAGCGAGGGTTTAAAGAAGGACGAAAATTAAATATTGAACATTTTTCCGTGCGTACTACATACGATACAAAACATTTCTATAAATTATAGATTCCAAAAAGTCTATAAATTTTGTTCTATGACATTTTTTGATTCCATGCATTCGAACGGAGATATAATTTTCTAATGAAATTTAATAATTTTAAATGATGTACAACCAAACATTTAATTTAATAGGAGTACAAGGAAATCATGTGGTGCTTACATCAGATTTTAGCAGATTTCCCTTAAGGGAAATCAGCTATTGAGGTCGTACTCATGACGAAATTTTCGACATTTTTCTTCAAATGTCCATCGATCCTACCTAGTAGATGACGAAAATGAGTTCCGTTCAAAACTATATTTATTTGTCTGTTGCCGCTCTAGCGGTCGCAATTTTTGTTTGATCGTTACCAAACTCTATATTTAAACGTTTTACGTAAAAAGACAGATCAAGTTCGTTAATGGCTGAAATCGCATCAGTGGGAGGGGGGAGGTTTAGAGGGGGAGATTCTAAAATTCGAAATATCTTTGTTACTATACGTCGTATCCAAAAGTTGTATAGAACTAATCTTATTGCAAAGTAAATGTACTATAAATATTGTTATATACATTTATTCTCTATCTTGAATATTAACCGAGATATTTGCAATTTTCAGTCTTCAGCGAACCCCCACTTCTACTCATGTTACATAAACAATATTCGATTATGTACTAAAATGCAAATACATGTTATCGTGACCACCTCCCCCTTTCTTAAGTTCTTGGACTACTAAAAATTTGATTTAATCTTGCGATTAAAAAATGATCCTGATTCATTATAAATTACAGTACTAGATATAGCAAATAAGTTTTAGCCAGATAACGAATCTAATGATGTTATATTCTGATATGTTTCAGTTATGTGTGTTTTTATTCTTCATGTCCGAGGTGAGAGGCCGTTTGGCACAGACCTGTTTTTTTACATTTGAGACGCTTCCCGCTGCCAGGGGAAAAATTTCTTATTACCATTTTTATTTATTCACTTATTATTCACGGTGTTGTGTCAGAAGTTTTTAGGTTTATCTATTATTAAACTCCACGAGGAAAATCTGCTTTGTTTACGCAGCCCCTGCGTGACGGACTTTATTTTAATATAGTAGATTTTAGTCTATTAA
The DNA here is from genome assembly GCA_019009955.1 of Riptortus pedestris. NCBI lineage: Eukaryota > Metazoa > Arthropoda > Insecta > Hemiptera > Alydidae > Riptortus > Riptortus pedestris. Next base: position 38,716,418 of record CM032233.1, read on the forward strand.
GAATCTATCTGATTTAGATCATATTAGGGATCAAGTTGTTTTAAGTTAAACTCCTTTCTGAGGGGTAACTTTGTTCTAGTTACAATTATCTTCTAAATATCTGTGTAAAATGGTATAAATAGCCATTGGAGGAATCTCTTAATCAGGTGACCAAGATTGGAAATAAGAAGTAATGAATTGCGTAAGAACTGATGTTAAACTGGATGAAGGACTCAAGGTCACAACTCCTATTACTTCAGTTATTTCGCTTCGCCCTTTTTTGGAGTCTTCAACAGCTTACACCACAAACAGGCAGTTTTTCTTATTCCCATCTGAGAAACCTTGGAATTTTTCCGGTTTTAAATGACTACCGATTGCGTAGTCTAGGGACACTTGTTCCAGGCAAGGAGGTTCAAGTTCGTGCTTATGACTGATGTGGGTTAATGATCCTTGAAAACCTGTTTGCTCTTCCTTTCAATCGAGGAAATCATTTCTCTTTGGAATGGGTTTGTCATGCATACATTAAGTCAACAAGATGTAAACGTCGTTTCTTCTTATTCTTACTTTTAACATTGATTCTCCCTGACAAAGGCCCTTATAATCTCATTTAATCATGTTATCAGATCATTTTGTGCTTCAAATATCAGCTTTTTAAACGTTTTGAAAAACTGTTTTTCCATTGAATCAAAATTGCTATAGAATTGTACTGTGAAAAAAGTAACAGTGGTTATTTTCATGCAAAATAGCTGAATACAAAAAAGAAAGTTAAAATTCCTCATTTACAAAAGGCTCAAACCAAAAAAATACAAACAAATAACTGGAATATATTTGAGCCCGAGGAAACTTATATAAAATAATAGTTGTAGCAAAATTAGAGAATTGCCAGCAGCTCCAAACATTTTTGGATCAAACTGCAGAGGAACCAAGATAAAAAACTTATATAAAATAATAGTTGTAGAAAATTAAAATTCCAGCAGCTTACATAACATTTTTGGATCAAACTCAGAGTAACCAAGATATTTCAAATTTTTGAAGATTTCCCCTCCAAACCACCCCCTTTTACTGGACCTATGTCAGCCAATATAGAATTTGATCTGTAGTTTTACACAGAAGAGTTTGGAAACGAACATACAAAAATTACTATAATATAAATATAATAACTGCTAGAGCGTTAAGAATATATGTATATAATTTTGAACTGACCTTTTGGAAGAAATTTTTAGCAGATTACCATTAAGGGAAATCAGCTATTGAGGCCGTACTCGTGATGCGATTTTCGATAAATTTCTTCAAATGTCCATCGATCCTACCCAGGAAGATGACGAAACTGATGTCCGGGCAAACTTTTATATATATATATATATATATATATATATATATATATATATATATAATATTTTATTGGTCTTTTGTCCTGAAAGCATCTCTAGTCGTCGCAATTTTTGTTTGATCAGTTAACATACTCGATATTTACAGCGATTTTTTATGTAGAAAGAAATATACCCTAAGTTTCGTTAATGGGCTAAATATCTGGAACCAGTGGTGGGTAGAGGTAGGGGGGGGGGTTCCGAAATTCAAAATATCTCCGTTAATGTTCGTCGGATCGAAAATTTTTATAGAACCAATATTATTGCAAATATTAATAGTTATTGCTATAAAGCTATTTGGTATATACATTTAATTGCTGCTATCTTGAATATTATGAGCACAATATTGGAGCAGCATTTTTCAATATTTAGAGCCTTCAGCGAAACCCCCACTTCTACTACATTTTCATACTATAACAATAGCTGTGGTTGGTAATTATGAACCACTTCGTTTACAAGCTTAAATACCTCAAATAGGGTTGCATTGATCAAAGAGACCTTTTTCTATACGAGAAACATGCAAATAAGTTCTGATGACCCCCTCCCCCCCCCCCGTCTGTTTTCTTGGATTTCTAACATTTGATTGATTGAGATTAAAAACTGATTCTGATTCATTTACCAAAATTACAACACTAACTTTAGTAATTTTGTGTTTTCTATTAATAATTATAATTAATATTTTATATTCAGATATATTTCGTTAATTGTTTGTCTTTCCGGTCTTTCTATCTACTAAGCTCTACAATTCAGCCACTTTCGGTTGTAGAGATTATTAACTTGTATTGTAAATTGACTGAATGATTTCTCATTAGCGTTTGTATTTAATCACTTAACATTAGTGTTAGCTGTATGTATATTTATCTATTATCAACCTTCGCTTGGGAAATCTACATAGTTTACGCAGCCCCTGCGAGACGGACTTTCCGAACACCATGTCATTAGTAGAACCTCAATAATCCATTTCGCTTATCCTAAATGTGTATACAAAAACAATTGGGGAGTGGTTAAAAACGGTTTTGTACCACTAACGAATAAAAAAAATTAAATCTAAAAAATGTGAATTTTTCGAGGTTTTGGATTGATTACATATTGCCCCAAACTACTTAATTGGCCCTGCAGGAACAATAACGAAAATTATTCGGTCATGGCGGAAGTTTATGTTGTAGCTGCAATTAAAGCCAGTGGAGTAATACACCATGAAAAGGAAAAGAATGGAATTCTAAATGTTCAAGAATGCTCCAACGAACGAGGTTGTGAAAGGCAAGTAAGTATATACTAGGAAATGCAACTTTTAAAATATCACTGCACACGTTTTATTATCCACTTAGTCTCGAATAGTTCAATATTCCAACACCTGATACTGATCTTTCACAATAGTTTTAGCAGATTTCCCGCAAGGGAAAGCAGCTTTTGAGGTCGTTGTCATGATGCGATTTTCAAAATGTTCCTTGAACATGGAGATGGCGAAAATGAGGTCCTTTCAAAACTGCATATATAAATATTTCTCTGTTACCGCTCTAGCGGTCGCGATTATTGTTTAATCGTTACCAAACTCGATATTTAGGCGTTATATGTAAAAAAAAAAGATCATGTTCGTTAACGGCTGAAATCGAACCAAGGGGAGGGGGGGGGGGGGTTTAGAGGGGAGGAATTTCGAAAATTCGAAATATCTCTGTTACTATACGTCGGATCGAAAAATTATAGAAACAAATGAACTTTACTATAAATATTGTTCTATACATATTTTCCGTATTCCGAGTATTTTTGCATTTTTCAGTTTTGAGCCTTGAGCAAACCCACACTTCTACTCGTCGCATATTAAAAATAAGCTGTTATATCATACCAAATATTGTTTTCATTGAACTTTTACTTTGTGAGATATTTGCAAATACGTTCTGATGACCCCTCCCTTCTTTTGCTCTTGGATTACTAAAATTTGAATCAGAATCTGTTTTATCTCAATCACTCAAATTTTAGTAATCCTAGAACAAAAGGGGGGGGGGTTCAACAGAAGTTCAATGAAAACAATATTTGGTATTTAACTTTGGAATGAAGTCGTTAATGATATAACAGCTTATTATTAATATGAAATAACAAACAAGAACATATTTGCATGTATCTCGTATAATAAAGGTCTCTTGAAAACAATATTTGGTATTTAAGCTTCGAACAGTGTGGTTTATTATATAACATAGTATGGTTTATGTGACACGAGTAGACGTGGGGATTTGCTGATGGCCTGAAACTTAAAAGTGCAAGTATCTCGGTTAACTTTCAAGATAGAGAATAAATGTATATAACAATATTTATAGCACATTCAAACTCGAAATAAGATTGCTTCTATATAATTTTCTCTAACCCCCCTCCTATTTGTCCGATTTTAGCCATTAACGAACTTGATCTCTTTTTTTTTTTACATAAAACAATTAAATATCGAGTTTGGTAATGAATCAAACAAACATTGCGACCGCTATAGAGTTAACAGACAAATATATATATATATATATATATATATGTGTGTGTGTGTGTGTGTGTGTGTGTGTGTGTGTGTGTGTGTGTGTGTGTGTGTGTGTGTGTGTGTGTGTGTATGTGTGTGTGTGTGGGTGGGGGTGTGTGTGTGTAATGGACCAGACCTCGATTCCGTCATCCTCTGGGTGATGAAAGTTTTCGAAAATCGCGTCATGAGTACGACCACAACAGCTGATTTCCCTTAAGGGAAATCTGCTAATACTAGGACATAGAGCAGCATAGAGAAAGGCGGCATAGATGAACAGGTAGGGTTTATGTTCTCAGCTATGGCCAGAGACGAATATGTGAGGAGTGAGTCATTGGTGGTAAGCAGTTTAGTTGTGTTCTGCTTCCTGGGTTCTATGCTGGCTATCTAAGCAGATCATCCTTAAGGGAAATTCAGGTTGAAATGTTTGCATAAATTATCTCATGACGAAAATGTCCGATCAATGCCGTATATATATATATATATATATATATATATATATATATATATATATATATATATATATATATAATTATATATAATAAATTGTAACCTCCTGTCTGTACATTGATTTTTTTTCGCGAAATTCCGCAATGACTTTTTTCGTTTCACATGTCATAGACACCATATCTGCATTTTGTTTCTTTTTCGTGTATGTTTGTTTGTTGTTTGTTTGTTTTGTTTGTTTGTTTGTTTGTTTGTTTGTTTGTTTGTTTGTTTGTTACCTTTTCACGCATAAAACGGACTGAACCGAATGTTTATGAAACGTTGGTATGTATATTACTACTAACCCAAACTTAGACTTTAGGCTATATTAATTTCCTCTGAGACGAACAGGAGTGGGGGTCATAAGGGAGGCCATGTAATTAAAAATAGCGATATTTTCGTTTCCTATTGCTTTATCAGCAAATATGCACATATACAAAAGTTGTTTATTTTGGTTAGTTAGAGTAACTTTTGTTATATGCACTTTAGCCGCTTACGGGGATAGTTTAAATGAGTTATACGCTAAAAACTACTGCGGAAGTCAACAATTTTATTTGGCACAAATGACTCAACCGAGCTAAGCCAAACTCAGGATGTAAATTAGTACTAATGCCTTACTTATAATAAGGCCATTACTAACACTTTCTAGGGACGGGCAGGGAGTGGGGGTTAATAAGGGAGGCCTGAAATTAAAAATAGCGATATGTCGTTTCCTATTTGCTTTATCAGCAAATATGCACATAACAAAAGTTGTTTATTTTGTTATTTATAGAAACTTTTGTTATTTACACTATTGCCGTATACCGAAGTATAAATGAGTTATACGCTAAAAACTATAGCGGGAGTCCACAATTTTATTTGGCACAAAAGAATCAACCGAACTAAATAAAACTCGGTACGTGTATTAGGACTAATGCCTTCATTATAACAAGCCATACCAATATTTCTAGGGACGGGCAGGAGTGGGGGTTGTAAAGGAGGTCTGAAATAAAAGCGGTATTTCGTTATCTATTGGGTTTTCTGCAAATAAGCACATGCCAAAAGTTGTTTATTTTGTTAGTTAGAGAAATTTTCTCAACAATTCTTTTTAATATGAACTATCAAGTACCTCACCGGGAAAAAAAAATTCAAAAGTATGTTAATATTTTGTCCTTAATAATTCAAATCTATGCATAATGCACAGAAAACGGGAATTATGACAATATGGAGGACAGTGAAGACTTACATAAAAAAATAATTTTATTATTAACAAATCCACTGAAACGACGGGTATTAACCCTAAACACTGGGACGGGTAAATGTCAAAATATTATGCAAAGTAAAGCCTTGCCAAAAAAATGCCATCACCATTCAGGCTCAAATTAATTCCCGAGCGAAGCCGGGTATCTGAGCTAGTATATATATATATATATATATATATATATATATATATATATATAGAGAGAGAGAGAGAGAGAGATTTTACTCTGTGGTGGTGGGAGTGGTTGTATTGAGGGAAATATGAAAATAAAAATATCTCCATTATTGTGAGCCGAATCAAAAAATGTTATTTAACTATTCTAATATATATATGATACCATGTGATTGCGGTAAGGTTTATGTGGGACAGCCAGGTAAAAAGACTGCTACAAGAGTCAACCAACACATGGCTGATCTAAAACATAACAGAACAAAGACATCCGCCATAGTTAGACACGCAAGTATTTGTTCTCACAAAATTAAATTTGACGAGACAAATGTTCTACACAGAGAAGACCCCCTCGGTAAAAGGTTAGTTCTAAAAGCTCTAGAAATAAACAAGAGAACAAATACAAGAAACGGCGTGGACGGTGTCAAACTCTCTGAAACGTGGAAAACCATATTAAAATAAAACTCCAAAACATATGATTGAATGAAGTAACTATTCAGATTGAAACTTTGTCTGACGAAGATGGGCGCATTTCCATCGAAAATTGGCATATCAACAAATATTCAAACCGCTGGAGCAGATAGCCGAACTCCTTACAATGAAAATACTTCCCAGCGATGCAGCCTCAAAAATAGAATAAACTTTTCTTGTCAATTTAATTCTGTATATTTTTTTTCCGTACATTCGTAAAAATCCAAGAGAAATCTGATAAATTTCTCTTGGATGTTTACGTTATTTACTCGAAAATGTTTATTTTATCCATACCATTATCGATATTTTACCGTTTAACTCAACACTAAACTTAATAGTCTTTAATAGCTTAAATTCGACCAAAGTGGGGGTGGTTAAGAGGAGGGGAATTCGAGAATTCAAAATATTTCCGTTGGTATTGAAATATTTTTATTGAAACAGAACCAATCGTGTTAAGCTGTTAATGCTTTTTGTAGCTTTGGCCTAAGCGAGTTACTCCCACTTATTTGTTTTCAGTCTTTGGTAAATCCCCAATTCTACTTATTGGATTTTAATTTATAAATAGAAAATATATTGGGAAAAGGATACATAGTGGCTCAAACCATCACGTATGAAATCTGTGTAGTTTACGCTGCCCCTGCGTGACGGACGTTAATCATTTCTGATTCTTCATATTGGTAATTTTTTGTTTTCAGCCTTCCGGCTTCTGCTCATCGTACATTAAGAATAGGTCAATATATCTTGAAAGGTCTTATTTGAAACTTAGATTGCCTAGTAGTATGAGTGATACATGTAAATATGTTGTGAGTGACATAAGATTTAGCGGGAACAAATTTGAAATATCTCCTTTCTTATGAGTCAGGTCTTAAAATGTTTTATAACCAATCTTTATAACAATTGATATAGTTTTGTTTTCTCTAAATCGAATTTTGACCGAGATACTTTTTAGTATTCAGCTTTTTGTAAAAACTTCTACTGATGCGATTTTTATTTCGAGCTACTAATCATTTAATGCCCGGCTTGGTTTTCAAGTCTGGTTAACATAGGGTAACATTACAGGGAAAAAACAGAATAGATTATGTCAAAGCAGTAGCGTGGCCAGGACGTAGGAAATCTGTTTATATTACGCATCCCCTGTATGACAGATGTATTTAAATTAAATCACTATATGACCTAAATTAACTTTCTTTTAAGAAATTCAATTCCTACCTTCTTGACTACTTCATTCTTTTAATTGACTTACCATTAGGAAAGCCCTACCCCTAGAAACTCAACGACTATAGCATCAGTGGACCATTGAGATAAATAAAAACCGGCGACCAAAAATAATATTTCATTTAGAGGGTAACATATTGAATGTTTTGTCCACCACATATACTTTTAATTATATATTTTTGTACGAGATAAATAAATATATCTAATAATATAAGAAAAGTATTTATTTATATTTAATGGTTTAAATCTATTTCTCATTTATGTTTGTGATTATTCCCTCAAAACCATTTGAGTGTCGGACTTTTTACTTGTAATTAATTTGAATATAGGCCATTACTAGCTACGAGAAATTTTGAAAAATGGATTAAGCAACTTGAATTTATGAAAATAATTTTACTCAGTGGAATAATGCGTCAGGTAATTGACTTTGGAATGTGAGTTAAGGGGCGGCCTTTGGACTGACTCAGATATCTACTGCCTTGTCCTTGCTCGCCCCCCAAGGTTTAGTGGCCATGCATATTCATTCCAAACTGCAGGATCAGCAGGAGCCTATTACTCGGCTATAGTAATGACCATTTATTTACAATTTTCTTAATTACCACCCACTGGAATAACAGATATTTGTATTCGATCCTTAACACTTCCTCAATCATCTCCCATAAACATCGAAAAATAGCTCCATTTAATTTTATGAGCCCCTGAGAATAGAAGAGGTTCTCCCTGAAAGCTTTTATTTCGTCGTTTACTTCTTATCTTTCCTATCGTGTGACTAAGCATTGAGACTATAACCATTTAGTTCTTAGTCATAAGTACTTAAAAACAAAAACTAAATAGAATTGTTAATCAATTAACTCTCATTACAATTACTTAACACTTTGAAACAGGTATGGGCAACCTTTGGCATGTTGTGGGACAAACTTTAGTGTGGATATACGTTCGCGAGCCGCGTTTAAAAGTAGTGCTCATAATTTTTAACGATAAATATCAGACTTGAAATTAAAGGACAATTTAATTATAATACAATTTATTAAAATAACAAAATTAAATGAAAAAAAATTGGTACAACATTATAATTAAAACGAAAAAAAAATAGAATTATTACAAACAACGAAAGTTAAATAGCGACACCGAAATCAATGAGACACTTGAGTTTGAATTTGGGAAACTAATCCATCGATGTATGGATTAATTTCACTGATACAAAGACGTAAAAAGTTTCCCAAATTATCGTCAGTCAGCCTTGTACGAAGTTTTGATCATGGAGGACATGATCCTCCAATGTCCGCGTTTCAACGCCAAGCGTATTCGGCTAATGAGTGCTTTCTCATATGTTAACTGGCCTCCTGAGAGTTACCATATGTTGGTAAACGACGCAGATAGATTTTCAGCCTTCAGGACCTTTGCCCAAGAGATGTTGAAAACCAAGTAAAAATGTATTAATTTGTAAATTATATGTATATATGTATTGTTTATGTGAGTTTAGGTTAGTATTTAGGCTTTAGGTGTGTAGGCTAGTTAGTGAGGCTCTTGCTGCCACTTCTCAGAACAGAGGCAAAGGAGTCGCAGCTGCGGGTTCCCCTAGGACTTTTCGGACTTAAACTAAATCTCCCAAATATAGCACTTTTATGATTAGCCGTGCTCCGTGAGTAAGGCTAAGTTACCTGGCCCAATTTATCTATTCAAAATTTTATATCTCTTAATAAATGGAGGCCACTGGTATGGGGAAACCCAAAGGTACAGCGGGGACAGAGGTCGGAATTAAAAACAAAAAAAAATGAAGTTTTGATTTATTAACTTTCATCATTGAAAAGAACTGTTGTCATATATAAGTACTGCCAAACGCACAAATCTCTCTTCATTTTCCTCATTTAGAGTAAGTAGTGTAATATTTTTGTTTAATTGGGTTTTGAAAATGTCTCGCGGACCGATGGGTTGTTGCCCTCTTTAAAACTTTTTAAACTTTTTTTTTTTTTTCACATATCATCATTGTGGGAATATCAATTTCACAACAAACTAACTATGGTATTACAATATAATTCTTCTGGTTCATTCATTCATTACTTATTTTAGGAATAACGTGGAAATTTATCCCGGAAAACTGGTAGGATTTTAGTTTAGAAATCTTTTCATTCATTATATTGTGACAAAGCTTCATTTAGATCATCATTATTGAACTGTTAATACATATGAATAAGGTCTGAGAGGTCGCTGCATTTAGTATTTCCTTAAAGCATGGTCACATAAGCTCTTAATTTGAACAAATTTTAAGATTTTCTTTTTCAGTAGTATGGGGGAAAGTCAACAAAATACGACTGTTTAAGAAAATTTATATAGGCCATTATTTCATGACGAATTTTTATGTGTATTTTCATAGTCTAATCAGCCATCATTTCAATCCCCCTTTTACTCCTTGAAATATAATTCTACACTGTAAAATATTCATAGTGCAGGGTTTCGTTGTGCACTCTTCCCTGTTGAGATTCAGTAAAACAAAAATCCAGAACTCAACGTTCATGGAAATAGAGCGTCCCTCCCACAAAAAGTAAATTATTATAATATAAATAAGTGATATTACAAATTAAAAAAAAAATGAAAATATAATGCAAACCTATGTATCTAATTTGGTTCAGTAGTTACATACAACTGTGCAAAATAATTTCCATAATATGACAATAAAAAATTCAAATTATCATGCATAAGTCAATAATAGAAAATAACATATACCATTTAATAAAAACCATGCTTCTATTTTTCTCAGGATTAGAACTAGATACGCATTTTAAAAGCATTTATATCTAAGAGACACCTTTAAAATACATATCTAGTTATAATCCCTAGAAAAATAAAAGCATGATTTTTATTAAATCGTATATGTTATTTTTTTATTATTGGCATATGCATGATAATTGATTTTTTTTTTATTGTCCTATTATGGAAATTATTTTGTATAATTTTATATAAAGGCATTTATATCGGGGGCTCAGGTTAACCATGTGAGTTGAAGCGTTGACCTTAATCTCACATGGTAAACCTAGAGTGGCGAGTTCGATTCCCGCCTGGGCAGAGGAATTTATTTAGTGACGAAATTCATTAAATAAAATCCTTGGTCTCACTCTGGCCAGAAAAGGGTGGTAACCTGTAGATAACCCGTCCCAATTAGCCTTAGTTGAAAAAAGTTGATGTTATTTAAATCATATTAATAATATCTAAGGGACGTGGTTAAATGATTTAATTTTGAAGTTAAGGTAAGCAACAAGAGTTTGTGATTACTAGTGCACTTTACCGAATTTAAAACGTCACAATATGTGTGTATCTTTATATCTATAATTCTACTGTACGTGTGTATGTCACTGAACTCCTAAACGGCTGGACCGACTTGAATGAATTTTTTTGTATGCGTTTGGGTGACGTCCTAGATGGTTTTGATTCACAAATCAGCCCGGCAGATGAAGCAGGAGTGGGGGTTGTAAGGGAGGGCTAAAATTTAAAATAGCGATATTTCGTTTCCTATTGGTGTATTTTGTTATTTAGAGTAACTTTTGTTATATTAACTTTTGTCGTATAACAAAGTTTAAACGGGGGGTTCGAACGGAAGTGGGGGCTATAGGCCGGAATACAAATTCACGATATTTCATTTTCTATTTGTTTTTAGGCAAACGTGCAAACAAAAGTTTTTTTTTGTGTTATTAAAAGTAGCTTTTGTTTTAAACATAGTATTATTACATTTAATCTCCTAATCGCTTGAAATAGCATGCAGGAGAACGTCGGTCGGGTCCACTAGTATATATATTAAAATAACCCTAAATGTATTGTAAATAAAATAAAGGCCTGCTGTTTTTTTGTTTTTGATATTTCAGTCTAATTAGAAAAAAATCAGTCACGCTGGGGCTGCGTAGACTAAGCAGATTTTCCTCGTGAATTTTAGTAATAGGTAAATCTACATACTGGTAACAACACCACCGCGAATACGCGAACGGAAATAAGAAATGTTTCATCCAATATCAATAACCTGCCTACAGGAATCAAATTTTAGTAGTCCAAAAGCTTAATACGTGGGGGGGGGGAGGTCACTAGGGCATATTTGCTTTTATCTCGTATAATAAAGGTCTCTAGAATACAATTTTTGGTATTTAAGCTTCGAATAATGTGATTTGTTGTGTAGCAGAGTATTGTTTGTGTAACATGAGTAGAAGTGGCGGTTTGCTGAAGACTCAAAACTGAAAAATGCAAATATCTCGGTTAATATTCAAGATACTGAATAAATGTACAATTAATTATAGGGCGTTTAATTTGCAATAAGATTGGTTCTATACAATTTTTTGATCGGACGCACAGTAACGGAGATATTTCGAATTTTCGAAAATCCTCCACTCTAACCCCCCCCCCCTGGCCCGATTTCAGCCGTAAACGAACATGATCTTTCTTTTTACATAAAACTAACTAAGTATTGAGTTTAATAACGATTAAACAATAATTGCGACAAACAGACAAATATATATATATATATATATATATATATATATATATATATATATATACACAGTTTTGAACGGACCTCATTTTCGTCATCTCCATGGTGGGTTCGATGGTCACTTGAAGAAAAATTTCGGAAATCGCGTCATGAGTACGACCTCAATAGCTGATTTCCGTTATGGGAAATCTGCTAAAATGATTAAGAAATAAGTCTCAATATTAAAGCAAAAGGTTATTTTTGAAAGCAGTAAGCTGATGACAGTGAACACTGGGGGGGGGGGAGTACATTGGCTAATATAAAAGAATATGACATTTACGTTACCAAATAATCCTTGCTGTGATGGACATGAACTCGATTGATTTTAACCCTTATTTTCCGGGAAAGGCGGATGGAGTGGGTGAAGGCTGGCTGACGGGGTTGGCACTAAGGAGGAAGTGAAGCCTAGAAGGAGGGGAGGAGCAATAAGCACATTCCGTGCCGTACTCCAAAGGATACCGTCAGCCCAGCTAGGGATGTACCGTCTGCTCATAGGAAGCAGCGGCCCCTCTATCGCCCGCTCTTAACGAGTCGGCTCATGCAGCTTTTTCCAACAGCTCTGAATATATTATTATTCCTTTCCTAGGTCGTATTGCTATTCAGTATTCGATACGCGCAATTTATGTGCCTGACGACTGGTGCACTGATAAGACGTCTGATAATACTGATACCTGATGGAAGCCCTATCTAGTGATTATCTGCCACTTAAACAAGCAGGGTGCCATCCAGGAGAGATACGAGAAGGACTTAACCATGATGAACATGAAGCTATTGGTCAAATTACAGTTTTTGTAGATTTCACTCAAAGATTAAGGGATTTAATCGTACTTTCTTGTTTTTTCCTCCGTAAATACTCACGTCTTGGATATTAATTTATTTTAGAATTAGAGAATATATGGTGAGATGAGATCAGTGGAGCGTCATCGCATCACACGGTAAATCAGCTTAATTTGTACCCTTTCTCTTTCTTGGAGAGTCTATAAAGCATATTTGAAGTATTTCTTTTCTTTTAGGAGATTTCCCTTAAGGGAAATCAGCTATTGAGCTTGTACTCATGACGGGATTATCAAAATATTTCTTCAAATGTCCATCGATCCTACCTAGTCCGTTCAAAATTGCATATGTGTGTTTATCTATATATATATAAAATTGTAACCTCTGTCTGTACATTGATTTTTTTCGCGAAATTTCACGATAACTTTTCGTTTCACATGTCATAGACACCATATCTGCATTTTGTTTCTTTCGTGTATGTTTGTTTGTTTGTTTGTTTGTTTGTTTGTTTGTTTGTTTGTTTGTTTGTTTGTTTGTTTGTTTGTTACCTTTTCACGCATAAACGGCTATACCGAATTTTATGAAACTTGGTATGTATATTACTACTAACCCAACTTAGACTTTAGGCTATATTAATTTTCTCTGAGGCGAATAGGAGTGGGGGTTATAAGGGAAGCCTGAAATTAAAAATAGCGATATTTCGTTTTCTATTGGTTTTTCGGCAAATATGCACATAACAAAAGTTGTTTATTTTGTTATTTAGAGTAACTTTTGTTATATACACTTTTGTCGTATACCGAAGTTTAAATGCGTTATACGCTAAAAATTATAGCGGGAGGCAACAATATTATTTGCCAAAAAAGACTCAACCGAACTAATTAAAACTCGGTATATGTATTAGCAGTGGAGCCTTCATTATAATAAGCCATACCAACATTTCTATGGACGGGCAGGAGTGGGGGTTATAAGGGAAGCCTGAAATTAAAAATAGCCATATTTTGTTTCCTATTGGTTTTTCCGCAAATATAAACATAACAAAAGTTGTTTATTTTGTTATTTGGAGTAACTTTTGCTATATACACTTTTGTCGTATACCTAAGTATAAATGAGTTATACGTTAAAACTTTAGCGGGAGCCAACAATTTTATTGGGCACTAAAGGCTGAACCGAACATAACAAAACTAGGTATGTCAATTAGCATTAATTCTTCCATGATTATAAGTTATATTAAAATTTTTAGGTTCGAACGGGAGGAGGGTTATACGGGTGGCCTGAAATAAAAATACACTATATTTACATGTATAAGAGACGGGAAATATAAAAATATCGAAGACAGTGAAGCCTTATCGAACAAATAATTCTATTATTAGCAAATCCACGGCAACGACGGGTATCAATCCTAAACACTGGTACGGGTAAATGTCAAAATATTGTGCTATGTAAAGCCTGCTGAAAAATACCATCACCATTCAGCCTCAAATGAATTCCCGGGCGAAGCCGGGTATCTGAGCTAGTATATATATATATATATATATATATATATATATATATATATATATATATATATGTAGATAGATAGACATAGATATATCTATCTATATATTTGTCTGTTACCTCTCTAGCGGTCACAATTTTGGTTTAATCATTACCAAACTAGATATTAAATTGTTTTGTGTAAAAATAAAGATTAAGTTCGTTAATGGTTGAAATCCAACCGGTGGGAGGGTGGGCTTAGAGGGGAGGAATTTCGAAAATTCTTAATATCTCCGTTATTATGTGTCGGATGGAAAAATTATATAGAACCAATCTTGTTTCAAATATAATGTTCTATAAATGTTGTTAAGAAAGTAATTTCATTTTCTTGATTGTTAGCCCAGATATTTGCATTTTTTAGTTTTCGACCCTCAGTAAACCCCCACTCCTACTCGTGTCATATTAACAATAAGCTGTAATATTATGAAGCATTTTATTTGAAGCCTGATAAAGTCTGTCTTGGTAAATGCAAATATGTGACGCTCGTGGGAAATCTGCTTAGTTAACGCAGTCATTTTGACATTGGAATATAGCCCCCCTCGAGGAGGGTTCTCTATCATTGTTTTATATACAACTAGCTCAGATACCCGGCTTCGCCCGGGAATTGATTTGAGGCTGAATGGTAATGGTATTTTTTTGGCAAGGCTTTACTTTGCACAATATTTTAACCTTTACCCGTCCCAGTGTTTAGGGTTAATACCCGTTGTTGGCACTTGTTAATAAGAAAATTAATTTTTTATGTAAGTATTCACTGTCCTCCAAATTGTCATATTTCCCGTCTCCTGTGCATTATGCATAGATTTCAGTTATTAAGAACAAAATAGTAACATAGATTGAATTAATTTTTCTATAATATAATATTTCTACGCAAATTACTTTCTCCACACATTGTTCCTGGAGAAATGTATAAAACAAAAGTTAATCTAAATATCAAAGTAAACAACTTTTGTTATGTGAATGTTTGTCGAAAAACAAATAGACAATGAAATATTGCGAATTTTTATTTCAGGCCTCCCTTATAACCACCACTCCCGTTCTAACCTAAATATTTTAAGTTAGCTTATAATCATGGAAGAATTAATGCTAATTGACATACCAAGTTTTTTTAAGTTCGGTTTAATCGTTAGCGCCCAATAAAATAGTTGACCCCGCTTTAGTTTATTGCACATATCTCGTTTATACTTTGTTAAAAGACAAAAATGAATATTACAAAAGTTACTCTAAATAACAAAATAAACAACTTTTGTTATGTTCATATTTGCCGAAAAACGAATAGAAAACGAAATACGGCTATTTTTAAATTCAGGCATCCCTTACAACCCCCACTCCTGTCCATCCCTAGAAATGATGGTATGTATGGCTTGTTATAATGAAAGCGTTAGTGCTAATACACATACAGAGTTTTATTTATTTTGGTTGGGTCTTTTGTCCCAAATAAAATTGTTCACTTCCGCTATAGGTTTTAGCGTATATCTCGTTTATAATTCGGTATACGAAAAAAGTGTATATAACAAAAGTTACTCTAAATAACAAAATAAACAACTTTTGTTATGTTTATATTTGCCGAAAAACCAATAGGAAACGAAATACCGCTATTTTTAATTTCTGGCTTCCCTTACAACCCCCACTCCTGCCCATCCCTAAAAATGTTGGTATGGCTTGTTATAATGAAGGCGTTAGTCCTAATATACGTACCGAGTTTTATTTAGTTCGGCTGATTCTTTTGTGCCAAATAAAATTGTTGACTCCCGCTATAATTTTTATCGTATAACTCATTTATACTTCGGTATACGACAAAAGTGTATATAACTAAAGTTACTTTAAATAATAAAATAAATAACTTTTGTTATGTGCATATTTGCCGAAAAACCAATAGGAAACGGAATATCGTTATTTTTAATTACAGGCCTCCCTTATAACCCCCACTCCTGTTCGTCTCAGAGAATATTAGTATAGCCTAAAGTCTAAGTTGGGCGAGTAGTAATATACATACCAAGTTTCATTAAATTCGGTTCAGCCGTTTATGCGTGAAAAGGTAACAAACAAACAAACAACCATACACGAAAGAAACAAAATGCAGTTATGGTGTCTATGACATGTGAAACGAAAAGTTATCGTGAAATTTCGCGAAAAAAATCAATGTACAGACAGAGGTTACAATTTTATATATATATATATATATATATATATATATATATATATATATATTAACAACTCTTCTGTGAAGCGACAATGTCGGGGGGGGGGGGGTCAGTGGTCAGTCACGAGACCCCTTCACCCTGGGCCAATTGCAGCCATTAACAAATTTGATCTATAGTATTACATCAAACGTTTAAATATCGAGTTTGGTAACGATCAAACAAAAAGTATAACCGGTAGAGCATTAACAGACAAATTCAAACACACACGCATATACATACCAATATTTAACTCGATTTCGTCATCTCCTGGGTAGGATGCCAGGGCATTTGAGGGGTATACAACCTCAAAACTAATCTTTAGTGGAAACTACTAAACTGAAGGTTTCTTAATAATTCTCTTAAATATAGTTTATAATTGCCAATTGTTAACTCCGTTTATAAATCAAGGATTGCTACTATCATTAGGCGCGAGAATCATTTCAAGTAATATTTTTATGATGACAAGGGGATTCTAAGGGCTACATGTGATATATTAAGCGGTTTGATAGATTTCAATTAGGTTCTCACATCACCATGCCCCATCCATGGGGATCATTAAGGCTCACCTTCCAGATTTATTCACTGGATAAGGAAAAATAATAATTCGTTAATTCTTTTACATAGCTCCTAAGTTATTCATAAACTGAGAGCTCTTCCTGCAAATTCTCCAACCTCATCAACCAAAGCGATGGCTCAACCTAGTAATCAATATGACGTGATAGACTATTGTATGTTCTACCACCAAGGGATAGTTTTTATTCCTCGTATTGTCACTTCAAGGGCAAGGTTAACAGCTTAGTTGTCAATGGCGTTTCCTTACTTAGACCCCTAGGAACCTCAAAGCTATTTCAGACCCCCACACTGGTTTTAATTTTACAGAAAATCAAAACAAAGTGTCGATCACGACCATTTAATTTCGCTAGGAAGGTTTGCTAGGAATTTTGAAATATAATACATTAAACGAATATGAACAAACGCATTATAAAAGGAAAAGCTCAATGAGAACAATATTTGGTATTTATGCTTCAAATAAAGTGCTTCATAATATAACTGCTTATTATTAACATAATATGAGTAGGGGTGGGGGTTTACTTGAGGCCGAAAACTAAAAAATGCAAATATCTCGGTTAATAATGAAGATATTGAAAAAACGTACAGAACAATATTTATACATGTAGGTAGATGAATGAAATGCCTACGCTTCACTGTATAAATTTATTAAAACGACAGAGCGCTTTCGATGCAGTGCAACATCATTAGTGCCCTGTTGACACACAAAAACTTATCTGTATTAAAATAAAGAGTAAAATAGATATCATATAACAATAAAAACTATCTTTCTTAGAACTAAATAACACATCAAACTTTTCATATATCAACAAGCAATTTAAAAAAAAATTTTTTTTATTAAATTAAGTAAGTAAAGATAGGATATTAAAACTATCTGAAAGACTTAAACTAGACTATTTGGACAATGAAAGAAATGAATGAATAGAGATAAGTAATTATTGTTTATGTGTGTCAACAGGGCACTGATGATGTTGCACTGCATCGAAAGCGCTCTGTCGTTTTAATAAATTGTTACAGTGGAAGCGTAGCCATTTCATTCATCTACCTACATTAGACGTCACTTCTACCATCCAGAATACCAACTCAGAATATTTATACAATTTTTCGATACGCATAATAACGGAGATATTAGGAATTTGCGAAGTCCCCCCTCCACCCCCCCCCCCTCCAACCCTCTCCCTCCAACCCTCCCCTCCAACCCTCCCCTCCAACCCTCCCCCTCCAACCCCCCCCCCCCCCTCCCTCCCACTGGTTGGATTTCAGCCATTAACGTACTTGATCTTTAAATATCACGTAACGATCAAACATAAATTGTGAATATATGGATATATATACAGTTTTGAACGGACTTCTTTTTCGTCATTTCTTGGGTAGGGTCGATGGACAAATGAGGACATTTTTAGCAGATTTCCTTTAAGCCTCCCTTATAACCCCCACTCCTGCCCGTCCCTAGAAATGTTAGTATGGCTTATTAAAGGGAAGGCGTTAGTACTAATTCACATACCGAGTTTGGTTTAGTTCGGTTGAGTCATTTGTGCAAAAAAAATTGTGAACTCCCGCTATAGTTTTTAGCGTATAAATCATTTATACATCCGTATACGGCAAAAGTGTATATAAAAAAAGGTACTGTAAATAACAAAATAAACAACTTTTGTTATGGGCATATTTGCTGAATAAGCAATAGGAAACGAAATATCGCTATTTTTAATTTCAGACCTCCCATATAACCCCCACTCCTGCACGTCCCTAGAAATGTTAGTATGGCTTATTATAAGGAAGGCGTTAGTACTAATTCACATACCGAGTTTGGTTTAGTTCGGTTGAGTCTTTTGTGCCTAATAAATTGTTGACTCCCGCTATAGTTTTTAGCGTATAACTCATTTATACTTCCGTATACGGCAAAAGTGGATATAACAAAAGTTACTCTAAATTACAAAATAAACAACTTTTGTCATGTTCATATTTGCTGAAAAAGCAATAGGAAACGAAATATCGCTATTTTGAATTTCAGGCCTCCCTTATAACCCCCACTCCTGTTCGTCTTAGAGAATATTAATATAGCCTAAAGTCTAAGTTGGACTAGTAGTAATATAGATACCAAGTTTCATAAAATTCGGTTCAGCCGTTTATGCGTGAAAAGGTAACAAACAAACAAACAGACACCAAAGAAACAAAATGCAGTTATGGTGTCTATGACATGTGAAACGAAAAGTTATCGTGAAATTTCGCGAAAAAAATCAATGTACAGACAGAGGTTACAATTTTATATATATATATATTTGTCTGTTAACACTCTAGCGGTCGCAATTTTTGTTTAATCGTCACCAAACTCGGTATTTAATCGTTTTAGGTAAAAAGGAAGATCAAGTTCGTTAACGGCTGAAATCGGACCAGTGGGAAGGGCGGGGGGATTTTTGAAAATTAGAAATATCTCCGTTACTATACGTCGGATCGAAAATTTGTATAGAACCAATCTTCTTGCGAATTAAATTTACTATAAATATTATTCTATACATTTATTCTCTATCTTGAATATTAACCAAGATATTTGCATTTTTATTAAATGTGGGCAGCTAACGGACGAATGAGTTTCCCGCCAAAAGCTAGTTCGGCCGTTTCCGTAACTGTTCGGCTCTCGTATGGAGATTTCTCTATAGTGTAACTTCACGTGGGAAATCTGCTCAGTTTACGCAGCCCCTGCGTGACGGACTTTTGATTTCATCCATTTAGTTCATTCGACGAACAGCTTCATTTCTTCATGTACAAGGCTTGAAAATTTCTTATCCACCAATAGATCGATGTGAGCCGAATTATTCGAATCCTTATGAATTCCATTATTTGTCTGTTTCCAGAAAAGAAAACAGGATAATTTCGTTTAATAAATGAAGGACGAGTTATGAAAATGTGCACCATGAGGACAGAGGATATGACATATGTCTTCCGTCTTCAGTTTCCCTTATCTAGTTCTGCAATCTCTAATCATATTTATGAGGCCTCCTTATCTCCCCTCTGACCTTCCTATTATTCATTACAGCCATTAGCTGCGCTATTTTTTTCTTATTACGTTTGACCTCGTAGTAATTAGTTATCATCATGAGCTCAGGATTTAACTCGTGGATAATTATTAGCATTTTACTTATTTTATAAACATTTGTTTTGTTATAATTATTTTATGAAACTGAATCTGGAAGGCGTATTTTACTGCTTAAACCTTTTTCTAGCCAGAGAGAGGTAAAGTATATCATTTGGACAATCCTTTAACCTCTTCCTCTTTTTCACACCTTTTCTTATTGAGTAGTAATTTCAGGTTTTTTGAATATCTAAATTAAAATATTGTGTTAATTAGATAAACTTATTTATAAATTGAAAACACTAAGTAATAATGGGTATATCCTTCTCTGGAATAATGTTATCATCTAGATTTTATTTTAGTTGAGAAAGAGTCAAAGAATGCCTTAGTTATTTATATAGATATTCGAAAGAATAAAAACGCCTTGAGCACTTTGTAAAGAAAAAAGTCCGTCACGCAGGGGCTGCGTAAAATAAGCAGATTTCCCACGTGAAGTTATACAATAGAGAAATCTCCATACGAGAGTTACGGCAAAGGGCCGAAATAGCTTTTGGCGGGAGACTCAGTCGTCCGTTATCGGCCCAAATTTAATAAAAATGCAATTATCTCGGTTAATATTCAAGATAGAGAATAAATGTATAGAACAATATTTATAGTATATTTAATTTACAACACGATTGGATCTATACAATATTTTGATCCGACGTATGGTAACGGAGATATTTCGAAAATCCCCTCTCTAAACCCCCTATACCACTGGTCCGATTTCAGCCATTAACGAACTTGATCTGTTTTTTTGCATAAAACGTTTAAAAATCGAGTTTGGTAACGATCAAACAAAAATTGCGACCGCTAGAGCGTTAACAGATATATATATATATATATATATATATATATATATATATATATATATATATATTCATATATATAATATAACCCCCCTCCTGCTCGCCCTTTGAAATGTTGGTACAGCTTAGTATTATGCAGGAATTACCACTAATTCACATGCCGAGTTTTCTTTAACTCAGTTGAGTCTTTTGTGCCAAATAAAACTGTTGACTCCCGCTATAGTTTTTAGCGTATAACTTATTTATACTTATGTATACGACAAAAGTTACTCTAAATAACAAACTAAACAACTACTGTTATGTGCATATTTACCAAAAAATCAATGCAAACGAAATATCGCAATTTTTAATTTCAGGCCTCCCTTAGAACCCCCACTCCTGCCCGTCTCTAGAAATGTTGGTATGGCTTATGATAATGAAGGTGTTAGTGAGTGCTAATACACTTACTGAGTTTTATTTAGTTCGCTTGAGTATTTTGTGCCAAATAAAAATGCTCACTTCCGCTATAGTTTTTAGCGTATAACTCATTTATACTTACGTATACGACAAAAGTGTACATAACAAAAGTTACTCTAAATAACCAACTTAACAACTTTTGTTATGTTCATATTTTCCTAAAACCCAACAGGAAACGAAATACCGCTATTTTTAATTTCTGGCTTCCCTTATAACCCCCACTCCTGTTTGTTTTAGAGAATATTAATATAGCCTAAAGTCTAAGTTGGGCTAGTAGTAATATACATACCAAGTTTCATAATATTCGGTTCAGCCGTTTATGCGTGAAAAGGTAACAAACAAACAAACAGACACCAAAGAAACAAAATGCAGTTATGGTGTCTATGACATGAGACACGAAAAGTTATCGTGAAATTTCGCGAAAAAAATCAATGTACAGACAGAGGTTACAATTTTTTATATATATATATATATATATATATATATATATATATATATATATAATTTTGAACGGACCTCATTTTAGTCATCTCCTGGGTAGGGTCGATGGACATTTGAAGAAAATTTTCGAAAATCGCGTCATGACAGTACAATGAGCTTTTAAGGAGCCGGGAAATCAAGTCCACCATAGTATTACATATTCCTACAAGTAATACAGATGTAAAATGCGAGATAATAATTCGTATATAATAATGAAAGAAAAGTAGTATAATTTTTTTTAACTGTTCCAATAGTCAGGATATGTTTTCTTGATAAGTAATTATGTGAATTTTGTTTTAAACCTTGAATTAACCAACTATCTCTTTATGAACGAGATATTCGGCATGTGAGAATTAGTATGAACAATTTATACGTTAAATATGACAAAAGATTACTTTGAATAAAGTAGCTATAGCTTGACTAGGTACAAAAGAACCAGGGGCGTGACCCGAAGGGGGTAGTTTTACCCCACCACTCACCACATTACATAATTACGCTATTTTTAAATGATCCAATCCCAATTTTCTTCGGCCTTTTTACCGCTTCTCATTTTGCTTTCTTAAACATTCGACTACATTAAACACTATTTGCCGAACATGTCCCGCCCGATCCGACGCCAAAAGTCCGGACATAACTATTGTATTAACGCAAATAGAATGCTATTCATGTAAACGCGCTGTACTGGAGCAAAAAGAGAAAATGAAGAGAGGTGTCGCAGGAGAAAATTGTGGTAGGGTAGGGATGGGCGAGGGGGCGTCAGAGGCAACGCATACGCCTAACCTAGTTCTTTTGTATCTGGTGTGTTTATAGTTAGAACATTTTAGAGACCAAGTAATCAAGCAAATGATGGCTACTACTAATTACATCAAATCATACGACAGCGAATTACTTGTTTCTAGACCACCATGGAAAAATTCTCACCGAAATTGATCACATTCTGCTGGTCAATATATTGTCATAACCTCTCAACGGACATCAATAGCTTTAAACTCAAACTGGAATCCCATTTACAGAGCATTATGCAGTTTTAATAATTTGCACCCTGAAACCTACCTAACATTCAAGATTCCTTTAAAAAAAACTAAGATGCATCAGCCGACTAAGGGTTGGAAACCCTGAGCACATCAAACTATACCAAGGAAGCAAACCTCTATTTCTCAATGCAAACGATCTCTGCCCATTTTGCAGGCAGTATAGCCTATACCACCTTCTCCTACACTGTTCAGCACTCAAAGAAAACAGACAGAATATTTTAAAGCCATCTATCTCAACATCCTCTGATCATCAGTCAATACAAAATATTTTAAATATTAACGATGTCAATAAATCGAATAGGCGTTATACGTTCATTATAGCAGCTCTGAAAACGTGAGTGTTTATTCTATTGTGCACATTTTCAAGGCGAACATTCGTATAGAACTTATTATTTAGCTGTTTAAAAAAATTGCAATGATAGAGATATTATTGAACTGTGTTAAAGTAATTTTACTGTTAGAATTAGTTAGATTAAATTAGATTATAATTATTGAAATTATATATATTAAAATTAAATACACTTCATGAAATCTATATCACTGTTTATTGTAAAAACATTGTTATGGATTTGCCAGACTCAAAATGAAACAAAATGTGTCTATATTGTTATTATTTGTACAAGATTTATTTTTAACAAATGCATATCTGTCTATCTAAAATATATTATATGTGTTGAATCTGGGATCGGTTAGTTGGAATACCATCTAGTATTAGGGCATGCATGAAGTAGAGCTCTTTATGGCAGAGGCGATCGAGGAAAAAGTCTTGTTACTCTTAACTTAGCTCCGGGGCCAACTAAAACCCATTTCAATTGATGAAATAAACAGTAGGTGGTGTTTCCAAGAATGAGGATTATCGGACGATCTTAATATATATATGAATAAAAAAATGTATGGGAGAACGCCAATGTAGTGTCTAAAAATATTAAGAAACAAATAGTTGAAATGTGAAAATCATTATGGTAAAGTGCTTCTCCCACAGTCCAGAAGATCCAGCCCGTTACTATTTATGCAATGGAGGGGAGTGAAATGATACAGAGAGAGCATCAGAGTAGGTTCCTTCTGAGGCATATCGACTACAGATCTCGTCATCTCAAATAAGCAAGAGTATTCATACTTCAAGGTCGATAAGTTCTAGTTCTAACTAGGTGATGTTCACGAAGGAGGGTGAAATCTTTAAGCACGTGTCTCTGTAACTTCCAATACTTCGCCAAGTATCTTTAGATCTTCAGAGTTAAATTAAGAATAGTCCCCATGTAACATTTTACAACAGCGATAAAATCTTATTTGATATTTTATGAGTTAGTATAAAAGAAAAATTGTACATTCGGAAACTTGAGAAAATTCACAGCTAATTGTATAGTGGTTTTATCATGAATTACCACACTAACTGTCAGTTATTTAATAAATTTAATTCATGAATAATAATCAGTTATCATGAATAACTAAACATAATAAGGAAACCAAAGAAATCCTGGCGCAATAATGTTACAATAGCTGCAAATTTCCAAAAAATTAAATAATCCCTAACACATGCAAAGAAAGTAGGCATTGGACATGAAAATTCCGCATTCAATCGTCTATATCTCAGCAGTTTTGGAATTTAAAAATATATTTCAGAGTTGTCGAAGGGCGTATTAACACGCAAGAAATACTAGTAATAATTTTACAATCGCCTCCCTTCCTTTCCATTTAGGCTCCTCCTGACGGAATTTTGTTAAGGTGGCTATTGTAAAGATACATGGAGTTACAAACGTACTGTCTTTGTCTAAAACAAAGAAAGCAGAAAAGAAGGAAAGTTGATTTCAAATACGCAAATTAACATAAACCATTAGGCTGGTTACTAAATCATAGATTATGATTAGGGTTTTTTTGACAACGAACTACTTGGTTATTATACCCTATTTCATATTCAACACTGTCATATAATGATTTATTTGGGGTCTATTCACAGTAAATTTTCTATCTGTTATATTGCCGGAAGAGAAGTTGCCAAGGCTTTGCTTCAATAGGCTAATTTCCCTGGAAAGAAGCAATCCTGATACAATCTTTAATTGGGTCACACAAGTCAGATCAATAGCTAATCACTATGACTGCGGAAAGGCATTTACTGAAGTTTGTTAGAATGGAATATTGAAATACAAAAAAATGAAATTTTAAAAATGTTAAAAAACCACGACCCTTCAATTGATATTCACCGAGCTACAAATTCCAAAAGTAACCACATCAACAGAACTATATCCAGCTTTAATATATCCAGCCCGGAGAACTACCTGACATTTAAGACAAACATAAAAAAGCTAAGATCTGTTAGCCAATTAAGAGTATCAAGCTCAGAATTCACCAAACTTCAATCACGAAACAAAACTTTCTCATTCAAAGCTCAGGAACCTTGCACTTTTTGTAATCAGTTCATCCCTAATAGCCTGTCACATATACTTCTCTACTGTGAGAAGCTCATCGAAGACAGAAATAAATATCTACAAACACTTTCCTCAGCAGTCAGTGATGTGCATAAAATTGAAGAGATACTTAGTATCGATAGCCTCGAAAAACTACACAAGATTTACTGCTTCATCACGTCAGCATGCAATACTCTGGAATCTATAAGTGCTGATGGACCACACTCCAATTAAATGTCGGAAAAGAAAGCGTTTATAGAATGCTTTTAGTTATATTTTATGTACTATATTTTACTACTTATAATATATTGCTTTCCTTTTATTGTCACATTATTGTTGATCTCAAGAACTTGGATTTAATTATTTATTTAAAAATAAAGAATTGTTATTTTTTTTAAATTTAATTTGTACAAGATGTAAGTCTTTAACAAATAAATATATATTCTGTATATTTTAAGTTGTTAGATAATGTGCTTGGCATGTTGCTAGCATCAGAGTGCTTAATAATGTTAATATATACCACTAAGTATATTAAAAGGCATGTAAACCAAATCCTTGATAAATAGTTTTATCGTAATTGATAACATTTCTATGTGTGTCTGGGGTTGTCAAATCGTTAGATGTGTAGTAAATAGATTCATTAATGCATTACAAACCTCTAATACAGACGTCGCTAATTCGCTAATATAGAGTTCTTTGCATTTGTAAATAGTTAAATGCCTTCAAATTAAAGGGTCACTATCAGATTGGCGTTTCAGCTACTAGAGCATGGAAGATAATAAGGAAATATCAATTAGCATAATTAGAAACGGGAGGGCATGGATAGGTGTGGGCTCCGACCTTGGTCTAGGTTAGCACCTTAGACAATACGGCCGACATAATCAGGAGCTATTGTCTCGCGCCTCTTTCCTTTAATGATATCCCCCTTGCCCGAGGACTACCGTCTACGCTTGCGATAGCCACTTCTTCCGGGATAATATTCAGATTATTTTTATCAGAGTCATTCTAGCCATGAATGGACCCTGAAAAGAAATCTGTGTGGACTGGCAAGGTATAGATTAAAAAAGTCCGTCACGCAAGGGGTGCGCAAACTAAGCAGATTTCCCTCGTGATGTTTAACAATAGACAAATCTACATACTGCTAACACAATACTACCGTCAACATCAAGTGAATAAATAGAAATGATAATAAGAAACCTCCAGATGGGAAGCAACTGAAACGTTAACAAACAGGAGTATCAACTTTTCACAGGAAACAAAAGAAAATTCTGAAATGTATCAGAATATAACATATTAACTTTATTGAAAACTATTTACTATATCAAGTACTGTAATTTATAATGGATCAGAATAATTTTTATCTCAATCATTCAAATTTTAGTAGTCCAAGAACTTAAGAAGGGGGGGGGTGGCTTACCATAACATATTTGCATGATCTCGTATAATAAAGGTCTTTTGAAAACAAGTTATGGTATTTAAGCTTCGAATAATGTGGTATATTACATAACAGAGTATTGTTTATGTGACATAAGTAGAAGTGGGGGTTTACTGAAGGCTAAAAACTGAAAAATTCAAATATCTCGGTTAAAATTCAAGATTGAGAATAAATTTACATAAAAATATTTAAAGACCATTTAATTTGCAATAATATTGGTACCATTCAAATTTTCAATCAGAGATATAGTAACGGAGATATTTCGAATTTTCAAAAATCCCCTCTAAACCCATTAATGAACTTGATCTTTCTTTAAAATACATTACGACCACTAGAGCGTTAACAGACAAATATATATATATATATATATATATATATATATATATATATATATATATATATACTATTTTGAACGGACCTCATTTTCGTCATCTCCTGAGTAGGATCGATGGAAATTTGAAGACATTTTTCGACCTCAATAGCTGATTTCCCTTAAAGGAAATCTGCTGAAAGTTTCATACCCGGACCCACTGATCCTGTATAGTCTTATTTCAAATAACACCTTCGAACTTTTCCTAGCCCCGAATCGACAATACTAATATGCTAAATTACCTTAAAAATTTGGATTTGTTGAAATTTAAGTAATTTTCTTTTTGATTTTGACTTAGTGAGAAATTTAATATAATTTCAGATAATATGAATGTACTAGTATATAGGAATACATTTTTAAAAATATAAAATAAAACTATTTTAAATTGTTTCCTTTAATACTAGTCTAATTTTATATGTTGTTTCTATTACTTTAAATGTTTATTCATCGAGTTAAATTTTTTTTGTACAGTTTTTGTTATTTTTCTGTAATTTTTATTTATTTTACATTGTTAAATTTTGAGCCAAATCGCCTAGTTGCAGGGTACTCCTGCATAGATAAATAAAAAAAAATAGTCCCGAATCTACCAGGCTTTCCCCCATTACTAGCGCGTTATATTATCGTTATCAAACTCCAGTTTGATAGTACTCACTGGAAATGGACCGACTACGAGCCGAACAGAGCAGACTTTCGACCATATCGTATTTTAATGCAAACTATTGTAAAGTGCAAAAAAAAAAAACTTATGGAAGGAATAATGTTTAGTGGAAATAATCAGTTCGTTGTAAAGAACGATCTCCTTTTCGTTGTAACTAATGATTTTATATCATTTATTGGTACTATTAATCAAGAAAAACTATGAAGTTTATTTTTGTAAACAAATAAAAAAATGTATAAAGTACAAGTAACATTAAACTCTTACACATTAACATCGTGTATTCCCTTTATATTTTATTATTCTGTTTTCTTTTTTAAATGACTACTATTTTTTTTATTACAAATACTTTTCCATTATTTATTTTACTTGTTAACTGGATTTTATTATCCCACGCTTTTATCACACATGTGTGTACATACATATATATATACGTAGTGGTCGCAAATTTTTTTTTTTTTGATTGAAGATCAAGTTCATTAACGGCTGAAATCGGACCTGGTTAAGGGGTTTTACAGGGAGGGATTTCGAAAATTAGAAATATCTTAATTGTAAACGTCGAATTGAAACTGGGGTATAGAACAAATATTATTGGAAAATTAATGTTCTATAAATGTTGTTGTATACATTTTGTCACTATCTTGATACTTAACCTTATCATAACTAAAGTTATTAATTCCAAAATGTAAGTAACCAAGGGTTTTGAACTATCCGGGAATATTGATTGCTCTTATATAATGACTGTATTTATTAAGGAAAAATGGGAACTAAAGAATCACATTCATCAAATAGTTCTCGTTTAACCCATAAGATTGATGTCATTTTTGTCTTTGTATTATAAAATTTTGCTATAACCACGCCACGCAGGAGCTGCGTAATCAAAGATTTCTTTCTTCCTGAAACACACTACGGTTACCTCTATAGAAGATTACTTCTCCAAGCCTTTACTTTACTAAAACCAACACAAAAGTATGCGTAAACTAGCTAAGTTGCATGCAGCATAAACTAAGCTCATTTTCATAGGAGCGATATAAAGACGAAGTCACTTGCAAAACGTATTCTTTATTTCGCCATTAATACAATTACTAAAACACGACTTGGTAGGTAAGCTGAAGATGAGATAATGAAAGTCGCATAATAACAAATATAAATAGGAATTAGAATTTTTCAATTCCCTAAACTCCCATTTCTACTACTCCGATTTCCAAATACATGAGACGTGTAAATATCGAGACAATATGTATATATAATCAATTTTGAATCTACCTCATTTTCCTTATCTCCGCCTTAAGATTGATGGACATTTGAATTTTTGTTTCAATAACGGCCTCATGAGCACTACCTAAATAGCGTATAGCCCTTAAGGGAAATCTGCTAAACGTTGGTGCAGGTAAGATTAATATTCCTATTTCAATTACGATTTCACCTACAATTGAACCTCTTCATTATAAAATTTTAATACAGCTATTGGAAAGGGGATCACATTTGAAATATAAATTCTTTGTAATATATCGATTAAAATTTCAGTACTGCAATAAGTTTACATGTTTTCTGTTCCTTTGAAAAGATAGGCACGCTTACTACACAAAAATGTTCTTTGAAATCATTGCCAATAATTCTGCGATTCAAAAATAATCGAAAATAACAAAAACATAATATATGTCCCATCCAAAGAAACATTTATATAACCATTAAGTCATTCTTTGAAAGCCATTGCCCAGATAATTCCTATATATGCAAGATTTGAAAGTATGATAATACAAGATAAAAACGGCTTCAGGCTCAAGGTTTGAATAAATTTCCTGTGATTTTCTCTGCTGATAAAAGTGACGTATTGGAGTTCGTTTTTACAAATATCTCTTTTTACAAAAAAAAGAAAAAACAAACTGTGTTTAAAGACAGAATGATTTTTGGAACAAATGCAATTACAATTACTTATTTATCAAAAACGAATTTTAACAAATTATTTCTATATACATGAGGGGGAGGGATCAGTATTTCAAATACCTTAATAATATCATTCTTCAATAACCTCTTTAAATTTCCAGCTACCTCATTTAATACGTATCTAAAATGGTACACATATTTTCAATTGGTCATGTGGTATTTATAACTTAATACAGACCGGATATTACTATTATTAATATTTTAGACTAGGTCAGATATACATTTTAAACTAGAATTCTCTTAACTTTTCGGCGTCAATGAGGTCCGACATCAAAATGATTTACGTTCTAGTTGCCTAGCTGCCTTTGTTTCTACAGGGTTCTCCTAGCAGGTTCCCAGTGAATTGGTACCACTGATTTGGGGTTCCCTTTTCTCTTATTTATGTTATCTATACGTATATGTTAAATTAGCATTGTCAATTTTTCTTTTATGATCAACATGTACAAAAACTTAAATTGAATTATAATTAAAATTATATCAACATTGTTTGCAGTACAACAGTCAACATGGAATGACGATACAACAGCGTAATACGTGAATGGCCTGAGAGATGCTTCAAACCAAAATTTTTTTGGCCTATTAAACAAATTGGGAGACTATTACCGGACTGGGAAACGCCCATTCCTATTTTAACAAGTTGCTTATGGTTTTAGACTGAAGAATTATTTTTTCAAATCAATAAATATATAATTTTCTTCATCTCCTGAGAAGAACAGATGGACATTTGAAGAATATTTTCGAAAAAAAAAGTCGCGTCTTGTGTACAACCTCAACGGCCGATTAAGGGAAATCTGCTAAAACAATATGTTGCACTTATGATATAGGAAATGTTGAATAAACGGGTGTGACTCCCACTTGAGCAGTTTTTCATGGGTAGGGCTAGGGTCGAACTGGCGAGTCCAAATCATGTGCCACTTCCTCGTCCTCCCAACGGTCACTAAAGTGTAACATTCGGAAATAGTCAATTTCACGGAGCATAGACACCGACCCGGCTTATTAAAGTTTAACAGGTTTTACACTTGGCATCACCCACTATATGCTACAAGTTAAATTGATTTACAATGTTAAACGGCTAACTGTTGGATAACATTAATCTTCCTTGTGACTCGATGCGTGAGATAAAAAATATCCCACAACTTCAGCTTGTTTCCTTAATGTAAACAAAACTAAAGTGAGTAAGTATGTGTTTCAGATTTTTAAATTTAACGCATTCATAAATATATTCACGCATATCTATTCTGTTTGTGGTCATATTGGTTCAAAATTAAAATTCTTCGCCTTCAGCATATTTTATTTTTCTAATTCTATCCAACGCGTATCGAACTATACTTCTTATAATGGGGTTTCTTTATCTTTTAATCAGTACAAAAAATGCTAGTAGAATTGTGTAACCCTCCTTTTTCCTAATTAATATATAATTTAGTTAAATTTCAAATGAATGGATTGGTTGTTAAACGATCCAATTAAAAGATTAAAAAGAGTTCACTAACAAAATTATTGACTTTTTTTTGTATAACCGATGGATATATTTGTTAATTTAAAATTGAATTTCATTATACACTCAACCGCAAAAAAAAACCGGACACTTCAATTTTGTCGTATTAAAAGCTAATTTTCAGCAATTTTCTTTATGTGGGTATTCTAGTTATTACAGAGAATTTAGAGTCTAAGCCCATTGAACTAATTTCCTTCAGGATTAGTAAACAATTAGATAAAACTCTGATTAGATTTATTTGTCATGAAGTTGATCTATTCTAAACTGTAAGTAGTTTTTCGCATATTTAAACATCTTTAATTATTAACCAAGCATTTTCTTTAATTAATGTTTTATTTTTATTTCGGTCCAAATAATGGGTCTTTCAAACTTAGATGGAAGGCTGGAGCTTACGTTACATTGCCGAAACGATTGGGGTAGCGAAGTCTACCATTCACTGTAATAAAAATGAAGAATAATTATTTTTTTAAACTGTGTTAATTTATCTTTTTCTTTTTTTTTATTTTGTATTTTTTTGTAAATAATCAATAAAAATTATTCACTTTTGGCAGATTTTGTTTAAATAACCTATAGATTAACCAATTATTTTAATTAAAAAGATTAATATACATATATATTAAGTATTTAACAAAATTATAAGACTAAATCTAAGTGTCCGGTTTTTTTTTTTGCGGTTGAGTGTATATTAATAAGAAAAAAGATTGAGTAGAAGCACAAGAACCCCATTAATAAAGAGCTACTGCTCGAAACGAGTTGGGGAAGAGGATTAAGTAAATGAAATATATCGAATGAGGAGAATTTATGTTTTGGCCTGGTAAGGTCAACAATTTAAAAAGGTGAACGCCACTAGCGAAATATATATATATATATATTAATATATATATATATATATATATATACATATACACGCCTGTGTGTTTGTTTATTTATTTTATTATTTGTAAAAATCTTAAATTTCATATTTTATGCTGTTTTATTTTTTTTTTTGGGGGGGGGGTAACATATTTATACAATTCTTTAAAATTAATAAATAAAAAAATAATTGTAATATTATAAACTGTGGCGTTAATTTTAAGGGATGCATGTAATCCATCCTTGCAATAATGATAGGTTTTATTCAATAAAGGATTAGCACTGCGAATGATACTGTTATCATACCTGTCGGTGGAGACTCCACAATACAAGCTACCATAGCGGACCATGATGCAAATACTCTCTAAAACATAAAAGACCTAGTATGGATAACGGACATACTACAATGAAAAACAATTTTCCTGGACACTCGCTAAACCACCCTTCCTTTGACAAACCAACGATGTGAACAAACAGACACGAGCTAACTCTCTAAAACGTAAACGACCTGATAAGGATATCAAACGTATAAAACCTACTGAATAACGGAAAACTAACTCAGTACAACTTTTGACGGCCTTGAAAATGGTGCTCTCGCATGGAGCCAGCTGTACTCGACCATCAGCCAGTGACGACGGTCTCCACTGACAGGTATGACAACAGGTTTTATCCCATTTCTCTAAACCGGTAGATGTTTAATTCAGAGAGTGCTGATTAGAGACAGACTGGCATATATTACGAACGGTTGATTAGCATACCAAATAATCGAATAGAAATAGTGCCAGCTAGTTGAAGTCTGGGAAAATATTAGTTTCATTGTGATCTGAACGATAATGTTTTTCCAAAAACGCTATATGATTTCGGTGGCAAATGACTATGAGCTACAATTTACATACTTTTCATATTTATTGAAACTGAGCCATTTTTGTGGAGACCCGAGCACAAATATACTATATATACATGTTCTTTACCATTGTTTATTATTGCTGGTCGGAAATTTATAATAAAAATAATATTTTTGAATGATGGCGCTTTACATGAACGAAATATGACATGCGGAATAAAGGTATCGCGTGAAAACGTTCATTTCAAACCTTTAAATATTTAAATTTCAAATAACCTCAATTTTTGTAACAATGAGTGACTCTCATTTTAAGGACTACTGCCAACACTGTAACTGTAGACTTACTATAAAACATATACTTACTGACTGCTATTTAAGGACTCACATAGACCTACCATACACTTTGACTGAATTACTACATGACTGTAGCCCGTATGGACCGCGTATTACACTACTTGAAACATAACATTTTCAAAAAATTATAATGTAGGACAATACTGAAAATATTTGCAGAAATAAGCATACTTACGTAAATATAATAAAGTGATTATATATGTTAAATAACTGATTCGACGCTAAATCGCCCCAGTCGCAAAATGCGATTATTGTATCAATAAATAAATAATCAAAAAATCATTTTAAGGAATAGTTGAAACTTCTTCTAATGAAGCAAGTAAGATAATGTAATTCCGTCCTTGAAGCTGATACACAAATATGTGTCACGCAGGGGCTGATTAATAGTATTTTTCCCACGTGCTAGAATTGAATTATTCACTGAATGTCACTTATTGACCCATTAACTAACCTATATAAAAAGGTTAAATTTAAACCGAACTTATAAGATGTTTTTTAATATATTTTAAATTTTAAAAAAAACATGAGCGGGAGTGGAGGTTAATATTAAAGCTAGAAAATTTTTTAAAAAAGAACGGTTGTAAGTGATTAATAAGTTAGCCATACGACATACAGACACTGTGCAAACTAAGCAGATTTTTTCACATGCTGGTATAAACACTTCTCATCTCTCCACATATAGTCGGAAAAAGTCCATCACGCAGGGGCTGCGCTAACAAAGCCGATTTCCCACCGGAAGGTTTACAACAGATAAATATACCTACTGGTAACACCACCGTGAATGTTAAGCGAATAAATTCAAATGGCAATGAGAAATCCTTCAGTCAATTTACAAGTTAATAAAATCTACAACGGAAAGCGTCTGAATTGTAAACGAAAAGCGCCGAATAAATAGAATTATTCTATCTATAGAATAATATATATATATATATATATATATATATGTATATACAAAACATAGGTTAGATCGATATTTCAGGATATATTTGGCCTAATACTCACACTCTCAAAAGCTGATTTCCCAGAGGGAAATTCTGTTAAACATTAAACATTATAGAAGCATAAGAAGTACGAAATTCGTCCAAGGAGATAAAATTTACTTACTAATCACTACAATACTTGCCCCTTAGTTGGCAGAAACTGAAACTGATGAAGCTTAACGATTATAGTCTAAAAAAGCAAGATAAAAAGAGCACTGTGTCACAAGAATGTCAGCCAATAACTCACCCCAGGGAGACTATCTCGTCAGACAGATATTTCCCAAGAGGGATCAGATCAATAAACATCAAATACACTTCGAGAACACTCTATAAGCTTAGTTCGAAATACTTGGAGGGTCTTTGAACATAAATTTCTTACGATTTCTCCATAACCAACCCAAGCACTTTGGACACTCACTGTACCATCGAAGTACACTGTAAACGAAGTTGTTGTTTTCAATTTCCATTCCAAAGGGGATCAATACGCCATTCCAGTTCGTCAAGTGAAATTATTCATTGTGATTTGAATTATTATCTTAGGGAATATCAGTTAAAAAGACTGGCTCAGTGGACACAAACATTGTTTTCACCCAGGCTTTCACGAGTGCTCAGGAACGCACTTGGTATTGAATGAACTGAAATTCTTTTTTTTAACAGATTTCTATATGTTCGTTATTTTTTACTAATTAAAAATTTTTTATTTGTATATAAAGGTAGGATAACGTTTTGTATGAAGCAATCAAATAGATTCCTTGAAACCCCTGTAATTTATGTAATTTAAATTTGGTGCAGGTTTTGGGATCTAGAAAACACCTTGCTCGCCCCCCTACCGGCCGCACACTGTCATGAGCTTTGTTCAAAAATAAGAAAAATGAAGTTTGAAAACTTTTGTTTCGAGAGGTAATATCAAAATTAGAGCCTTACAACAGAAAGAAAGTATCGGAATTAGAATAAAAAAAAAAATAAAAACAAAAAAAAACGTAAATTAATACTGCCTTCACAATTATTTTGATACCAATTTTACCTGCTTTTGGCTGCTTCTTACGGTAATTTTATGGTTTTAGATTTCATAACCAATGTACAACTGTCCGACGTCAGGCGCAGTAAGGATTCAAAAATCAGATACGATGCTTTTTTTATAGAATCGTGCAAGAATATATTGTATTGGAGTGTTCTGATGAAGTTCAGGAGAATATCAAATAATTCGTACGATTTTTCTTTTGCCTTGTATATTAAAAAAAAAGTAGGACCTCTGTTACAGGTTTTCAGGACAAAATGCGACGATTGGTTCAATAAAAACATTAAACTTCCCGAAAACGTTTTTGAAATATGTAAAAGAGATAATAATCAACCAGGCCCATTTTGAAATTATTTTCTAGTGGTAAATCAATTAATATGC
Organism: Riptortus pedestris; assembly: GCA_019009955.1. Lineage (NCBI taxonomy): Eukaryota > Metazoa > Arthropoda > Insecta > Hemiptera > Alydidae > Riptortus > Riptortus pedestris. Next base: position 38,752,026 of record CM032233.1, read on the forward strand.
CGAAATTCGCAGAATTAATTAGTGAAACTAAAGATTTATATTTGAGGCACTATTCATGGTATTATATACCAGTATCTTCACATAAATTGCTCTTACATGGACCTGATATTATTCATTTTTTCATTACACGAATTGGACCATTATCAGAAGAAGCATTGGAGGACCAACATAGGGTATCCCAGAACACATTACAAGGAAAATTTATCGTATTAATACAAATATGGATTTAATGAAAATGTTCTTCCTTTCGTCAGATCCATATTTGACAACTTTAAGAAAGATTAGCTCCAAAACAGAAACAACAATTGACGAAAACGTTTTATCTCATTTTTAAATAAAAATGATAGTATTTGTATACAATCTAGTGCTTCTGGGAAAGAACTATTTTTTTTAATTTCTAATTTTCTGTTTATATTTTTTATAAGTTCGTAAATATCAAATGTAAGCTTCAATTTACATTTTATATAAGTTTACACCGTAATAAATTATTTTAGTAACCTAAAAAAAATAATAAATTTTATTTTTGATTCTTATCGTGACACTATACTCTTGACACTGGTCCTCCGCCGGCACTTCATCGCATCGCTTTATAGAGATTTAGTGTGAAGTTTGGTAACGTCTCAAAAATTCCCCGCTCGTTAACTATCTCTCCAGCAGTTTGGTGGACCTCGTGTTCTCCAGGCCCTGTGGAATTTTCCCTCGCGACGTTGGTAGAAATCCAATTACGTTGGCCACCAATAGCCCAGAACTTACGCGTGCAGGCTCCTCATCCTGGAGAAGATACAATTGCCCAGAATAACGTATGTGCCGTGACTGGCTTGCCTGTATTATATATATATATAAGGGACCCTGACAGTGCCCGAGTTCAGTTTGTGCTCAGCGGTATTCCAGTGATGTTCAGCGCTACAGTGCGACTTAGTGCAGTGCGGTAAAGTGTTTTTATGTGAAGAGCAGTGACGCTATCAGTACATACTGTGAGTAGTAATTAATAATAATTAACCAAGTGTATTGTGCATTGTTAAATAAATTGTGCGGTGATAAAACTGTGAAGCTTGTGTGTGTTTAATTTTGTAATTTTAGAACTCTTATAAACAACGTTTATTACTGATTTTGTAATAAAACGTAACATTACTTTTCTATTTTCCATGCAAGTGTCTATTTTTCCTTCATTACAGTGTTGGTTCTAATAACCAATATGTATATTACCAACATTGCTTTCCTTGAGCCATTATTATACCACGGGGCCTTCTGAACCGCATAGATTATCATTCCATTACTTTACTATTACCATAATTAACAGATAGGTAGATCTTATTTGAGCACGAAATAAGAGATCTTATTGGAAATAAAGTGAAGCAATTTGGAAACAAACATATCTTTACTGATAAATCATTCAAAATAATATTTATTGTCCACTACGTATTACCTCAATAGCATGCGAATTGCAAAATTAAAGGTTTATTTTATTAGAAAGTATGCAACATCCAGTTGCATAGATGGACTATTTTATATGTTCTGTCTAACCGGTAGACGGGATGTAATGCCTATTGCATCTCTTTTGTGAATACAATTGCTGTAAAACTTGAGTTCATTTTCAGAGTGAAAAGTATTCGCATAGTATAGTTTACATCATGCACAAGCCAAAACAAGGCTGGCATATAAGTAACCTCAGTGATGCACAAACGTTAGTGAACTAACGATAATTTACTTCAAATATAAATAAACTAATATTATATTTCTAGTTTTAGTTTTTAGATAGTTAACTCGGAAAGATCACATTCAATTCATAACGTTGGAGTATTTTCTTAATAAGTAGCTGTTATTAGTTTTAGTGTGGTAATTAGTTTAGTTAAACTAAAAGTAAACTCTGACTTGACTTGGTTTAGTTTTATTTATTACCTCATAGTTAGTTTTATTGAAAAAATATTCCCTCCGTTTTCCACTGTTCAGTTTTCTAATTCATACTATGATTCCATATTAACGTAAAACACACACACACATAAATTATATTTTTTAAAGTAATAAGTATATTTATAAAAAATAATGGAAAACAATATAAAATGAGGCTATAACTTATAACAGACTAAGAGCCTTTTAACAAATACAAAAAAAAAAGAAGAAAGCAACTTGGAAACATAAATTCTATGTATGAGTGAAATGATTTTAAATTGGACATTAGAACAAAATTATTTCTTCAAAATGATTTTCTTTTTGATTTTTTCAAATTTAAAGACATAAATTAGAATTATTAAGCTTAGTGAGATTAAAGCTTTAGTTCAGTTTTTAGCGTTTTTGTTTTTGTAATAGATTTAGTTCTACTAAAATACAGTAATTTAATTCTAGTTTTAATTAATTTTTTATCATGAATATGTTAGTTCAGTTTTAGTTCATTACGCTAGTAAGTTTATTTCTAGTTTTATTTTTGAATATTTAGACTAACACCCTGCACCTACTGTCTATTCATTAAGTTCCTGCGCCAGTTAAGTAAAAGCATAAAGAGAATTTTTTTCTTTAATTATTTAAAATTATGAAAAATCGACAATTTGAACTGACATAACCACGTTTGTGAAAAAGTCCGTCACGCAGGGGCTGCGTAAACTAAGCAGATTTCCCTCGATAAGTTTAGTAATACATAAATCTACATACTGCTTACACAACACCACCCTGAATAAATACAAACGGAAATAAGAAATTTTTCATCCAATTTCAATAAACTGCCGACAGAAAGCTTTGGGTTAGAAATGTAAACAAACTGGTCTGCCCGCCTCACACCGGAAAACAAAAAACAATTACTGAAATATATCTGAATATAACATATTAATTTTATTGAGACCTATTTACTATATCTATTACTGTAGTTAGTATGAGTCAGAATAATTGTTATCTCAATCAATCAAATTTTAGTAGTCCAAAACCTTTGTGCTACTAAAAAGTATGCTTGCTAGGCCCTATATAGTTTAGAAACGTCTCTGAAGTTCATAAAACTTCACTTTTGACATTAACTCTCCTTGCTCTCTCCTTCCCGCACATCCTAATCCTTTAGGAATAGTTGAATCACTTTCATCTACCCATATTCTAGAAAACGCAAGACGACGCCTGAAGCGTAAGTGGCCAAAAGATCTTTTGTAGTGGACACTATAACTACATATAGTACAAGCCAATGTTCCCTCCAATGTGTAGGCATTGCCAATAGACAACTTCCACCTCAAGTCAAAAATCAAGCCAATTGATATCAATATTCATTCATAATAATAATCATTTGCTTGTAATATTTATATATGTTGTTACAAATAAACGAATAAATATTAAAAAAAAAATAAAAAACTCTCCTAGATTCCGTCTGCGGGCAATCTGATGAGGTCAACTGAGCAAAGCTCCCTCCCCTCGGAGGTATATTAATCCTGTCAGTCTACCAGAGACAACTAGATTCTCTGTCCTTGATTAACATTGGCTGTACATCGAGTTGATTAACATAAAAAACTAATCGCTAATCCCCTCGGGTGTGACTAAAGATCTCCAAGCTTATAATGCCTACAGAATTTTTTTTTTATATATATATATATATATATATATATATATAAATTAATCTTTGAAACAATTATAAACCATCTCCAATCCGTTGACGTTGATAGAGTTCTTAACTCTAGTTACAGCCGAATCTATAGAAGTATTTGTAATTTTAACAACTCTCTCCCTGAAAATTATTTAACGTTTCACACAAACATAAATCGAATAAAACTTATCAGTCAAACAGGGATTTCGTCTTGTGAATATTTAAAATTATCTTATAACATAAAACATGACTCACACTATAAAACTGGAGAGGCATGTGAATGGTGTAAAAATATATATATCTACATTTCAATCATTTGCTATTGTATCGCCCCGCTTTTACATCGCACAGGGTAAAATTCCTTGACATATTCCTCAAAGGGAATACCTATCATTGGTAAGAATTTTGGATTACAACAGTGACAATAAAGTTAATGATGTTATCAGTTTCTTATCAAAACTTTGCGAAAGTTAACAGTATTAAAGAAAGAATTTTATTATTTTTATGGGCGTGTTAAACAACAATAATCGGCACATTAGTTATTATATACACTAATACTTATTATTAGTATTCCGTTTGTTATTAATCTTAGAGAAGAATTATGTTAATTTGATATATCAGAAAACTGATCTTTATTTAGATATTACAAAATGTCCGACACGCAGGGGCTGCGTAAACTAAGCAGATTTCCCACGTGAAGTTTTACAATAGTGAAATCTGCCTAATAATAACAGTAGTAGTAACGAGTCTCTAAACCAATTCACGAGGGACGAATAGTTACGGAAACGGCCGAACAAGCTTTCATCGGAAAGTCCCGAAGATAACCAACTTTTGCCGGTTGTATGAACATCAGAAAATCAACATCAGAATGGATGTATCAACATCAGAAAACTGATCTTTATTTGGACATTAAAAAAAAATATTTTATCTACATTTACATTCAATTATGATTTATTGAATTAAGTATTATAATTATTTAGATTAATACTTAGATTATATTACATAACAATGTATATGCCGTTAATTTGTAATTTAGAAAATATTATTGTTTTTATTTATACCTTTTTTAATACGTTATATCATATTAATAACCATACTAACAGTAATTAGCCAGACTCTTGGCAACATGTTTGTACACATAAGCCAATAAAATGAAATATATATATATATATATATATATATATATATATATATTATGCCAGTTATCTTTCCAATTCCATTCTTACTGCAAATAAAGTTCATCTGTAACATTGATTTGACTCATTGCTGCATACTTTGTATTTGAGGATGAATCGAACAATCCTATTTGGTTTTATGTGTTGTCTAACTAGTTTAGTATAGAATTGATGCTCTAAATAGTAACTTAGGTGGGGCTGGAAAACCAACCATAGAACATTTTATTATACATTTTCGTCGATGTAACCCCTTGTACTGTATATTAGACAAGCTTGAGAGCTAGATGTTAAATCTACTTAGTCTCTTGGTTTAGCACAATGTCTATATTCTGATTTTATTTTAATATTTTGTTTGTTGTGTATTGGTGACTCTTTGAAACATTTATTTTTTTGAGTATTTCTGAACAAGCAGAAACAATACTCAAAATAGAATTTCTAAAGGTTATATTTTTAGAAAAGGATTTGCTTCAGGTATTGTGAAGAAGCACAGCTATAAAGGGGCTTAAAAGGCTTCTCATTCAGCGGTGAGGTTTTGTTTGTATAATTGTTCTTCTCAGAAACACTTTTGGCTTAAAACCAAGTGAAAAAGAATTTAAACCTCCTGAGCCACGAGAAGCTTGCTGGGATATGATTAATTAAAGGAAAGAGGGTCTTACTTTCTTTTAAGCCTGAGTGCTTGATAACTTAAAAAAAGAAAGCCAAACACAATGATATTTAAACATTCAATGAACCCTAAACTGTTCTCAGCCGCTATTTCGGGTTTGAAATCCGTTAGAAATGAAAAATCTTAAACTTATCTTTTCGCCATTTTCTCAAATTATTCTTTATACCATTTGCTTGGGAACATCTTACCTCCCTCAATAAGCCGAGGAATAAATAATATGAAGTTCCATCTCCATCCAGTCCACGAATATGTTTGTTTGCCAGTTTGCAACTAGAGGGAGCCGATGTAGCAGCACTATTGGGGAGCGGGAGTCTAGTGAATAAACACCTGATCTAGACACTAGTCCCCCGGTTATAGGGAAGTCAGTCAGTCTATAGGGATACTTTATTCCAGGTAGAACTTCGTTAACGGGGATTGTAAATCGAGTTGATACTCACTACATAAAAGCTTCAATCAGTCAATTGCATTTCAACAATCCTCTACTTAAATAGAAATTTTCATTTTATGTTTCTTTTTGTAAATTGCAGTGGTCAGAAGGAACACTATGAATTATCTTGTAAAATTCTTGTTATTCAATAAAGGATTATTATAAAAAAAACAAAAAAGCTTCGATCTGAAGTCCCCCTTTGTTGGTGGAAACAAAATCTGTTTAGTCTACAATACATATTGTTACGTTTATTACCAAAATAATAAACGTTGTTTAGTAGTGTTCTTTTGGATTGAAAAATTAAACTAACACAAGCTTTATCAGTTTTTATCACTGCACAATTTATTTATCAATGCACTACACACTTGGTTAATTATTATTAACTACAACTCACAGTATACACTGATTGCTTCACTGTTCTTGTTATTACACAGTCCAATAGCTCACTCACGATCACTGAAGTTCACAAAAACACGGCACTGCACTGATATTCGCTTCACCTAAACATTTTACCGCTCAGCAACTAAGACGCACCGTTCACTAAAGCTGCACTGAACGCACTGTTGATCATTTGAAGAGAGCTGAGAACAAACTAACTAAACTCGAGCCGGGCTGGGTCCTTTTATACCTAGTCGGAAAATATCAAAGCGGACGGGCGAGACCGTGTGTCGGCAACGTTGATCTACTTCGTACTTCTTAAATATGTGATTAATCATGTTTAATTTTGCATGTACTTAATTTTCGCAACAATATTATTCCTTTTGCATTTTTCTTTTTTTCATGATTTATGCATCTTATCAAATGTAGACCTAGTAATCAAGGATTAAATATTATTAACTAGACATGATAAATGAACATGAAAGGCATTATAGGGAATTTCTTATGAGAGATAGTTGAACAAGTTTGGTAAATTTATCTAGTCACCAAGGGGAACTGATGGTGGCAAAAGATCTCTTAAACCTAGAATACCAACCAAAACAAAATATGTACGCCAGGTTACAAAACATATTTTTGTTACCTATTGCTGTATCTACAAACTACTCCATGTTTCTTTTCTCGTGATTTTTGCTTGTTAACGAACGTAGAACTGGAAATGTGTTTTCCAAGTTTCATTATAATCAGATTATTTTGACGGCTGATAAGATAATTACAAACGTTTTCTGCATGTATGTAGATAGAGATAAATGTATGAATTTGATGTATGGGTTATATTTTTGGTGCATACTAATTAGGAGCTGAGTTTATTCAGGATAGTTCAGGAGGATCAAAAATCGTCTTTACTTCATTTAAGTCAAACGTTGGACTGTTTATTTGAGGAAATTCACTATATTGTTATTCATCTTTATTTAATATTATTTGTTCCTTAACTTTTCAGGTCCTTGCTACATGATGTGAAATTAACCAAAGTTATAATTCGACCCATTTCCTCCATGTGCTACGAAGCAAAATATTTCTACTATATGTATTCATACTAAACTATTTTTACAGGACGTTACATCATTGTTACGTAGGCTATTCTTCCACGAGTAATATTTGCAATATATTAAACACCGTCAACAGAGAATCTCTTGTAAATACATGTAAATGTTCTAGTTTTATTTTTTACTCATTAGATACCAAGGTTTTTTTTTTCTATCACAAAATAAAATATTCCATTCCAGCCAATGCAAGGCTCGCCAACAGATTTATTTTATCTAAAAAATGATGAATTCAAACTTTATTCATACTTCACACATTTAGATTCTTCCTACGCTCTAATTAAATCCACGAGATCGCTAAAGAGAATACCAGGAAGGAGCAAAAGGAAAACTGGACATATTTACAATATCATTTTATGAGATTTTTTCTTCGACTATTATTTTAGAGGTTAACTAGTTGAGAACATTGTTTGAGGATAATATTCAGAATTGATATTTTATTATTTGTTAACTTTTTCAATTTTCCAAACTAAAGATAACTTAATAACTGAACCAGCAGGGAGGACTTGGTTATAATAATTGGGTTCTGTTGTGCACTTTCCTTTTCTTTTATCTGTTAGCAAACCTAAAAGTCCCTTCCTAAACTATAAAAAGTCCGTAAATTAACCAGATTTTCGAATGTTCAATTATCTCCCTCTAAACCTCCCATCAAGCCGAATCCAGTCTTTTCCAAATATAATATAAGTTTTCCAAGAAATGGTTAAATAGCGACTGTGGCGGTATGCGGCTTTAAATGAAGCCTTTTGAAGCGTCTTGTTAATATGAAATGTGTTGGAGTGGAGTTTTACTATAGGCTAAATAGTAAAAAAATTCTAGAGGTCGCAATTTTTGTTTGATCGTTACCAAATTCGATATTTAAACCTTTATGTAAACTAAAGATCAAGTTCGCTAAGGGCTAAAATCCGACTACTGGGAGGGGGAATTTAGAGGTGGAGAATTTCGAAAATTCTTAATATCTCCGTTATTATGCGTTGGATCGAAAAATTGTATAGAAAAATCTTGTTGAAAAGTAAGTTCTATAAATAAATGTTGTTATGTATGTGTTTTCACTATCTTGATTATTAACCAAGATATTTACATTTTTTAGTTTTCGGCCTGCAATAAACCTCCAACCCTACTCTTGTCATATTAACAATAAGCTGTTAAATCACAAATCACTTTATTTAAAGCCTAAATACGAAATATTGTTCTCATTGAACTTTTACGTTTTTAGATAAATGCAAATACGTGATGCACGTGAGAAATCTGCTTAGTAGCCCCGGACGTTTTTCAGTCAGAGTGAAGAATGTGATTTATGATTCAAGACGGGCAGGCTCATTGATCATATCAATACATATTCGGAAGTTTCATTTGATGGTGTGCAAGATATAATAAGATAAGAGTAAGAAACGTTCTACCTACTTATGGGAATTTTAAATATTCTAAATGCATCTGAACCTTGTATCTAATGCATAAACTTTCCCCAAAGCTTCAACCTGAGAATTCGTGAAACCATCCACTTGTCGCCAGAATGACGGGGTATTTTGTCGTCCAAGATGCCCAGACATTAATAGTCCATTGGAAAACTCGTCAACTGCTCTAAAAATATACTAGTGTTAAAATTTTGAAATTCTAATTGTTCTAATATTGCCCCTTTTGACCTCCCACCCTTTAGGATTATAATTTTGTTTACAATCATACAGTTAAAGTTCTATCTTAAATGTGTAGCACTAAAAATATTTTAATTACATTATTTTATTTTGTACTGAGGTATTTGTGTTATTTTCAATAACCACTTTTACTTATTCCTTACTCTTTTATAACGCAACGTTAACTGACCCTGGAAAAACTATTAACAGACGATAATGCTCTGAAAATGTAAATATATAGATAAATATGGTTATTTTGATGTTTAACAATTTTCGCTATAAAGGGCTAACCAACAAATAAATGCTGTCAATACAAAATATATTGCTCTTAACTTTTATATTTTAAATACTTTGACACTTTGAAAGAAAACTTATATGGATGAAAAATGATGTAATAAATTTTCATTAGTATGCATAAAGATTATACGTTCAGTCATCCTACGCCCGAGAGCAATAAATTACTTGATTTAGTACAGACACAGAAGGTACAAAAAGTTCCATTCAAATAGATTTAATGAGATTAAAGATTGATTGGAAAGGGGGGGGGTACTGCGAAATGCAGGAAAACGCAGTAAACCAAATGCAATGAACAGAAAAAAAGAAAATGTCACCATCTAAGCGAGTGAACACAGCAAGGTCAACTTGAGTAATGTCGATTGACCAGGGTAGTTATAAGGACTGTCCATCAAGATTATTTCCTGTTCAGCTGATTGAAGTCAGTCCTCTAAGGTGAGAGACAGTTGGTAGTAATACACAATTAACAGTGTTATTCACACTTAAACGTCTCTCTCTCTCTCTCTCTCTCTCTCTCTCTCTCTCTCTCTCTCTCTCTCTCTCTCTCTCTCTCTCTCTCTCTCTCTCTCTCTCTCTCTCTCTCTATCTCTCTTCTCTCTCTCTCTCTCTCTCTTCTCTCTCTCTCTCTCTCTCTCTCTCTCTCTCTCTCTCTCTCTCTCTCTCTCTCTCTCTCTCTCTCTCTCTCTCGCTCTCTCTCTCTCTCTCTCCTCTCTCTCTCCTTCTCCTCTCTCTCTCTCTCCTCTCTCTCTCTCTCTCTCCTCTCTCTCTCTCTCTCTCTCTCTCTCTCTCTCTCTCCTCACTCTCTCTTCTCTCCTCTCTCTCTCTCTCTCTCTCTTATCTTCTCTCTCTCTCTCTCTCTCTCTCCCTCTCACTCTCTCTCTCTGTCTCTCTGTCTCTCTCCTCTCTCTCTCTATGTCTCTCTCCTCTCTCTCTGTCTCTCTCTTCTCTCTCTCTCTCTCTATTCTCTCTCCCTCACTCTCTCTCTCTCTCTCTCTCTTCTCTCTCTCTCTCTCTCTTCTCTCTCTCTCCTCTCTCTCTCTCTTCTCTCTCTCTCTCTCTCTCTCTCTCTCTCTCTCTCTCTCTCTCTCTCTCTCTGCTCTCTCCCTCTCTCTCTTCTCTCTTCTCTCTCTCTCTCTCACCTCTCTCTCCTCGCTCTCTCTCTCTCTCTCTCTCTCTCTCTCTCTCTCACTCTCTCTCTATCCTCTCTCTCTCTCTCTCTTTTCTCTTCTCTCTCTCTTCTCTCTCTCTCTCTCTCTCTCTCTCTCTTCTCTCTCTCTCTCTCCCCTTCTCTCTTCTCTCTCTCTCTCTCTCTCATCTCTCTCTGTCTCTCTCTCTCTCTCTCTCTCTCTCTCTCTCTCTTCTCTCTCTCTCTCTCTCTCTCTCTCTCTCTCTCAGAAGAGAAACACAGAGAAACAGTTCTCAACCGTTGTGAGAACACAATGGTTGAAATTACAAAGCGTAGCCTTTAGCTCAAGATAATACTTGTCTGTTAGCGCTTTAGCGAACGAATATTTGTTTGATCGTTACCAAACTCGTATATATGTATATTTATATATATGTATTCCATGCAAAACTAAAGGTTATATGCTTTAACGGCTGAAATCAGACCAATGTGAGGGGGGATTTCAAAATATCTTCATCATTATGAATCAGATCAAAAACATGCATAGAAGCAAACTTATTGCACATTTAATTGTCTATAAGCGTTTTTGTATATATTTATTCTGTATCTTGGATATTAATGGAGATATCCGCATTTTTTAGTTTTCTGTCTTTAGTACCTCACTCCTTTATTCTAAGCTTAAATACAAAATATTATTTTCAAGAGACATTTATTACACGTGATACTTGCAAATTCGTTGTATTATGACATCATCAATTAATATTTTTTATTCTTGTTTCCAAAATGTTTTATTAATCTATACCATAATCGACAATTAACCATTTCAGTCAATACTAAAGATCATATTTGTTAATGGCATAAATCAGACATGGAATAGTGGAGGTATAGATGGAGGGAGATTACCATAATTTAAAATATGTTCGCTATTATGAGTGGGATCGTAAAATGTTATAGAAACTAGTCTTGTTAAACTATTGATGATCTACAATTGAGGGGTTTGGTGCAGAAACGGTGTAACCCACAAATACCCATTTCTTTATATTTTTGTGTTTTTGTTACTTCATTATATTGTTTTTATAGCCTATCATTTTTGTACTTCTTTCAGGTGCCATTCAGGAATAAAACATTAGTGGTGTAACTTGTAGACAACTATTTTGAAATTAATTGAGTGCAAAATTGGTGTAACCCACTATCGATTCATTTGTCTAGACATTTTTGTAATATTACCTTAAAAAATTACACTATTTAATAATGTCACCAAAGAAAGAAGTTGTACTTTGCATTCCATGTTTGTAGCAAAATGTGAAATAAATGTTGTTTATTTTCTTTAATACATACTGTTCATTTAATTTAAATAGTGTTATTTCCACCATTTTTCTTAAAACTATGGCAATGTAGGTTATTTCATTCTTGCAGTAAATGCATATTTTGTCCATAGAGAGCAACAATGACGTATAAAAATACAAAAATGTGGAATACACCAAGAAAATTTCAAATTTTTCTTGGAGGACAAATGGTGTAACCCACAATTTCGGCACTGAAAATGCAATTTTTAAGTTCATGTAAACAGCAAATATTTACATTTACTAATATCACTCCAAGTACAAAGAACATTTTTTATAGCAGTAATAGTTAATTTATAAGGTTTCTTTAACTTTTATTCCTTCTTTCTAAAAACAGGAAACTTGTGGGTTACACCGTTTTTCCAACAAAACCCTCAATTATTGCTTAATGCTGTAATATTTATAATTCACATTTTGGTATCCTCATCCATAGCGCCATTTTAACAATATAAACGAGGATACGAGCAATTGCACTTTAAATTTCTTTGTATAAACTCGTGTTTTTTACAAAATTAAACAATTTATGGAGTTCTTTCGGGTCATCTCCAAGGGCCACTTCTATACTATTGGAGATATTGTATTTATTTCTAATATCTGTATACTTATGGCATTCCATTAATATGTGATATATAGTCAGTTCTGTGTTACATTTCTCACAAATCGGGGGTTGATCTTTTGTCATAAGATAGCCATGCGTAAGTCGTGTGTGCCCAATTCGGAGTCTTCCTAATACATCTTCATCTCTTCTGTTGTCTCTTGTCGAATATTTCCATGGACGGATGGTGGTTTTAATAGTTTTTAGTTTATTGTTCTGGGTTTCATTTCACATGTGTTGCCAGTTTTTATTAAATTCTTCTTTTAGTGGTTGGTAGAGTTCTGCAGATGTAATTGATGGAGGTGATGGAGTCGAGTTGATGGGCTTCTCTGGCTGCTAAATCTGCTTTTTGGTTTCCATCTATTCCCACGAGGCTTGGAATCCACATGAAGTAGACAGCCCTTTTTAGCTCTCGGAGCATTTGTATTTGATTTTGTATTTTTTTTACTATTGGGTTGTTTGTGAATACATCTTTGATACTCAATAGGGCACTCAACGAGTCAGTGCAAATCAGGAATTTTTCTTGAGTTGAGTGATAAAGCGAATTTAATTGCGAATAGTTCGGCGGAATAAATGCTGGTTAATTTGTTGAGTTTGAATTTTTGGCAGGCATTTTCTTCGGAGTAGGCGCAGGAAGAAGACTCGGTAATTTTCGAACCATCAGTGTATATTATCTTTGGGTGTTGAAAACCCCTTAAACCCTATACAACAACATATTGCTTAATGCATTTTTTGTAACTCAAGTATTAAGTGAGTTATTAATTGTTTTTTTTTTTTAGAAATAGGAAATGTGTGGTGAGAGGAGATCAAAAGTGTGTTACATCAGCAAGTGGGGAAATTTGATTAGGTTACGCATCCCCTTCGAGATGGACTTTTTTATTTTCCGTTTCTTTTTTTATTCCTTAAAAAGTTAAATAATTTAATTAATATAACACTATATATTTAAATAATATTCGTATTATTAATGTATTGTATTTGAATTTATTTGATGTACTAAGCTGTACGAGACATCTAGCTAATAAACGTCTGCAGGGTTACTTCAGAAGGAAAAGAAAATCTATTTGGTAATATTCATACGACTTCTGTTACGCATTCCTAAGGGTTTTTGTAATATTTATATATATTTGTACAATTCCGGTTCCATACAAAAATATTTCATCTAAAGAAGAACTACGCACGGAAGATGTTCTCAAGCAGCACTATTGTAGTGAAGGTTAAATCCTATTAACGAAGTGTGAGCGTAGTCTTAAAGCTATTGTGAAAGGTTACCAATTAGCAGGCACGACACGAGCCTCGAAAAATCGTGTCTTCAAGTCACTATAAATGGCTCCTTCTGTTATATTGGTTAGCATGCCTGTTACATATATTGGCTGGTATCCTCCGTGTTCTTTAATCATGAAATCATTATGTGTACTTCGCCGCAGATACATTTCGTCCGGTAAATGAATTAGACATGGCATCTATCTCTAAGATATGTTTAGTTATCATTGATATTATGAATGGTCAATGGTGCTTTGTGTTTCACTACTACTCATCGGATTTTTACTTAGAAATAGAGAGTATTTGGTGAGAAGATATTAATAGGGTGCCATACCAAAACTTGGGTTATCTGTTTAGGTTAGGACTTCTATTATTAGATGGCACGTCGATCATAGTGCATTGAAAGCTTGAGCCGAAAATTGATCATTGGATCGGAGGCTAAAACCCTCAAAGAATTTCAATTGCCAAGGCTCATATATCTATAGTGGATTGCAATTCATTGCAGTACTATTTAATTCTATCATATAAGTTATCATATCGTTTAAAGCAGGGCTTCTTAAACTTTTGTAATTTACGACCCCATTTATGATTGCGAGTTTCTTGACGACCCCATACAAATATAAAAGAAAAATAAATTAATATTTTTATGATGATTTATTTATTAGGTAACAATATACATATACATATGAAAATATATAAGTTTAGAATTCGTTTTGAATCATACAAAAATCTAAAATTAAAAATTGAAAAATTGCAAAAACTATAATTGTATTTATTATAGTTTCAAAAATAAAACTGGATTCTGACCGTCTTTATATCTCTCGAATGTATTCAAGTAGTTGCGTGGTAAGTATTAAATTAATGCATAAGTTAAAAATTTAATGAGATGGATGTGCCTGTTTTTTATTGCATAACAAATCAAATCTTGGTGGAATGTTTGAAACTGCTGGACGTAAGACCTCTTCAACATTTTTTAACGCTGAACGATATTGGGATTTAATATGTGTTAAAGCTGAGAAAGTGACTTCACATAAATTATGATTATTATAAATAATTTATATAAATAATTATAAAATTATTATTATAAATTATTAATTAACCCTAGATAACAACCCCTTCGTCGATGTGACGAATACTGTAGGGATTTCTTATTTCCTGCGATGAGAGCGCACTCTAGGCGGATATCCGGCCAGGTATTCCTTCATCACTTAGTAGCCTACATACATCCGGAAGTAGAAAATCGCCTCGTCTTTCCAAAGGAAAGATAACCTTCTCTTTGTAAAAGAAGCATCGTCGAATCGACGAATAGGTTGTAACTGTAGTTAAAACATATTCGTCTAATCGACGAATAAGTTGTAACTGAAGATAAAACATAAATTGTATTTTTATCTCTCGCGACCCCAAAATTTTGCTACGCGACCCATAGTTTAAGAAGCCCTGATTTAAAGTAATATTTTTTGGATTAGAATGAACGATAATTCCCACAAAAACTGTGAATGATATTAAATTATTCCAGAAAAAAAGGTATTTTCTCTCATTAAAAATTTACTACTCTAATTTTACGTCCTTATTATACAGGATGTTTAACAATTTATTAATTAACTTGTTTTAATTTAAAATCAGTTGAAATTTTTCTTTTCAAGACAATAGTGGGAATTATTCAGCAATATTCAGCATGAAGCAGATAAATAAATATCTTAAGTGCTAGTATTATGTCAGAGAAAATAGTTTATTCAAGTTGGAAGAAGTTAATCTTCAAATCTCCTATTGGAAAGCATTTTTAAGTTTTTACTACAGTGTCTTCATACGTGCCTAGACAGAAAGGTACAACTTCTATTTAAAAATTATTTTTTTGCAGATTAAATTCGTTAAGAATATAATTGTAAGGTTGTTTCATACTACTAATGCTCTGTTATGTAAATAATAACATTTCATAATATAATTTAAAAGGCTGAATTAATAGAATACATTAAATTAACAATTAGATAGTACTAACAATAAAACATAGAGTAAATAAGTTACAAATTTAATGTATTTGTTAATTTATTTGTGTAATTTAATTAAAAAAGAGCATAGACTCATTATTTGTATTCTATTTTCTTCTTTTCGATTTTATCTTTTGATAATATTTCTTTAACATAGGGAATTCGGAGAAATAAGTTCATAAACCAGTAAAATCAGTCAAGGAAAATTGACAATTTCAGAGGGAGGTGGGCAAAATTGGTAATTCGCCCTACCCTCCTTGTACACTGTAAAAGTTTTATTACAAAAGGTTTTGTTTAACGTAAAATGATCTAAAAATTAAGTTAAGTAATACTTATCCCTTCGTCGTTACATAGGAATAGAGATGTTTACGAAATACAAACTGTTTAAATGTTAATTTTACTTTCAAACCTTAAGTGTTCCTTTAAAAGTATAAAAATGAATGTCTTACAGTTCTTGTAGTAAATTTTCTTTTAAATGGGATGGGAGTATTTGAATATTTTTTTTCTTATGTTATGTTAATGAGTTTTATTTGCTATATTATTATGTTAGTACTAATTCCTTACATAAGGTATCTTTACAATATGAAGTTTTCTTGTATGTAATAATTTAAGCACGGCTGGTCATGAACTAGAAAATGGTTCATGGCCTTCACATTTTGGAATAAAAAAAAATCTAGATTCCAGATAAACTAGAATCAGCTCATTGAATCACTTCGTTATATACCCATCTGAATGCTATGGAGCTTTTTGAGGGAAGAGAATTTCCAAGTAAAGCCTAATGAACTTTTCCTCGTACTTAACAAAAGCACTCCAATCCCATAGGAAGAAAAATACTTTTTTTTAGTTTCAATAGACGGTACGAAGTCTGAAATGTCTAAAAATATTCTAGCAGGCTACCACAAGCATTCGGCAAGCAGCCCTTCCTAATAATAACGATATAAAGAAAACCACACACAATTATCCTAATTCTCTCATTATGCATGTACTTTTACCATTTATTGGGTGATACTATCAAGAACAAATAAAATTTGAACGAATAGAAATGGTTAAAATTTCACAAAAACGAAAATCAAAGTTAGTAGATACAAAAGCCCAACCCTTAGTATTTCATCACAATATAGCAGTTGAAATGATAACCTAACAATATAATATAAAAGCCTTATATTTATTGACATAAACGAAGCATAATGGAGTACCTTGTTAATTTAAAATCGTTCAAGTAATTACGGTTATAGTAAGTACTTGAACAAATTCAAATTAATTTTGAAAATATATAATTCTGTTTATTGTATTATAAAGTTCTTGAATTAGGGCAGTATTAACATATGATCGTCCTATTTGAGCCTGTAAATCTAATTACAACTACACAAATTCTGTTGTTCCAAAACATATTTATATGAATTGAAAAAAAGAAATTGCTCCAATATACCAAAATAGATAATCTTCAAGAGTTATCCAACATTCAATGAATTAAATTTATTTACTTACATACTCACACACACGATTTTTTAAACTGGCATTGCAAAACTTAATTCACTCATTTAAAATTTAGGAAATTATTCCAACTTTACCATGGAATGATATAGACATAAAAGGACCAATAAAATATAACTGGAATGCTACAGTCCCAGGGCAAGGACGAAACTGAAAGATCCTATCAGTTAGAGAGATAACACAAAGCTAAACCATAAACAAAATAATTCCTAAATTATCATTTAGGAATTATTTTATTGTTGAGAAATAAGTAACTCACATTTTATAAATAAATTACTGCTCTAACCTTATTAAAAACTAAAAAGTCAGTCTAATTATGCATATTGAAGCTTAGCGAGTAAAATTGGTACATTCTGCCTCGAATGAAATTATTAAACAAACTATGGGAATAAAATTATAATGTAAATCATTGTTAACTGTTTGTGATCTGAACTGAAAATAATTAACTTAAAAAACAAATTTAAAATTCACTTGAATGCTGTTTCATCTAGGGACGTAAAAATGAAAAGGTTTTTTTTGGTCACAGCACTAGGCATTAATAACATTGTTCTCAAAAGTGGGATTTTTCTAAAACATTATTGAATCCTTAAAAAAAAAAAAATCACATATGAAATTTATGAAATATACGATGAATGTCCAAGAGCTGTTTGCCGTTTATCTATTTCAGGTATAATAACGGAAATATAAGTAATTTTGAATAAAGTAAACATTTATGCCTCTTATATGTTCATTAAGGATGTCACAACAAATTTTTATTAATCACATTCATCAAAGGCCTAATAAAAACAATGTTTGATAATTCAGGTTCTAATAAGACGTTTCGTAATATTTTGTCTAATTGTTTATTTGAGATTAGTAGGAATAGAGATTTCGATTTTTGAGATGAGAGGAATAGAGAGCTGAAAAAAAAATTAACAACATAAAATTTAATCGAATTATTGAAAAAATATATATATAGAAGAGCACATTAATTTGTCAACAAGATAGGCTATATAACATTTTTGACCCTCATAATAACGGAAATATTTGAACTTTTTATTTTACCGCTTCTCCAATCGCCTACTTCTCCTGGTCTGATTTCAGCCATTTGCGTAATAACATTTCACATAAAAACTTTAAATATCGAGTCCATTATCGATAAAAAGAATGGCGGGCGGCTGCTAGAGCTTTAAAAGTACACACACACACACACACACACACACACACACACACACACACACACATCAGCGTATATTCAATTATAGACGTACCTATTTAATGAGTAATTATTTCTATAATATACTCAGACCGATAAATGGATAATCTCAGAACTGTTTCGAAAATCGCATCACGAGTTCAGCATCAATAATTGATTTCCCTTAAAGCGAAATCAGTCAAACAAATTGTATTTTAACGAAATCTTCTAACAATTATTATTATAATTTATTAACGTCCACTTTTTGCAACTTAGGTTAATCGTGACGGGTTATCTATAGGTTACCACCCTTTTCTAGCCAGGGTGGGATTTGTGGATGTTATTTAATGAATTTCCTCACTAAATAATTTCCTTTGCCCAGGCAAGAATCGAACTCGCCACTCTAGGTTTACCATGTGAGATTAAGGTCAACGCTTTAACTCGCATGGCCAACCTGAGCCTATCTTCTAAAAATGTAAACATTCTTAAGATGCAGATGATATTGGTGGAGAAAGGGGCTAACCATTCCATGCCACCTCAAGATGAGTGCTCTGTCTCACAGTATTATTTTCTACATACATTATTCATACTAAGATGAAAAATAATCATATTTAGCAAGTGATCTGATAGAAGAGTATATAAGTACAAAAAGAACTACTCATGAAAAGTCAACGTTTTGTCAGTAAACTATTTCTGACGCTAAACAGGAGGATAATTTCTTTTCAAGAGATAATGTTGAAAGGTCTTGCATAATGGAGCTCATATCCACCTCCATGATTAGTCATGGAGTAAATGTAAAGCTGCCTTTACTACTTACAGGACACTAGTCTTGGGGAGGTCAAGGACCGTCGTATAGTTTCTTTTATATCGGGCATACTATGCAATCTTTCTTACCCAACTCTTGGGTGGCAATTACATCGTTCCATAAATGACAGAGATTAACCTAATTAGTGATATGTACCTTTTCCCTGTCTGAATCAAATTAATAGAAAGTAAATAATGAACATTCTGGCGGCTCAATGAAGGGACAAATTATTAAATAAATTAAAATTAATGTAATGAATGGAAATGCATTATTACTATTTTTCAATGATAGTACACATTTTTTCCCCCGATATTTCTAAGGTTTCTGTATATTTTAGAAAGTAAAATATTGTCATTTGCTCACCTGAGAATATCACCATCATTTATTTCGAGTTGTGAGTAGTCAACAAATTTCAAATTTACGTTACCCTGGGATATCAAACTACATCTAATTATGTTTGATCTTATATGAGATACTACAATCGGACTGTTTCAAACAAAACATTTCTACAAAATGAAAAAGCTGTATAATTAAAAGCAAATTTTGTAACACTTGATTGATAAAGAAATTGTCTTTTTTTTTGTCTTTGTTTGTGAATGGATTTTGAAATATTATAAATATTCCATTATCGTTTTAAGCGTGCCTTACGAATACAGTTCTTTTCATTTGAAAAAAACTGATGTTACAAATAATGAAAAACAATTTATTTTTCATTTTTTTCAAATTGTAATATTAATTCACCACGTTCATAGAAACTATAAAATTATTTTTATATGTGATACTATTAGTTATATGAATTTGACACAGCGTTTTAACAATGTATTTAAGAATACATTTTTTTTATTATTCACCTTCAGCGAAATCCGTCTATAGTTAAATAAGATAAGACCTGCATTTTGTTAAACCAAATCTAACTAGACAGTATTATAGAAATTATACCAATTATCGAAGTGTGTACTTGGCCTTCTTTAATACTGCAATTAAACCAATTTCACAATGCAATACAAATAGGTTCACCAAAATTCTGGTTTTCTATTTGTTCATTAACGTCCCTGAATATCTCTAATAGACCTTTCTCTCAGGAGGGTCAACAATTGTTAGTTTAGCTTTTTAATTCAATGAGGTTGACTTATGGAAAAATATTTAGGAAGTTTGTGGGTTAGTTATTAGGCGATTGCCATGTTTGAGAACAGACGAATTAAAATAATGGTTATATAATATACAAGTATAAACATTTTGAAACAGAAACGTTTTGTTAACATAAATCAGTATTTCTCAGTATTTCATTGGCTTGTTTGTGTGAACATATCAGGCTAGAAATTCGAGAGTTAGGACTGACTATTAAGGAAGGTAGTCGGCTCTTGGGAAAGTGTTACCTGAGGTGAAAAGAAACAGAAACAAGTAGAATAGAAAGGCTGAGGATCTTGAAGAGGATAATAGGTAAAGGTATAAGAAATATAAGAGGAGAGTATGAAAATAAAAAAAGGCTGGAGAAGATTTTGTTGGTGAAGGGGAGGCGGTGGTAGGGAGTTGAGTAGTTAGGAAAACCCTGCCATGGGAATGAGAGGAATAACGCACCGACCCTTTACCATCATTAACCATCAATCCAGCTTTAACAACATGCAGTCCTGTCCATAGCTTACCACAGGTCTTGGCATATTGGCTCAGATCGAGCCCTAGGATAATCAGATAATTATCGTAGCGTAACAACTTAATTATGTACGACTTTATAGTAGTTGTTTTCCTGACATACAAATGAAGGTATGGATAAATAAGTAGAATAAATCCACTTTTTATCGTTTTAAAGCATACGAAACCCAGCAACGTTTTTAAAGCAATTCGAATAGAAAGTTTATTCATTAAATCTTTTGGAAAATGACAGTTAGAAATAAGATACGAGAATGTGGTTACTTGGCTCGAGTCCCTAGGAAGGAGCCATTCATTAGTAAATTAAATCGAATGCGCCGCTTAGATTTTGCCAAAGCTAACGTACACAAGCCACAATCATACTGGGAATCTGTGATATTCTCAGATGAATGAAAATTTAATGTATTCGGATCCGATGGCCGGCAGAAAGTGTGGCGAAAAGAAAATGAGGCTTTAAAAACCAAAAACTTAAAGCCGACATTTAAGCATGGAGGTGGCGGTATTATGGTCTGGGGGTGTATGAGTGCGAAGGGAGTTGGAAACATACATTTTATCGATGGTATCATGGACCAGCATATGTATATTGATATACTTAAGAATAATTTAAAAGAGAGGGCCATCAAATTGGGTTTGGAGGGGTCATATGTGTTTCAGCAAGATAATGACCCTAAGCATACAGCCATGAGAACACGGGAATGGCTGATATTTAACGCACCCAGATTACTGAATACACCTCCTCAGTCCCCAGATCTTGATCCCATAGAACATTTATGAGATGAAATCAAGCGTCGAGTAAGGAAGAACAAATAAAGCAGAATTAAAAACTGCTTTACTGGAAGAGTGGGGCAGAATTCCAGCAGAAGTAACAAATTAATTGGTCGGATCAATGAAAAGACGATTATTGGAAATAATTCAAAATAAAGGAGGTCCTACAAGTTTCTGAAATCTATCTATATCTATGTATACATAATTACTTTTATGCGTGTTTCCAGAATTTTATTGCATTGCAATTTTTGTCATCTTTAAAAAAACTTATTTTCATATATGTAGTTTGTTAATTCATTAGATTATTTTAAACAAAAGCTATTGTATTAAATGAAAGCATTTACATAAAATAAAAGTAGCTTTTTTCTGAAAAAGTACTTTTCAAATTTAAGTGTTTCCAGACTTTTTTTGCCTTGTGTTCATATATTTAACGAAGCAACCACTTTAACGTTCATCATTAAATAATTAAGTAAATGTTTGAAACGCATGACTTTAAAATTAAAGAAACTTAAAACATAGTTAACGAAAACATGGGAAAAAAATACGAATTAAATTACAACACAACTTGGGCTATAACACAAGCAACATAGCCCACATATTTACAATGGTCTCCGCCTTTTCTATAACCTATATCTTTCCATGGCAACGTAAATTGTTTATGTTGCTCCTACATCACTTTCGGCAGGTTACCTTGCGGTTACCTCGAGAGCGTATCGAGACACTCGTTATTACTGTTGTCCTGGCGCACTTTCGCCAAATATATATATATATATATATATATATATATATATATATATATATATATAATTGTGTTGTTGATGTTTTCGACCAGGTTATATTTATATATGGCGTTGTTATTCTTTTTGGAGTTTTGGTCAATATTGGTGAAAAAATCTTAGCTTATGCCGATATTTCGAGAATCTTTATTTTATCTTCTTCAGGGCTGTAAAATTACAGGTACTACTTTATAATATTGCACATTGTTATTACACATTATAGTAAAGGGGTGTTTTTTCCCCTATTATTATTTACCAAGACTAAAGATACCTACAAACTATTATACATTCTTATTGCACTAGGGCTAGGGTTATAGTAACCTTCCTTGTTTTGTTTACACAGCAGTGTCACAGCCTTTTGTATGTTTTGTATATCTATAGTATATAGTACATAAAAATAGTTCTATCATGATATAACAACTACAGTACAAAAGTTATAATATAGTTCAACAAACAAAGACAATATACTATAGATATACAAAACATACAAAAGGCTGTGACCCAGCTTTGTAAACAAAGCAAGGAAGGTTACTATAACCCTAGTCCTAGTGCAATAACCATGTGTAATAATTTGTAGGTATCTTTAGTCTTGGTAAGTAATGATAGGAAAAAAAAACACCCTTTTACAATAATGTGTAATAACAATGTGCAATATTATAAATTAGTACCCGTAATTTTACAGCCCTGAAGAAGAGAAAATAAAGATTTTCGAAATATCGGCATAAACTAAGATTTTTTTTCTGTAATCGTTGAATAATGGTAACATTACTAAACTGAAATGAGTGAAGAAAGTGAAACATTTTGTAATAGAGTGAAGAAAGTGAATTGCCTTCTTAATTAGTAATAAGTATAAATTAAAAAATAATTTGAAGTTGGAAATTAAATGCTTTTAAATGTTTCTTAACATTGTAAGAATTTATTTTAACAAAATAAATTGAAATTTGAATGAATTATTGGTGGAAATAATCAATATATTTTAAAATTTAAATATAATAATAATTGCCTTCCTTGTTTATAACCTGCACTTGTTTATAACTGCACTACTTCACAATCACCACTAGTTGTTTTATAACTATGCTTATAACCTTTCACAACCATGCTTATAACCTACCAACAACATACCATAATCTTCACAACATCCTAATTTTGTTCATATTCTGGTTAGATCTGATCATGTATTACCCGATTACAGAAAAAATTTAATATTACACTCGTGACGAAAGTAGAATTTACAACTCTCGTGAAAATTTTTCAAAAAGTTTCACTCGAGTTGTAAAATTATATACTCTAGTCACTTGTATAATAAATAACTATATCACCCACATTGACCAAAACTCCAAAAAGAATAACAACACCATATATATATATATATATATATATATATATATATATATATATATATATATATATATATTTATGTGTGTGTGTGTGTGTGTGTGTGTGTGTGTGTGTGTGTGTGTGTGCACGCGTGTGTGTGTGTCTTATATATAGTTTGAAAGTGTAGCCATATTGGGCAAAAATTACGAACTTTTTTCTTCTTCAATACATCTTATTTATTTTGTCCAGAACATCTATATTGGCTGTATAACAACACGTCATTACAGATAGTAATTGAATGTAAACAATTATTATAAATGTTAATGTGATGGCTAAACGAAATTTTACAATACTAATTAAGCATATACGTATTGATCATAAAGATCAGAGAAAAAGGAACCCCTTGATAAGGAGCTAACTGCTCGTAGCGTTGTGGACAAAATACATCTATAAACGTAGGTAGAATGAAAAAATGTTGGCTACGCTTCCACTATAATAATTTAATAACACGGCAAAGCGCTTTCGATGCTATGCCTCATCGTCAGTGCCCTGTTGACACACACAATAATAGTTACAATTTTCTATAAAATATGTTAGGCACATATAACAAAAAAAATTATTTTTCTTAGGACTAAAAACATATAAAATCTAACGTGGAACTAAATAACATATAAAACATTTCATACATCAACAGTGTTTTATATGTTATTTAGTTCCACGTTAGATTTTATATGTTTTTAGTCCTAAGAAAAATATTTTTTTTGTTATATGTGGCTAACATATTTTATAGAAAATTGTAACTATTATTGTGTGTGTCAACAGGGCACTGAGGATGATGCACAGCATCGAAAGCGCTTTGCCGTGTTATTAAATTATAGTGGAAGCGTAGCGCCAACATTTTTTCATCCTACCTACATTAGAAGTCACTTCCACCTGCCAGAATACCAACTCAGAATCTATAAACGTGTTTGACGTCTTCTAAATATGATTTTCTATGACCCAAGAACCTCACTCTCAAATATATTTTAATGAAATCTTAGTGCCTTATGATTTGCCCAAGAAGTTTCTTCCTTTTTTCCATGGCCTTAGACATAAGACTTTTGCTTTCAGTTACCTCATTTTGAGCTTTAGCGTTGGATTTTTGTTAGGTCCAACATATTCTAGTGATTCTGGGCCAAATCCACGTTGCCTTTGCTTCCAATATCTATTGTATTCCCTTTTGTGAACAGTCCAGCTTTCGCTCCCGTAAAGTAGTACACTCCAAACAAAGGACTTAGTAAACATTTTTTTGGTATCCTTGCTTATATGCTTATTAGTTAAAATACTTTGGAATGCTTGTTTTTCAACTGCTATTCATCTATTTCAGCTTTACTATCATTGCCCTCAGATATGATGCTTCCTAGGAAACTAAACTGCCTCACGTTTTAAAGTGTTTCCAATTATAATATTTATATGTACTTAGTTTTGCTTCTTTTCTACGATCAAAACTATTGTTTTATATGTTTTTATCTTGAGTTTAAAATGATCTAGGACATCCTTTAGGATATGTAGCAATCTATTCACCTCGACTTCGGATTTTGTTAACAGTGCAATCTCATCAGCGAATCTGATGCAATTTATGGATTTACCGTTAATCTGCATATCTTCGGTTCTTTTTTTCATTTTCATTATTGTCTCTTCAATGAAAATATTGAAGAGATAAGGTGACAGAGGGCACCCTTGTTGTACACCTCTCGTAATTTGACTCAAAGGCTTAACATTGTTATTCCCTGTTAGGTTATCATTCACTCACTTCTTCCAAAGCTTAATATATTTTCTTTTAACCAGCAATACATATTGAAACAATGGCCCCGATTATCACTCACAAAGCCACTCAGGGTTAACACAAAAACATCAACACATGAATCACATGTAAACGAGGTAATCTGTCGTGTTAAATGTGTTATGACAGTTTTGATACTCTTTCAATACAAATAATTCAAAAAGTCTTAAAAGTATAAATATATTTCATCTTCCGGAAACGAACTCCAACAAAATAATTTGTCTGTGTGCTCAGAAAAGAAAGTTTTCTTTGTCTTTACTACTTATCAACCAAGAGCTAACGAACAAAGAAAAGATTTCCCCCCTTGAAGCACCCCTCTGGAGTGCTTTGGAACCACACAAAGGTCCGAGATTTACTACCCCCTAATATATTCTTTGTCGACGTTTCTACGAAGCATAGCTATACTGTTGTACCCAACCAGTCTGTGCTAAGTGCAGATGAACAAGTTTCTTTTAGTAAATAACTGAAAATATAGGCGCATAACATAAAATTGACTATCATGTGTTTATAGAGAATACTATTCACCAAGTTACTGACTTGGTATTTTATTTAAATAGCCGAAAACATGATATCACCAGCATGTATTTGCGTAAACACTTGACCTGAACCGAAACAAAAGCATCTCCATCAGAGTTTTCAAACTCTTTTTTTACTTGAAACCCCGAAGAGAGGAATGCTATCTCTTTACTTTTAAAGCCTCCTACAAAAAACAATTATTAATAAAATGACTAAGTGCGACTGTGTATTGTTATACCCTCATATAAAATTTAACGATATAAATGAGGATACAACAAAATTTCTTTATACAAATTTGTAATTTTCATAAAATTAAATAATTCATATAGCTCTTTGGGGTCATCTCCAAGGGCCACTGCTATATTATTGGAAATATTGCATTAGTTTCAAATATTTGTCTACGAACGACATTCTATTAATATATGGTAGACAGTTCAATTTGTGTTAAACTTTCCATATATCGGGGGTTGATTTTTATCAGAAGATATCTTTGAGTAAATCTTGTGTGGCCTATTCAGAGTCTTCCTAGTACGACTTCAACTCTTCTGTTGTCTCCTGTCGAATATGTCCATGGAACTTTAAAAAACATCCACTTTTACTAATGTGATTCTAACTTTAAGTACCCCTATCACTAAATATTTAATGGCCAGTTCACTATTTAATGACTATTACATATGCTGCTTACTAAAAAGAGAGAGTAGACAGAGACTAAACACATTTTCCTTGTGTTAATACGAAACAATACCCGAAATTTAAGATTGGTACGATGTATTCAGGGATGTAATTAGTTGAAAATATAAGAAGGAATGGTTTTTACAAAATCAACCCACCCGGTATCACCAGCTACCGGGTCACCCACCCTTTACGAGTTCCATTTCACCCATTAAACATTACCACCTCCCTTATAATAGAACGTAGTTCAGCAGAAGGGGAACTATCGCTTCTCACCCCTGTTAGGTCACACTACCTTATCACAAAACTTCAAGACAAGCTGGGTCTCAGATAAAAAAAAAATTTACAAAATGCAGAAACCAAAATCAGTTTTAATGCTCTGTAGTTCGTCAGAAAATTGGATATGCAGCAATTGCAGTAGATAACTTGATTAACAACATTCTACAACTTTACAATTCTATATTTAAACATGATTCTCGATAATCATTAAATAAGAAATCATTTTACATATGTAATTAAGAAGGGTATCAAATTTTCATTAGCTTTAAGCTTTTGAATAGAAAGTTTATTATCAAAATACGAACTTTTTTCAATGATTTTATTTTTTAAGAAATAGATTGTTATAATAATAGTTTATCTTAGTATATAAGGAAATAAATGTATCTATAAATAATTTAATTTTGGTATCGTTTGTAGGGTTAACGAGTATTTCTTTACAACTCATTATTTGACAATTCAATTTTTTTAGTCCTTTATAACTACTAGACCTAAAATTTAAAGTTGTCGACATTATTTTACAAATTTATCAGACACAAAAAACTATTTATCAAATATTTTATTCCAACTCCTTGTTTTGTTACATATAAAATGAGGAAACAATTTGTTCTTTGTTCTGTTCTCTAAGAACCCAATTCTATTTTTAAAATGTGTTCGCTCCTTCACTTCATTCTTGAGTTTGAGAAGTATCTTCATACTTCATCCTTTTGGGCGTTTAGAATTATTCTCTTTCAAATTAATTAGACATTGTCGGCAAAGTCTTTGTCTTAGTTTAGATTTTACTAGGACTAGTCACGTGACACCTGCCTTCGACAAAATGGTTCTTGGAAGGGAGCTTTTGTCTCGGTTGCCTACAAGAGTACCAGCCATATGTCTGTCCATATTGACATTTGGCTGTGAAATCTTTTGTAAAGCTATTATGCTCCTCACTCTGACCACTGAAAGTGTGACCTGCTCCTAGTATTTCTCCGGGACTAAGTGGTCTCTCCTCTCCCACCTCCTAAGTGCTCCATTTTCTCAGTTGGCACGTTGGTTTAACTGATTTCAAACAAAGAACTTGAAAAATGAAGCAGACGATAACAGACTTCATTATTAAAAAAGTCCGTCACGCAGGGGCTGCGTAAACTAAGAAGATTTCCCAATCGATGGTTTACAATAAATAAATTTTCATACAGGTACCACCACAGGAAATATTAAGTGAATAAATACAAACGGTGATGAGAAATCTTTCAGTTACGACTTAATAACTCTACAGTGGAAAGCGTCTGAATTGTAAACAAACAGGCCAGCCAACCTGAATACTAGACCGGTAAGAAAAACCATTAATGAAATACATCTGAATATAACACATTAATTTTATTGAAAACTATTAACTATAGTCAATGCGGTAATTTATAATGAATCAGAATAATTTTAATCCTAATTACTTAAATTTTATTAATCCATGAACAAAATAAAGGGGGAGGGTCAACAGAACGTATTTGCATATGCTTTACAAGATAAAGTTCAATGAAAACAATATTCCGTATTTAACCTTGTAATCACGTGGTTCATGATATAACAGCGTATTATTAATATAACATGAGTATGAGTGGGGGTTTACTGAAATCGGACCAGTGGGAGGGGGGTAGGGTTTAGAGAGGGAATTTCGAAATATCTTCCTTACTTTACGTCAGATCGAAACATTGTATAGAACCAATCTTATTGCAAATGTAGTACTCAATAAATGTTGTTATGTACGTTTTGGTCTATCTTGATTATTAACCGAAATATTTGCATTTTTTAGTTTTCGGTCTTGTGTAAACCCCCACTCCTATGTCATATTGACAGTAAGGTGTTATATTATGAACCACATTATTTGAAGCCTAAATACCAAAGATTGTTCTTATTGAACTTTTACGTTTTGAGGTAAATACAAATCCGTGGTGCACGTGGGAAATCTGCTTAGTTAACGCATGACGGACTTTTCAATGTGTAAGCTAACGGGTTATAAACTTGAGAAAAAATAATTTTTACATGAAAAATTCTTGGGTAAAGAACCCAGTTAATTATGAAACTTTTGTTGTTTAAGAGGTAAAAGGAAATATAAAAGGGATAAAATCAAACGTGTGAATAGCTAGTATTGTAAATAGTATTTAATCTATAATCAAAGTTGAATATACTGTATATTACTGTAAATTGTAGTTCAACAGTATATTTATAAAGCTTCACTGTTGCTTCAAAAAATCTGTTCAGGCGCCACAAGGGTTCAAAATGAGTTCAGGGAGGGTCAAAACGAACAATTTCTTTAAATTCAGAAAACAGAATTTTTTCGCAATTACAATACTTATATGGCTTCCAATTAGTCGGTAACATTAGAAAATAAAAATAAAAAATGAGAGTTTTCCTTCAAACACTTAAGGATGAATGCCTCTGAGGAAATCCACTGTTTGAATCTGCTAGAGAAGTAGGATTTAACCATTAAACTCATTTTACCTTTTAAAATAAATTTCTTAACTCTAAGTGAACCAACCTTAAGTATTTCTTCAGTCATGTATTTTGGGTAGTCTTTGTTGTTGAAATAAATTTCAAATTCTTTATTACGCTCTTCCTTGAGGGTAGAGGACTATAAAATTCAAAATGGAGCCATTGAGTCTACTAGACTGAGGCTGGTTTCAGTTGGAGTGCCTTGTAACGGAGCCCGTGTCGGACAGGGCTGAGCAAGACAATGCGTTCTAGCTTTGAATACAATATTTATCTGCAATATCTCAACTAATTGGCTCCCGGGTGAATTTTATGCTAATTTCAGAGAGGCACACATACAATAAAGGAAAACGGATGAGTTTCAATTGAAAAAGCCCCAGTAAATTCTCTCAAAACCTATTGTAAAACGGTCAACGAACCGACCAGAGTGTGTAATATATTGTATAAAAATTCGTATTTCAGAATGTGATAATAATCGTAAATGGAACTTCATTGGAGCCAGTAGCTAGTTGAAATTATTCCACTGCATACTGTCTAATGAAGAAGGCACCGGTGAACCCTTGCATTTCTTTGTGAACCTCGTCCTCCCTTGTTTCTTTGTCTTGTAAACAGGATTTTCTGTCCAGACATACTCATTTTCAGGAGTAGCCGGTAGATTCAAAAACATCGATTTGGATAACTAATAACAATTTCATTACAAGGTTAAATAAGGAATATTGTTTTCATTGAACTTTTACTTTTTGATATATAGGTATGCAAATTCGTTCTGTTGACGTCCCCCCTCCCCTTCCTTTGTTCTTGGATTTCTGAAATAGAGTTATTAACTTGTAACTGGAAGATTTCTCATTACCGGTTGTATTTATTCACTTTATATTGGCGGTGGTGCTACCAGTATGTATATTTGTCTATAAACCTTCGCGTGGGAAATGCTTAGTTTACGCAGCCCCTGCGTGACGGACCTTTTGGGTTTTAAGCTGAAACACTATGTATCTGCAAATATCACTAATCATCTCGTAGTTAGATTAAACTTCGAGACTAAAGACATTGATAGCAAGATATATTTCGTAACAGATCTGTCATTACGGGAGGTGGGAAGTCTGCTCAGTTTACGCAGCTGACCCATTTTAAATATTTTAATGAGGTACTTCTCCTTAGGATTCCATAATAAGAGATGTGATCCTTTGCTTTCGACTGTTCTCGAGTCACGATTATATTCATAGCCCACCTCTACAATATAGGAGGGACTAAAACTGGAACAATAGTGCAATATCAGACCACTAATAGCTAGTGACCAAATACATAAATGAGTACATAAATGACCTTCAATTCAAGTATAATATCTAGAATTTTGATCTGGAACACAAAATTGACATTTTTTTTTTTTAATGATATAAATAAATTATATTTTTTATTATTATTTTGCTGCTAAATCTCTCGAAAATAGGTATGTTATCCTTCTGTATTTTGGATCTGTTTGAAATGCAATACAGTCTGTCATGAAGATAAACAAAAGAAGAACAGAAGAATCTGAATTTCGAAATGAGTTAATTTCAAGGCTGATTATAAGAGAGTGTGGAAATATTATGAGGGCACTTACCATAAAACGAATTGTGATCGGGACTAAAATGAAAGGCACGGCATCTTCAAGGATATAATTCATTATAAAAGACGGGCAAAAGTTCGATTGCATGAAAATTTAAATGAAATTAATAGTGAGTGGCGACAGCGTGAGCCATGACATATCTACTTGGTCGTTCCATCGGAAATAAACTTCTACTTAAAGATAATGAATCGCATCACTGATTTTAAACGCCGCTAATGCATAAATCCATTATGTATAAAATAGTATTCAGACTACCACCGGATGCAAGTAAGAACACTTATAACGTAAACATCGGCGGAAGTACTGAGAGGAACGTACTGAATATTAGTGTTAATTTTACTAATAGTCAAAAAATATGCCTAATGCCCTTTTAAAACTGATGAAAAAAAGCCAATACATTGCTCAGCCACTTCCCTTAAATCATTGATTTCAGATTTTACTAATTAAAAAAAGTCCTTCACGCAGGGGCTTCGTTAACTAAGCAGATTTCTCACGTGCATCAAGTATTTGTATTTATCTCTAAACGTAAAAATTCATTGAGAACAATATTTGGAATTTAGGCTACAAAGGAAGTGCTTCATAATATAACAGCTTATTTTAATTATGACTTGAGTAGGAGTGGGGGTTTACTGGAGGCTGAAAACAAAAAATCCAAATATTTCCTTTAATATTCTCGATAGAAAAAATATGAATATAACAACATTTTTAGGAAATTAAATTAAATAACATTATTTATATACGATTTTTCTCTTCCGACGTATAATAATGGAGATATATCGAATTTTCTCCCCTCTAAACCCCTCCCCCTCTCCACAGTCCGATTTCAACCGTCTTTTAACGTAAAACGCTTATATATATATATATATATATATATATATATATATATATATATTATTATTTTGAACGAGCCTGATTTTCGATCTCCTAGGTAGGATCGATGGACATTTGAGGAAATACTTCAAAAATCGCGTAAAAAAAGGGAAAATATGCTAAACAAAATGTGACAAAGTAAAAAATGCAAGACGGTGGTCCTATGGCAAAGGGGGCCCTATGGGTTTTTTGCTGTGGATAGCTGTTGAAATCCTGGGATCGCACTCTAAATTTCAAATAGCTGTTTTTTATTGATTTGTGGTTGGACTTGTATCAGTTCCCGCGTGCGTACTCAGCATCGTGAACCAATTTCGCAGCTTTAATAACTAAGTAGCAATATTTAATCATAGTTTGAACAGGTCAAACTGACCCACTTGACCGCCCATAGAGCCGCGTGGAAGGCCTACATGGGCTGCTGAGTCACCAGTTTTTTTCCCTGCCGCACTTTGGTCTCTTGTTATTGGTCCCCACCATGTATGACAAGGAGAAATTCGGGCTATTGATTACTTGCTTCAAAACATTTTTCCAAGCACACACAAGTCTCGATAATGTGATTTTTTCGTAGTCTTCAAGACACGACGTACTTACATAGAGAGGACTTCTTGAAGAACTTTATAGCCACAAGTGATGACTTAATGTCCCTGGAAAATATTCTTTATATTGAGGATGTTCATAAACTGAACATGATTTGCTTATTCCTTTCAGCAGTATGCAACTAGGCAACGACATGGTATAAACCATTATCTTGATAATTAAAACACTATAATATAGAAATGTCCAACGAAGTCAATTAACACGTCACAGTAATCAAATAAATAAAATGTATGTAGGATGAAAAAATTGTTGGCTACGCTTTCACTATAATAATTTATTGAAACGGCAAAGCGCTTTCGATGATGTGCATCATCGTCAGTGCCGTGTAACAATGTGCCAATGGTTGAGCTTGCCGAGCTTCCATATTCTGAGTTGGTATTCTGGCAGGTGGAAGTGACTTCTAATGTATGTAGGATGAAAAAATTGTTGGCTTCGCTTTCACTATAATAATTTATTGAAACGGCAAAGCGCTTTCGATGCTGTGCATCATCGTCAGTGCCGTGTAACAGTGTGCCCATGCCTAAGCTATATTCGTGTTATATGAAAGTTATTATGTTATTGTCATTTTATTATGTTACAACTGTCGTTGTGTTATCACACAACAATAACCTAATAGCTTTAAGAAAATATAGCAATAATTGTAATAACACATAACAATACATATATATTTAACAATATATATATTTGTATGTTAACGCTCTAGCGGTCGCAATTTTCGTTTGATCGTTACCAAATTCGATATTTAAACGTTTTATGCAAAAATAAAGATCAAGTTCGTTAATAGCTGAAATCGGACCAGTGGGAGGGGGGGTTTAGAGAGGAGGATTTTCAAAAATTCGAAATATCTCCGTTACTATACGTCGGATCGAACAATTATATAGAATTAATCTTATTGCAAATTAAATTTACTATAAATAATGTTATGTACATTTATTCCGTATCTTGAATATTAACCGAGATATTTGCATTTTTCTGTTTTCAGCTTCTGAGATGAGATCGGCTAACTTCGGGTCTAGTCGTGAGTTTCCGTCAAGAGCTAGTTCGGGCCGTTCCCGTAACTGTTTGACTCTCTATTCTGAAATTTCTCTATTGTAAAACTTCACGTGGGAAATCTGCTTAGTTTACGCAGCCCCTGCGTGACGGACTTTTTTTTTGGAGGTTTGGTCAAAGTTGGTGAAAGAAACTTCCTAGTTTATGCCGATATTTCGAGAATTTTATTTTCTCTTCTTCAGGGCTGTAAAAATACAGTTGCTACTTTATAATATTGCACATTCTTGTTAAATTAGAGTGTAACAGGAGGTGTTTATGCTATTTTTACTTACCAAGACTAAAGATACTTAAAAATTACTGTACATATTGCACTAGAGTTACTGGTTTTAGTAACCTTCACTGGTTTGTTTACATTGAGCAGGGCCACAGCCTTATGTTTTTGTATATCTACAGTATATTGTTTTATGTTAGTTGAACTATATTATAATTATTATTCTAGCTATTATATTATGTTGGAACTATTGTAATGTGTTATTACAATTATTGTTATATGAAAGTTATTATGTTATTGTCATTTTATTATGTTACAACTGTTATTGTGTTATCACACAACAATAACCTAATAGCTTTAACAAAATATAACAATAATTGTAATAACACATAATAATAACAGTTGTTAGTTTAAATACAAAATATTATTTTCCAGAGACCTTAATTATACGAGATACATACAAATATGTTCTTCTGACCCCCCCCCCCTGTCTTAAATTCCTGGACTACTAAAATTTGATTGATTGAGATAAAAATCATTCTGATTCATTATAAATTGCAGTATAAGATGTAGTTCATAGTTTTCAATAAACTTTATCTGTTATATTCTCGTATGTTTCAGTTATTGTTTTCTTTCGTTGGTTTATAGTTGAGACGCTTCCCGCCGGGAGGGGAAAGATTTCTTATTACCGTTTGTATTTATCGTACCGTGTCCGGCGGGACGGACTTTTGTTAACAATTTGATCCTCCCCGAAATCATAGAGTTTGCCTTCATTAATGTATGATATTGGCAAATGTTTGTTTAATGTGTGAATAAGTTGTTATAAAAAGAATTATTTCATTTTCTATTTCAATTCATTTCTTTGTTTCTAATTTGCATAATGATTAGCTTCCGCAGTGAAATAAACTTGAGATTAGCGTGTAATATATAAAGCTCAGTTCAATTAAGAACACAGAAGGAAAACTAAAAACAGAATAAACAGCGTAATGTCGGCATATAGTGAATAATTTGAGAATTTACCATCTCTTCCAACTCGCTTATTATGAGATATCGCTGAAGCACATACATATGCTGTGTGTGGAGTTGCACCCACTCCCTCTACTTGGTGATTTTACATGAACGTATTTCTGTCTTATGTGGTCTGAAATCCAAAGAAAGTCCGTCACGCAGGGGCTGCGTAAACTGAACAGATTTCCCTCGTGAAGATTAATAATAGATTAACCTACATACGGCTAAGACAACACCACCGTGAATATTAATCGAATAAATACAAACGGTATTAAGAAATATTTCCCCTGCCGGCGGGAAGCGACTCAAATGTAAACAAGCAGGTCTCCCAACGGCACACCGGAAAGAAAAACAATAACTGAAACATATCAGAATATAATATATTCATTTTATCGAAAACTTGTACTATACCTAGTAGGTACTGTAATTTATAATGAATCAAAATAATGTTTATCTCAACCAATCTTCAAGATATGGAATAAATGTATATAATAATATTTATAGGAACTTTAATTTGCAATAAGATTTATTCTATACACTTTTTCGATCCGACTAATAGTAACGGAGATATTTCGAATTTTCAAATGTCCCTCCTCTCTAAACCCCCCCCCTCCCCCTAGTCCGATTTCAACCGTTTACAAACTTGATCTTTCTTTTTGCATAAAACGACTAAATGTCTAGTTTGGTAACGATGAAACAAATATTGCAAACGCAAGAGCGGTAACAGACAAATATATATATATATATATATATATATATATATATATATATATATATATATATATATATATATAGTTTTGAACGGACCGCATTTTCGTCATCTACTAGATAGGATCGATGGACATTTGAAGAAAATTTTCGAACATTGCTTCATGAATACGACCTCAAGTGCTGATTTCCCTTAAGAAATCTGCTAAAAAGAAAAGTAAATAACCGAAAGCGATATGTTCTTTACTTTGAACTTGAGCTCAACTGGTTTTAAATGTAGGTAAAACAATAGTATAATAATGTTAGCTTATATATTTGTTTGGCTTATATGGAATTTCAGATTCATTAAAATAGGAACGTATAGGGATCTATATATTCCTTCCACGTATTATTCCAACAATTTTAAAAACTTTTTCGTGAAAACTTGATAAATCATAGAGATGTTTCTTCGTTATTTCAGTATTTATTATTTCCACGATATTCGGCCCAGGAATTGGAAATGTTATAGCTTCAACTTGTTCTATTGTTGAAACGCTCAACTGATGTAAATTTGTCGTTCAGCAGTTCCTAGGCGTAATATAGAAAGTTAATGTCGGGCAAACCTGGAAAGGGAAGTTATTTAGACAGCTCCAGTAGATTTATAAAACTGTTTTACATTTATTAGTGTAAATATATATGAAAGTAGGCCTACTTGATGGGCTATTAAGCCAGAAACAATATTTGGCGCTGGCTTGGTGGAATTCCATGAACCTTCCTTCCCAGTTCTATTTTTTTCTTGTCTATTTTATTTTTGGAACCTCTTTCCAGCCTGTTTAGTTTCTAATCTTTCCCCCTCAATACTCCTGGTACACTGCAAGCACCTGCACGTGTCCCTTCATTCTGAAGATCACAAGTCCCATATCTATAAAACAAAACGTAGTTATTTCCATTAAATATCAGCTTAACATAATAGAATACATCAAATATTTTTGTTTTCTATATAAAATTTACTAATATTATGACTATTAATTTATTTACATATTATTAAATAGCATTTATACTTATATATTTACATTCGCTGTCAAATTAGCTCTAATTCCATGAATACATTTTGTAATATCTATCAACTTCATAATTATATCTATAAAATTAATTTCCTTAACAATCTTAATACCACTCTCAAGATATGAAATAAGTGTTTAACTCTTTAAAATGTCATGTTACTAATCTTAAATTTATTAAAGGATGACATAATTTATAAATGACGAGAAACTTGTCTTAAAAACAGACTATTCACCTGATACTAGCACCTGTGTGATGTGCTTTTTTACATTATGTGTTGATGACATTAGTTAATTAAGACTTTAATAACAACAACAATTATTTATATTATTGTAATACTTCCGAACCGATCTATCTAAACATAACAATTCAGAATTATAATCTTACCCATTTAGCTTAATTTTGTTGATAGAAGCAGAATAGTTACTGGCCGAGTATATTTCGCATGCTATATAAATGAGTGGTCATTGATTATTCTCTTCTAACCAGTCGTAAGTTATACATAGTAAATAGCTTTTGGTGTTATTATAGGCCTTACGGTTCACATTAGGTAGCCGAGGTACCTTTTAGCAGATTTCCCTTAAGGAAAATCAGCTATTGAGGTTGTACTCATGATGGGATTTCTACCTAGGTGATGACGAAAATGACTTCCATTCAAAATTATATATATATATATATATATATATATATATATATATATATATATGTGTGTGTGTGTGTGTGTGTGTGTGTGTATATTGTTACGTAATAAACGTTGTTAAAAAGAGTTCTTTTGGATGAAACACACACAAATTTCACAGTTTTTATCACTGCACAATTTATTTAACAATGCACAATACACTTGGTTAATTATTCTTAATTAATACTCACAATATGCACTGATCTCAGATTACACAGTCCAATAATTCTCTCACGATCACTGAACTTCACAAAAAGACGGCACTGCACTGTCTTAAACACGGCAAAATAATGTTACGCGCAGAGTCACGGAACAACTCTGTTCTTCTTATAAAAACACTTTACCGCACTGCACTAAGTCGCACTGCAGCACTGATGTGATCATCAAGACAGCTGAGAATAAACTAAAACTGTAGGCCGAGCTGTACACGCTTATATAGAGGAGTGGCAAAACATCAAAGGATGAGGCCGAGACTCTTCTAGAAAGGACTGGTTGGGACTAGTACGGGCGCGACCAATTAGCGGCACCCTTTGATCTCCTCCACACTCCCCAAACACGTGAACATCTCTGTCCAATTCTTTTAAGTATTTAATTTTTGCAACAATATTGTTACACTCTAGCGGTCGCAATTTTTGTTTCATCAATACCAAACTTGGTATTTAAACGTTGTATGTAAAAATTAAGATCAAGTTCGTTAACGGCTAAAATTGGACCAGTGGGAGGGGGGGGGGTTAATACGGGGGGATTTTGGACTATAAACGACGCTATGTGCGTTTTTTCACTATCTTGATTATTAACCGAGATTTATGAAGTTTTTAATTTTCGGCCCTCGGTAAACCCCCACTCCTACTAATGTCATATTAACAATAAGCTGTTATATTATGAAGCACATTATTTGAATTTTAAATACCGAATATTGTTCTCATTGAACTTTTACGTTTTGAGATAAATTCAAATACTTGACGCACGTGGGAAATCTTAGTTAACGCAGCCCTTGGGTGACGTAGTTTTTATTTTGCTGTAGTAGTTAAAAAGGAATGACTAACGTCTACATACAGATATACAGTTTTTAATTATTTATATGACTGTATTGTTTGAAACCAAATATACTTGTGAGACCACAATGTTTTTTTTTTTTTTTTTTTTTTTTTTTTTTTTTTTTTTTTTTTATATTTTTAAGACTGTTTCCACTAGTTCTGGTGTTAATACTAACCCAGAACTACGAATTTACTGCATTTATTCTTAGATTGCAAGCATTGTAATGTTGAAACAATAGTAGAATATTAGCCACAGGGGCGATATTAGGGACATCCATTCTATATATAGAGTGCAGTGGTTGCATAAACTGAGTAAATTTCACACGTACTGATATGACACACTAGTGATCTGATATCAGCATATATTCTCTATTTCTAAGTAAGATCCGACGAGTAGAAGGTAGGGAGGATAATGAAGGTTGAGAATAAGAAAGTACAAATATCTCCCATAATAGTTGAGTTACGAGAAATATATAGAAAAACAATTGTAGAGAGCAACAATAATTAAACTAGATTGGTTCTATAACAATTTTCGATTCAACTAAAGGGTGTTTTTTTTAGAGGTATAGAACTTTAAATTGCAATAAAACAACGATGGATTATTCGATTGACAAGAATGTTTTTTTATTCGAAAGATAATCTTGTGGCATTAAATTTTAAATGTTATACATATACGGCGCAACATGTCACACAGCTCGTGCCACAATCGATTTATTGAAAGACACGTTTGGTGACCGCCTAATTTCACGTTTTGGACCTGTGAATTGGCCTCCAAGATCTTGTGATTTAACACCGCTAGACTACTTTCTGTGGGGCTATGTAAAGTCATTGGTCTATCCGGATAAGCCACAAACGCTTGACCATTTGGAAGACAACATTCGCCGTGTTATTGCCGATATACGGCCACAAATGTTGGAAAAAGTCATCGAAAATTGGACTTCCAGATTGGACTACATCCGAGCCAGCCGTGGCGGCCATATGCCAGAAATCATATTTAAAATGTAATGCCACAAGATTATCTTTCGAATAAAAAAAAATTCTTGTCAATCGAATAATCCATCGTTGTTTTATTGCAATTTAAAGTTCTATACCTCTAAAAAAAAAACCGTTATAATAATGGAGATATTTTGAATTTTCGAATATCCACCCTCTAGCCCTCCACACTATGCCGCGTCCGATTTTAGCAATTAAACAATATCATCTTTGGTATTAAATGAAACGGTTAATTATCGAGTATGGTATAGGTTAAATTAAAATCTTCGAGTTAAGAACGTAAAACCTTAATTGGTGGCGCCACCGCACAACGTATTTGCATTTCCTACGTAATAAAGATCCATTGAAAACAATATGTGGTATGTAAGCTTGCAATAAGACTTTCCATGATATATTGGTTTATTGTTAAGTTCCGTGACTAAAAGGGCCCCCACCTTTTCTAAATATTCGAGAGAACCACTTTATTGTACAAAGTTATATACAGTTTGTGGGGCTGCTAAATACATTGAGATGCTGAAGCACACAGCAACTGAAGTCAATCCCTAGGACAATACCATTACTAAATAAAAGAATACATATTGTATCTAGTCAGATAAATAACTAAAATATTTTAACACGGTCAGCAACCTAAAAGGTGTATGTCGCTAGATATTAATTAAAATTTCTATTATTAGAATAGCAAGATCACTGGTCAAAGTTAAAGTTAAAATATATGGTGGGAAATAATCCCTAAAGTATCAATAATGATACCCTCGGCCAAGGTTTGAAGAACCTTCTTATCTATTCCCACCTCGTCAAAAAATTAGGGACCGTTCTTCTGGCACCGAACCACAAGCCTATCACTAGAAAATCCCGCTCACCAAATGTTTCCCTGAATTTCTCAGAGTAAAATTTAATACATTTCCCATACATATTTTTCTTTTCCTCGTAGATCTTCTCCGCCTGATCTGGGTCGTTACTCTCGTACCTTATCGTTGGGTCCAGTATATAGGTATGTTTACAAGAAAAAACGTGTACAGATAACATTTATAGAAAATAGAATTTTAAACACAATCGGTTATGTACAATTTTCAATCCGACGCACAGTATTGGAGATGGCGTGGGCACCGTCTACCTCTACCCTCAGTAACCTGAAGGTAAAAATAGATCAAGGTTTGATACTCGCTTAGGGAGATTAGTTCATGAGTTGGTTAGTCGCTGCTGGCGAACAGCGCTTATGAAAATAAGATAAGAAACTAATTTATTGATATAATTACATCTGCTCTCCCACATTCAGCAATATACGAATTATTATTATAGAATCAGTGGAAACATATTTGGAAAATGTGTCAAAAGCCACTGAAAACAAGTTTAATAGCTGATTTACCTTAAGAGAAATCGGCTTAAAGACAAAGTTCCTGGTGCCCCCCTTTTAGCAGATTTCCCTTAATGGAAATCAGCTATTGAGGTTGTACTCATGACGCGATTTTCGATATTTTTCTTCAAATGTCCATCGATCCTACCCTGGAGATGACGAAAATGAGGTCCGTTCAAAACATATATATATATACACACACACACACACACACACACACACACACACACACGCACAACACCTACCGAAAACACATAGATGGTAATATCAAAAATACAGTTGCTACTTTATAATATTGCACATTGTTGTTAAATTAGAGTGTAACAGAAGGTTTTTATGCTATTTTTACTTACCAAGACTAAAGACACTTAAAAATTACTATACATATTGCACTAGAGTTACTGGTTATAGTAACCTTCCCTGGTTTGTTTACATTGAGCAAAGGCCACAGCCTTATGTTTTAGCAGATTTCCCTTGAGGGAATAGATTGTACTCATGATGGAATTTTCGAATTTTTTCTTCAAATGTCCATCGATCCTACCTAGGAGATGACGAAAATGAGGTCCATATATATATATATATATATATAATATATATATATATATATATATATATATGTGTGTGTGTATATATGTCTGTTATCGCTCTAGCGGTCGCAATTACTGTTTAATCGTCACCAAACTCGATATTTAGTCGTTTTATGTAAAAAGAAATATCAAGTTCGTTAACGGCTTAAATTGGACTAAGTGGAGGGGGGTTTAGAGGGGAGGTTATTTGAACATTTGAAATATCTCCGTTACCATACGTCGGATCAAAAAATTGTATAAAACCAATCTTATTGCAAATTAAATTTACTATAAATATGTTCTATACATTTATTCTCTATCTTGAATATTAACCGAGATATTGTTATTAAATATGGGCCGATAACGAACGTTTCCCGCCAAAAGCTAGTTCGGCCGTAACTGTTCGGCACTCGTATAGAGATTTCTCTATTGTATATCTTCACGTGGGAAATCTGTTTAGTTTACGCAGCCCCTGCGTGACGGACTTTTTGTATTTCTAGGGGTAATGAACGATGACAGAGATATGTATGTAGAGGCCGTGGAGTGTGCAAGTATACTCCCGTCGGCTCCCTTCCCTCCTAATGCAGTCTAATTGGCGTTGTTTGGTTCAATATAGTCCTCTTCATGTCTTCCACTCCCCTCCCCGGGCATTATCTTGTTTATAAAATTGCAACCGAGGCATTCGAAGGTAGCCATTTGACGCCGGCCTTTTTTATCTAACAGCCATTGATGTGGCCGAATAGTTTCAGACGAAATGATGATGCTAGTTGCAGACGATGAATACTTATGAGGCAAGTGTTTTCTTTCCCCCCTCGGCCAATTCCTCAATTTCGCGTTCCTTACTTTCTTCTCGGCAATACATTTTTGAGAAAAAACATATCAATGAAACTCTTTAGCGCAATGTCTTAAATTTGTTAAAACATATCCTTTGCTTAAAAATAAATGAAAGAACTTCATGTGTGAAGTATGCTTTTTACACGAGATGAATACAATTAAAAAGTTCTTAATAGTCGATCAAAAAATAATTTACGACCAGACACTGTCTGTTTAAGGGGGAGGCAGGTTTCTCGTTATTATTTATAAATCATGTCATCTTTTATTGAATCTAAGAATACTAAATTAAATAAAAGTCCGTCACGCAGGGGCTGCGTCAACTAAGCAGATTTACCTCGCGAAGTTTAATAATAGATAAACCTATATACTGCTCACACAACACCACCGCGAATATTAAGTGAATAAATACAAACGGTAATAAGAAATTCATTTTAATATTGTATATACTTAAAATACAAAGTGCATATGTAAATATATATATAATTGTGTTGATGTTTTCGACCAGGTTATATTTATATATGGTGTTCTTGTTGTTTTTTGGAGGTTTGGTCAAAGTTGGTGAAAGAAACTTCTTAGTTTATGCCGATATTTCGAGAATTTTATTTTCTCTTCTTCAGGGCAAGACTAA
This sequence comes from Riptortus pedestris, assembly GCA_019009955.1. NCBI lineage: Eukaryota > Metazoa > Arthropoda > Insecta > Hemiptera > Alydidae > Riptortus > Riptortus pedestris. Next base: position 38,794,454 of record CM032233.1, read on the forward strand.
AGATACTTAAAAATTACTATACATATTGCACTAGAGTTACTGGTTATTGGGTTATATAACCAGTAACTCTAGTGCAATATGTATAGTAATTTAACCAGTAACTCTAGTGCAATATGTATAGTAATTTAACCAGTAACTCTAGTGCAATATGTATAGTAATTTTTAAGTATCTTTAGTCTTGCCCTGAAGAAGAGAAAATAAAATTCTTGAAATATCGGCATAAACTAAGAAGTTTCTTCTGATGTCTCACTTGACCCTCTTTATTATTTTAAATAGGCAGACCTTTTGTTTTTCGGGGCATTTACAATGTTAAAACATGCGGGGTAAATATTAATTAATAATTATTGACTCCCATTCATTAAGGGATCTATAATTTTCTTAGAAACTGAGTGTACCAACCAGAATTTTATTTAATAATATGTATAATAATGTATATTTTTTTCAATCAAGTATATAAATAAACCGATTTTTAAACTAATCTGCTTAATAGCTTACCTACTTAAAATTATTACATTTTTAACCAGTTACATTTGTTTAGTTTTTCAGTTATTATTATTATTTATTAACGTCCACTTTTTGCAACTAAGGCTAATTGGGACGGGGGGTTATCTACAGGTTACCACCCTTGTCTAGCCATGGTGGGATTTTAGGATGTTATTTAATGAATTTCGTCACTAATTAATTTCCTTTGCCCAGGTGAGAATCGAACTCGCCACTCTAGGTTTACCATGTCAGATAAAGGTCAACGCTTTAACTCACATGGCTAACCTGAGCCCCTTTTTTTTCAGTTTATCTTCGGTTCAGAAATTAAATAAAAGATTTGGTTTGCAAATTCAGTTAAATTTTCATAAATTAAAACAAAATTTTAAAATTTATATTGCCCACAGTAAATTTGACATAAATCCGTAGGAGATTTCTGAGAAATGGTATCGAAAAGTTTTATTGTTTTATTTATAGGTCCAAGTCGGTTATTTGTGCACCGCAATTAAAATGAAATTAAGTAAATTAGCTGAGGAGGCTAATAATAAAGATACATGAACAGAAAATGAATATTAACAGTTAATAGACTAGAAGCTGAGCAGTTTAAGAAATAATTCACAATATGACGATAATATATACCTGCTTGTCGTGAATGGAACATAAAATTTTGATCACAAAATGTTGAACAATGAACAAACTTTTCAGTCTGCATTCCTAATTGTCTTAATTATCACAAGTCTTATTGTTAAGACTGCGATATGATAAAGTTTGTGTAAAACTAATCTATACTTAATGAAAGAGGACCTTCCACTAGTTTGTCCATTTCAACTTGATATTCTCAGGAATTAACATATTATGACCTCTTAGAGGTTGGTTAGCAATAAACAGGTAAATGCTGGAGAAAATAATCACACGAAGGTATCATAACCTAAAAAGGTACATAGTATTTTAATTGTATTATAAAAATATACAAATTTATTAAATTTAGTTCATGAAATGAAAAATAATTATGTCACTTCAACCCGCGAAAGATAAAATAATCACTTGAATTGGATAAAAATACTTGTAAAGGTACATTTTTGGAGGGATGAGATGCTTAAGCAGCCGGCACGACTAGTTTATGATGGGAACATTCTGTTAGTATTGCGGGACCGTAGCTATTGTCTATTCGCCGGCGTTTATTTTCCCAGAGGTTACACTTCATCATTTAACATCCCGCTCCATTATTCATGTACAGAAACCAAGGAACATATTGGCTACTTGCGTTAATCACTAACCCTGCCTAATTTTATTACTTAATTTGATGCTTTTGGAAGTAGTGGATATAAAAATATACTTTAGGCACTCATTTGGTTTTGGTAATTTTTAATTGAACAGTTATTTTCATTTTGAATTAATTCAGTAGAGTGTATGCTACATGAAACAAAGGCCGAGTATGTATTAGAAATAACACCCCTAAGAGCGTTTTATCAGCCAATGTGCATATGAAAAGAAATCTGGCTGAAAAATCTGTATTGAAAAAATTATTAATTCACAATTTTTCCTATATTGAACACCTTTTTCCTAACTATCAAGTTCTTTTTCCAGTGTTTTATATATTTTTGCAATTTACGTTATATTGAAGTCAATTTTTGGCAGCATATTGAAGAAAAAGAGTTCCTAATATATGCTAAACGTAACTTCCTTTAAAAAATGAGTCTTGCTTTGCAAAATAAATATGCGGTACATAATTTTTGATAATGCTATATACTTGCCTCCAGAAATACAGACAGAAAACTCATTTTATCGTAATTAATTTATTGCATAAGAACAGTTTTGTTCATCGGAAACAAGATAGCAGTAATATAATGTTGAGTGATCGGTCTTGCAGGATCAAGCAATTAGGGAAATGTTCAAAATTAAGAAAATTTGTTAGAAAGAAAAAAATATTTATTGCTTGTAATTTTCATACATTAGTTTTCATGCTTTATTATTTATTTTGTCTCTGCGTTCTTTTATGGATTATATAAAATCAATCGTAAATAATTAAAGTAATTAATGAAAAATTGTATGATGACATGATTGATGAGATTATTGTGTTTGGTTGTCAATCTACCACATATTTCATACATCATTGAAAATGAGCTAACGAGAATTCAATGATTCAATGAAACAAAAAAAAAACCTTCGTTAATCTTGTAGCTAAAGAAAAATGTACAGGATAACCAATTGTTCCTTTATTAAAACAACATTTCTGAGACAAAACTTAGTGATCTGAAGCAACGTCTCACATCTTCTTTTCTTGTAAGAAATACGATCTTCCAAGAAGAGCTTTGAACCTTAAACCGAACCTAAGAGAACTCCTTAGAGACGATGAAGAAGACATAAAAAGGCTTTTTGCATTTCTAGCTGAAACTTGTTTGTTTCAAGAAATATAGAACCACCTACCGCTAACGGCAATAGCAGATGCGGTATGTTGTAATAAATAAATGAAATGAAGAGATATTTAAGAATTTGAATTTTTCACTTTTAAATCCCAACTCGACCTGCCTACTACTGCAACCAATAATGAATTTGATCTTCAGTTT
>CM032233.1:38800000-38855000 GCA_019009955.1 Riptortus pedestris
GGTTAATGTGAGGCTATCCTGCTGGCCGAGTTGGAGCAGAAAACAAAAGTTTGGAAGGATGCTTTCTTGCTGGCCGGTATCTCTGTAAAATATAATTGTTTTAGTCACGATACCGACTCATGATTTTAAACTTATTTTGGTCAATCCTGCTTCTTTTCAGTTGTGCTGGCTTGATGATGATGAAATGGTGCTTGGCTGGTGTAGTTCGCAGATATAATAAGCTAAAAGTCCGTCACGCAGGAGCTGCGTAAACTAAGCAGATTTCCCATGTGAAGTTTTACAATAGAGAAATCTGCACACTGGTAACACAACACCACCATGATTAAATACAAACGGTAATGAGAAATCTTTCAGTTAATTAAAATAAATTCCCAACTGAAACGGCTTCTGAATTGTAAGAATAATTTATATTTTAATAACTCAAATTTTAGTAGTTCAAGAACTAAAGAAGGGGGGGGGGTGGATGAACAGAACGTATTTGCATAAATCTCACAAAGTAACGAAGGTAAGGTAAGGTTAGAAACGACAGGTAAGGTTAGAAGAAGCTTCCACCTGAGCCGAGAAGTTACGAAAACGGCCGAACTAATCCGAACAATACCCGACCACAGCCTTCATAAAAATGCAAATATCTCGGTCAATATTCAAGATAGAGAATAAATGTATATAACAATATTTATAGTAAATGTAATTTGCAATAAGATTGGTTCTATACAATTTTTCGATCCGATGCATATTAACGGAGATATTTTGAATTTACGAAAATCCCCACTCTAAACCCCCCCTCCCACTGGTCCGATTTCAGCCATTAACGAACTTGATCTTCCTTTTTACATCAAACGATTAAATACCGAGTATGGCGACGATTAATCAAAAATTGCGACCGCTAGTGTGTTAAGAGACATATATATATATAGTTTTGAACGGACCTCATTTTCGTCATCTCCTGGGTAGGATCGATGGACATTTGAAGAAATTTTTCGAAAATCGCGTCATGAGTACGACCTCAATAGCTGATTTCCCTTAAGGGAAATCTGCTAAAAACAACAAACAGCGGTCTTCTCATGCAGTACACTAGCAACTGACTGTCTAAACCTTATTTTACGAGTTAGGTTAAGTTGTAACTAGGGGCAACGCGGCCCAGCTGCTACAATCCTAAATAACAAATACTGTTCACATTGAAATTTTAGATTTAGAGATAAATGCAAATACGTGACGCCCCTGCAGTTAATGCAGCCCCTGCATGGCGTACTTTAACTATATTTATGTTTGCCTTCTTTCGAACCTCCCCTCCCCTTAGTTGATTTTGTTCAAGAGAGGGGGAGCACAACTAGAGGTTACAACAATCCTGTACATTTTCATATTCCAATATTCTATAGATAGTTGGTTTTGACTTATGCTGAACATCGACGCGTCATGCTGAAACTAAACTAGTTTCAAGGAAGGAGAAAACGAAAATATTTCCTTTACAACGCACAAGGAAGTAAACATGTTAGAGTTAATTGAGGCTAATAGAGAGTAATCCTGCAAATTAAACCCATATAGGGATATAATAACTAACAAAGCAGTTAATTGATTACCCAAACAGACATTCTCATCCCATTCATATATATATCAAAATTGTGTTTTCGACCAGGTTATATTTATATATGGTGTTGTTATTCTTTTTGGAGTTTTGGTCAATGTTGGTTGAAAAAATCTTAGTTTATGCCGATATTTCGAGAATCATTATTTTCTCTTCTTCGGGGCTGTAAATTTACAGGTACTACTTTATAATATTGCACATTGTTATTAAACTAGAGTGTAACAGGGGGTGTTTATGCTATTATTACTTACCAGGACAAAAGATACTTAAAAACTATTACACATAACTATTGCACTTAGGACTAGGGTTACAATAACCTTCCTGGTCTGTTTACACATAGCAGGGTCACAGCTTTATGTTTTGTATATCTATAGTATATTACCTTTTGTTTGTTGAACTACATTATAATTATTATACTGCAGCTGTTTTATTATGTTAGAACTATTGTTATGTGTTATTACAATTATTGTTATATTTTTTTAAAGCTATTTTCATGTTGTATGGAAGCTATTGTGTTATTGTTATGTTATTATGTTACAGCTGTTATTGTTATGTGTTACAATTATTGCTATATTTTGTTAAAGCTATCTTCACGTTGTGATAAAACTATTATGTTATGCCATCTATATATATATGAAATTTATTTAGTGTTGGACTCATTAAATAATCTCCTTAGGCCCACCCTGGCTTGAAAAGGGTGGTAACCTGTAGATAACCCGTCCCGATTAGCCATAGTAGCATAAAGTTGACGTAAATAATATATATATATATATATATATATATATATTGTATTTTAGGTATATACACTATTAAAATGAAATATGCTATCAAGTTAGACTACACAGGTGAAATGGAGGTTTACAGAGCATTATGAATAGTTTTTCGTCGGTCTTTTGACAAGTTTGTCACTAGCGGCGTTAGTAAGTTGTTTAAGTATTCTCATTTATGTCCAAACTCTGGAGTTCATCGATAAAGAAATGTACAGGTATAAAAATTGGAAACTTCTAAATTTTCACTATGTTTTTTTTTATTAAGCGCTTCGTCTGAAGGTCGCCATAAGGATTGCATCTGGTGAAATAGAAACTCTTGTTTTATTTCAAACAAAATACACACATGCCCATGCACACACACACACACACACACACACACACACACACACACACACACACACACACACACACACACACACACACACGCACACACGCAGGTGAGTATCTTATCCTAATTTCGTATAACGGCCAAACTTAATCATTCAAAAATTTAAAATTAATTTACTTCTTAAAGGAATTCCAGCAACTTGTATTCAATACTTACCAGCAAGAGGAACTAAAATAAATATTATTGTAATAGTTTAGTTTTTATATAATATTGTTATTCTATGCTGAATAATTTTAGAGATATTTTCCCCCCGCTAGAATGAAATTTGCTGACTCATTGTGATTTTCAAGAAATGATACCACTGAATATATGCGAAATAGAAATTAAAAATTTCTTATTTATTTCATATTATGCCTCTTAATTCATTATTTGCTAGATTTTACGGGTTCATGTTTGTTGAAATTATTTTAAACTTTGCCGATGACATAAATATAAAGTAATAAGAATGTAAATTACACGATAATAATAGTAAACCCATTGCAGTTAACCTACGTACATAACCAATTTCCCGCTACAGTTTGCCACTTTCAATGGTGTAAGTTCCTTAAAAGTAAGGTATGGAACAAATCTTAATGGAATAAATGTAAAATGTTTCATTAACAAAATAATAATTTCATACTTTTTCCTATTAAAATGCTTACCCATATACATGAAGATGTATAATATTCAGAATTATATATAATTTTCATATATTAACAAGTGTTTCAGTAATAAGCAAGTTAAAAGGAAATTTCAAAGGATATCCTTCTTTTGTGTAAGAACTATAATTATCATATATATAACAGTCACAACATACCTAATGAATTCATTTTAACTTAAATTTCATTATTTCATAAAACATGAGACATTTTATAAATTAATTCTGAATAGAGTAATTAAAATAAGTGTTAAATCTCACTGTAAATGGTGACCTATTTATTGAAAATGGAGATCATTGGTTTTCATCTTATAATGATTCTGACTTTTAGTTGCTCACTGAAAATTTATACTCGCTTTGCAGATTGTGGTGACGAAAGGTGAAAGCGTTGAGCAGTTAAACTCTATCATCTCAGAACCGCAACCTATTAAAATGGAATAAGGGTTTCTTACTGGTGGTAATTATTATGCTTGGGTTTTTTTTTTTTGTCCACCGTGATTTATTGTAGGGATCCTTGCAGACGTGCTAAAAAGGGAAGAAAGTGTGTTTCGTAACTTTTACAAAGAATGGAGTTATAATCATTTTAAAACTCAATGTGGCACTTTAAAATGAGTATACTAAAAGTTGATTGGAATAAGATCATTAAACGACATTAGTGATAGGTAGGAAATAACTAAAACCAGAAGACATTTGTTGATATGATGGATTGTCTTCTCAAGTCACCCCCTCTACTACCATCATTTCCAGTCCAGACAAATATATAGTTCTTAAGTATGGCTTCACTTAGCTCTTAATGTGTCCAAAGAGGTTCTTTCAAACATTTTTTAAACCGTTTTGAACAGTGAACTTCTTAATGGATTCCATTAAATTTCATTATTGTAGCGGTTCTTCCGTCATTGAGCTCATTAGATTCAACGCGAACAAATAAAAATATAACCCCATTCAATTTAAGCAGAATTGAAAATAAATCTTAGAGTTTTCATTCATTTATATTTCCCAGCCATAAAGACTTAAACAAAGAAAATAACTCGAAATCTGGTGGTCCCAATTTATTTGTGAAAACGAAAGAGATGAGCACAGAATGAGAAAGAGTTATGGAGGGAAAAGTGGAGAGGAGGCTGGGAGACAGATGGTTTAGAAACCTGACCTTGGCCCATTAGTCCGTTCCGATTCTGGTTTAGTAAGTCCAAGAGCCTCTTTAAGTTCTTGCATATTGCAGATCAGGCTAGGACAAACCTTCCTAGCTTATGGGTAAAAATGAATTTATTCCTATTTCAACTGCCGGATAGGATTATGAGAAGGGATATTTTATAAGATTGTTCGAGGGCGAAATTCCCTCTGGGAAGGGGGACGGGGGAATTTCTAATTTTTATTTTTATTTATGAAAGATGGTATAATAGGTTCTTTATTGAGATTACTGTTATAACAAGTAAAGATGGAAAATTTCATTGGAGTTATCACTATGAGCTAAATTAAAAAGAAAAAAAATCAATAGCTGTGGCGTGGAATGGGGTAGCTAAGGTTAGTCATCTGAGAATCGACCTCCAGCTCTCACATTGAATTTTATAAAATTTATAAAGATTTTTGTTTAAAAATTGAAAAGGTGAAAAGTGGCGCATTAAAATTTTTCTGAAATCGCGCCATGAGTACGACCTCGTTAGCTGAATTCCCTTAAGGGAAAGAATTTTAAAATTCTTAAAATATCCGTTATTTTGCGTCGGATTGAAATATTGTATAAAACCAATCGTATTGCATATGTAATGATCTATAAATATTGTTATGTAACTTTTTTCACTATGTTGATTATTAACGGAGATATTAGCATTTTTCAATTTTCGGCCTTCAATATATCTACATAAAATAGCGGTCACATTTTCGATTTGATTTTTTCCACACTCAATATTTAAACGTTTCATGTAAAACTAAAGATCAAGTTCATTACTGGCTGAAATGGCACCCATAGCAGGAGGGAGAATTAGTTTTCAGCCTTTAGTAATTGCCCCCACTCCCACTCACGTTATATTAAGAATAAGCCGCATTATTAGTAACTTAAGTGATGAATATTGATTTCATTGAACTGTTTTATGTGAAATACTTGCAAATACGTATTGCGATGACGTCAACAATTAAGATTTTGTGGTTTTGAGTCAAAAAGGTTTATTTAAGAAATACCATACTCGATATTTAACAGTTTCATTCAACACTAAAGATCAAACTCGTTCATCAAACCAGGAATTTGAGGTGGGAGCTTTAGATGAAGGAATCCCATAATTCGAAATATGTGAATAGGATCGAAGATGTCATAGAACCAATCTGGTTGGACTATTGATGTTCTACACTATATGTGAGAAACAACCCCCGGCTACAAATTTTATGGCAAAGGTCTCCATTAAAAAACATTTTTCAGTGCAAACTTTATTGAAACTGATTTACATGTTTCGTGGCTTAATTGCCACCTCTTCAGGGGCTACTCCTTTTAACAGAAAAAAAAAATTATTAATAACATTAATTTAACACATCCCTTAATAATTCGTTTGCTATATATTGTATTAGTAGGTGCCTACATCTATGATATATTTATTAAATATAATTATAAATTGCTACTTACATTTCTGAAGTGCTCGTTTACCTTTTACATTACGTTGCGACTGTCCTCACAGAGGAGGCATATGATACTGAGAGGTTCCCGAGGTAGGTTAAGTCAGCTGACTAAAAATCGATTATTTACAAGTCCATCTTGAGCTCGATTATTTCGCGTCCTAATTTAAAGTAATATAAAGATTAATTAAAGATAAAATGTTATAGAATATGTGATTGAGGTATTTGATTTCTGTTTTTTTGTTTACTGCCCGTTTTCTATTTTTTATTATGTGAATGTTCTCTTTTATTTTCCGTTTAGTATTATTTATTTCTTTATCAATTATTTGATCGTTTTCAAAATTGATTTCATATTAGAGACACTTGCCATACACTTTTAAGAATATAAAAATATTACACTACTTACTCCAAATGAGGAAGATGAGGAGAGATTTGTGCCTTTGGCAGTACTTATAAATGCGAAGAGTTCTTTTCAATGATGAAAGTTAATAAATCAAAACATCACACAAGGCGGACTGACGATAATTTGGAAAATTCTTTACGCCTTTGTATCAGTGGAATTAATCCAAACATCGATGGATTAGTTTCCCAAAATCTAGCTCAAGTGTCTCATTGATTTCGGTGTCGCTTTTTCACTTTCGTTGATTGTAATAATTCCAAATTGTACGATTTAATTATTATGTTGTACCTATTTTTTCATTTCATTTTTTTATTTTAATAAATTGTAATATAATTACATTGTCGTATTATTTCATGTCTAATATCTAACGTTAAAAATTATGAACACTGCTTTAAAATGCACTACTTTTAAACGCGGCCCGCGAACGTACTTGCACACTAAAGTTTGGCCCACAACATGTCAAAGATTGCCCATACCTGTTCTACACGTTTCCTCTCCCTAATATTATGCGAATTATATTTTCTTACTGTTTTTCTGACTACAGTAAACCACACTTCTACACATCGGATATTTATTTAGAAATAGGAAAAATATGGTGAAATGCCAGCACGTGAGAAATCTGGACTTTGTACTAAAATATGTTCTGCCAATCTCAAGAATTTATTTCAATCAGAACAATAGATACATAATGGTGCGCTCGCACGGAATAACTTAGAATAAACCAAGCCCTTCGTCTACATCTCAGCACTTATGCTATCGGAAACAAATTGGATCGCAACTGCGTGTGTTCTGATATAAGCCGAAGTGCATCGTAACACCGAAGGAGGTTAGCGATACTGACCTTGACCGATTAGCCTCTAGTGCAATAGGTTTCGCAAGTTCCCTCTCTATGCTATACCGCAATCGTGTCTTGTAGATCAAAAACACTCCCATTTCATTACCTTCAAGAAGATTTCAGTTGATTTCCCTTGGGGGAAATCAGCCATTGAGGCTGTACTCTTGACGCGATTTCCGAAAACATTTCTTCATGTTTATGTACAACGATCCTAATCAGGAGATAACGAAAACAACGTTGCACAGGGGCTCCGATAACTAAGCAGATTCAATAAGAGCAATACTTGGTCTTTAGGCTTCAAATAAAGTGCTCCATAATATAACAGCTTATTGGCAGATTTCCCCCAAGGGAAATCAGCTATTGAGGTCGTATTCATGACTCGATTTTCGACATTTTGCTTAAAATGTCCATCGATCCTACGCAGGAGATGACGAAAATGAGGACCGCTCAAAACTGTATCTCTCTCTCTCTCTGTATATATATATATATATATATATATATATATATATATATATATATATATATATATATATGCCGGTTACCGCTCTAGTGGTCGCAATTATTGTTTAATCGTTACCATACTCGATATTTAGTCATTTTATCTAAAAAGAAAGATCAAGTTTGGTTACGGCTAAAATCGGACCAGTTCGGAGAGGGTGTTTAGAGGGGGAGAATTTTGTAAATTCGAATTATCTCCGTAACTTTACGTCTGATCGTAAAAAAATGAGTAGAATTAATCATATAGCACATTTAATGCACTATAAATATTGTTATATACATTTATTCCCTATCTTAAATATTAACCAAGTTATTTGCATTTTTCAGTTTTCAGCCTTCAGCAAACCCCCACTTCTACTCATGTTACATAAACAATACTAGTTTATGTAATAAATCACATCATTCGAAGCTTAAATACCAAATATTGTGAAAACGGATCAGTGGGAGGGGGGGGGTAGTAAAGAGGGGAGGATTTTTGATAATTCAATATATCTCCGTTACTATACGTCGGATCGAAAAATTATATAGAACCAATCTTATTACAAATTTAATTTACTATAAATAATGTTATATACATTTATTCTGTATCTTGAATATTAACCGGGGATATTTGCATTTTTCTGTTTTCAGCTTCTGAGATGAGATCGGCTAACTTCGGGTCTAGTCGTGAGTTTCCGTCAAGAGCTAGTTCGGGCCGTTCCCGTAATTGTTTGACTCTCTATTCTGAAATTTCTCTATTCTAAAACTTCACGTGGGGAATCTGCTTAGTTTACGCTGCCCCTGCGTGATGGACTTTTTTTCTCAGTCTCCTCCTGCTACTTCTTGACACCACCTAGATCAACCTTCGTACAACCTGGACGGCCATAACAACCCATTCACCAAAGCAAGTAATTTTCCACACCAACAGGCTAATCAATTACTAACATTTCAAATAATTTTCAATAATATTAATGGATTTCCAAACATATTTAATGTTAAGATAGACAATTTTTCGCTTAAACAACAATAATAGGCACATTATTTCTTATATGAAATAATACTTATTGTAATTATTATTGTTCTAAATGGTATAAATCTTAAAGAAGAATTATGTTAATTTGATATATAAGAAAACTGATCTTAATATAGACATTAAATATATATATATATATATATATATATATATATATATATATATTTAATCTACATTTACATTAAATTATGATTTATTGAATTAAGTATTATAATTATTTAGATTAATATTTATATTATATTACACACCAATGTATATCCTGTGAATTTGTACTTTAGAAAATATTATTAGTTATATACACAATTTTTAATACATTATATTATATTAACAACCTTACTAACAGTGATCGACCAGACTCTTGGCAATATGTTTGCAAACATAAGCCAATAAAATATGTATCTATGATCTATCTTATTCTTTAGCTAAATTACCACTCTAAAGTAAGATACTGGGTGAGTATGGATAGGCTTTTCTCATTCACCCTGTGCCAATTGTATAACTCGCTTAGCTCAAAACAAACCTCTGATTTCATTTTTTTCCGTTTTGTCATTATTAAGAGACTTCCCTTCAGGGAAATCATCTCTTGAGGTTGTAGCCATGACTTTTTCGAAAATATTTCTTCAAATGTCCAACCATCCTAACGAGGAAATAACGAAAATGAGGTCCATTCGCAACTGTATGTACGAGTATATATATATACACAGTTTTAGCAGATTTCTCTCAAGGTAAATAAGCTATATATATATATATATATATATATATATATATATATAATTGTGTTGATGTTTTCGACCAGGTTATATTTATATATGGTGTTGTTATATTTTTCGGAGTTTTGGTCAATGTTGGTGAAAAAAATCTTAGTTTATGCCAATATTTCGAGAATATTTATTTTCTCTTCTTCAGGGCTGTAAAATTACAGGTACTACTTTATAATATTGCACATTGTTATTAAACAATTGTTATTTATTTTTAAAAATAAAATGTTATTTATTTTTAAGTATCTTTAGTCTTGGTAAGTAATAATAGCATAAACACCCCCTTTTACACTCTAGTTTAATAACAATATGCAATATTATAAAGTAGTACCTGTAATTTTACAGCCCTGAAGAAGAGAAAATAAAGATTCTCGAAATATCGGCATAAACTAAGATTTTTTCACCAACATTGACCAAAACTCCAAAAAGAATAACAACACTATATATATATATATATATATATATATATATATATATATATATATATATTTGTCTTTAAACGATCTAGCGGTCGTAATTTTTGTTTGGTCGTTACCAAAATCGACGTTTTTATGCTTTTTATGTAAAACTGAAGATCAAGTACGTTAAGGCTAAAATCTGACCAGAGGGAGGGGGAGTTTACATGGGCATTTCGAACATTTATAAGAGATATTGGCCATTATTATGCGTGTTATCTCAAAATTGTATAGGATCAATCTTATTGCAAATGTAGTTATGTATGTTTGTTCACATTATTATCCAACATATTTGCATTTTTAGTATTCGGCTGTCAGTAATCCCCACTCCTCCTCATGTCATATTAATAATAAGCTGTTATATTATGGAGCACTTTTTTTGAAGCCTAAATACTAAATATTGTTGTTATTGAAAGTTTTACGTTTTGAGATAAATGCAAAGTTGGAAATCTGCAACGATCCTAAGCAGGAGATAACGAAAAGCTCGTTTAATTCATTAATCAATTATTATTTACTCAATTATGCAGATTCTCCACTAATAGGGGGAATAGTGGTTGGCGGATCTCTTATTGTATAACCTAATTGACTATACCTCTGTATTATACGGGGTGTGGCTATTAAATAACGAGAATGACGCTGCTACAGAAGTGCGCATGCGTCAAACGCCAGCAACTAACAGCTGTTATCGTGAAGCTTCCTCTTTCGAATATAGTGCCTCTCGCTTCTGTAAACAAATCAGTACAGCCATAGCCTTCGTTCGCATTAGAGTTGTTTTTTTGTTTCGACGGAAAAATGAGCAACGAATTGTTGTGAAATTTCATGTGAAACTTGGAAAAACCGCTCCTGAAACTTATAATTTATTGATAGAAGTGTATGGAAATGAATGTTTATCGCGTGCACGTGTTTTTGAGTGGTTTAAGCGTTTTCAAGATGGCCGAGAAGACGTTCAAGATATTTCACGCCCGGGTCGCCCTTCCACGTCGAAAACGGATGACAATATCGAAAAAATCGGTAAAATCGGCCTGTTGAAGCTGTGAAACAGAAAGCGGCACGCGTCCTGAAGGAGCTGACAGAAAAAGACTTCCAGCACTGTTTCAAACAATGGAAGGTTCGCATGGAGCGTTGTAGGGATAAAGGAGGGGTGTATATTGAAGGTGATAATAAGTAAAAATGTATGAAATAAAAATAAAATATTTTACAGCGTCAGTCTCGTTATTTAATAGCCACACCCCGTATATCAGATACATTCATACTTTTTGTTGGATATCTTAAATACCCTACGGAGGTATTTCACTTTATCACTACTTACAATTACCAACACTAGATACTTTAATATTGCACAATCTCATTTAAATACAATCAATTATTCACCAGAATGACTTGAACAGAAATCGGCTGTAACTTGGTTACCAGAAGCTGTTAGTCTTCACACACTGTTAGTGGAGTTATAAATTTTATGACAATAAATCTTAAGTCAAGAACTAAAAACTGAAAAGAATGTTTCCTTTCATTCACGTTTTATGAGTTTGGGCAGCCAGCAAGAGTCCAGACGAGGTTAAGGGGACTGCTCTTGACCCAGTACAGTCAAACCACTGGTTACGAAACTCCTCTACTAACCTCCACCTCTTCTCTCCACCTCTTTCTTCCCTTCTACTTCCTCCTTATACTGTACAATATGGAAAAGCAGGCGCTGCCTAAACTAAGCAGATTTCCCACGTTAAGTTTCACAATAGAAAAATTTCAAGAGAGTCGAACAGTTATAGAAAGAAACGGCCGAACTAGCTTTTGACGGAAACTCACGACTAGACCCGAAGTTAGCCGATCTCATTTCGTCCGTAACAATTAATAAAAATGCAAATATCTCGGTTAATATTCAAGATAGAGAAGAAATGTATAGAACAATATTTATAGTAAATTTAATTTGCAATAAGATTGGTTCTATACAATTGATCCGACGTAAGGTAACGGAAATATTTTGAATTATCCAAAATCGACGAACTTAATCTGTCTTTTTGCATGAAATGTCGAGTTTGGTAACGATCAAACAAAAATTGTGACCGCTAGAGTGGTAACAGACAAATCAGGGAAATCTGCTAAAATATTTTATGTTTTCCATCAAATTAATCTAAACATCTCCATAAAAGCGGATCTTTACTCTCCCTTAGGGGGTACATAAACTTAAAACATTTAGTCTCAGTTACTAAATATTCTTAAAAGTCTCTAGACCAAATGTTGGCAACAACCGGCCCGCTGTAAGATTTAATCCGGCCCGCGAGACATTTTGAAAAACCCTATTAAACAAAAACATTACACTACTTACTCCAGATGAGGAAGATGAGGAGAGATTTGTGCGTTTGGCAGTACTTATAAATGATGAAAGTTAATAAGTCAAAACATCGTACAAGGCTGACTGACGATAATTTGGAAAATTGTTTACGTCTTTCTATCAGTGGATTTAATCCAAACATTGATGGATTAATTTGCCAAATTCAAGTTCAAGTTTCTCATTGATTTCGGTGTCGCTTTTTCACTTTCGTTGTTTGTAATAATTCCAAATTTTACGATTTAATTATCATGTTGTACCTATTTTTTTCATTTCATTTTTTATTTTAATAAATTGTATTATAATTACATTGTGGAATAATTTCATGTCTGATATCTATCGTTAAAAATGATGAACACTACTTTAAAATGCACTACTTTTAAACTCAGCCCGGGAACGTATTTGCACATTAATGTTAGGCCCACAACAAGTTAAAGGTTGCCCATACCTGCTCTTGAGTATTAGATTGGGGTAAGGGTACGAGTATATTTGGATAATCAACTGCTAGGTCATTATGCCCTTTTTCTTATTCAACAACGTTATTTTAGGCCTTTTCAGACTGATTTTTTTTCTTAACTTTTTTCTACAGCCATGTTTTATGTTATATATTTTATTATAGTTGATATATATATATATATATATATATATATATATATATATATATATATATATGTGTGTGTGTGTGTGTATGTTACCGCACTAGCGGTCGCAATTTTGGTTTGATCATTACCAAACTCGATATTTAGTAGTTTTATATAAAAAGAAATATCAAGTTCGTTAACGCTTGAAATCGGATCAGGTGGAGGGGGGTTTAGAGGAGGAGAATTTTGAAAATTCGAAATATCTCCGTTACTATAAGTTGAATTGAAAACGTGTATAGAATGACTCTTATTAAATTACTATAAATACTGTTAAGGTCCGGGACAAAAAGATAGCCCACCCTATATTTTTTCTCTTAGTCAATAGGGGTTAAGGATTAAAGGATTAAGGATTCATTAAGAATTAAGGTTTCATTAAGGATTAAGGGTCCATTAAGGATTAAAGAGGTAGGAAAAACAGCTTGTGAGAATTAATATTATTACTTGATTTGGGGTAAGACAAAAAGATAGCACACCTATTGTTTCTTTACAAAGAAAACCAAATCCCTCTGAGTAGACAAGGCTAATCCAGTTCTGTTTATTCTTTTAAGTTGTTAACATTATTTTAGAGAGATGGGACGAGCAAAATCATTATCACCAGGTGAAAAAAATATCATTCAGCGAATGAAAAATCGAGGGTTTTGTATTTCCGATATTTCAAAAAATACCGGTAGGAGTAGAAAAGTGATTTTAAATTTTTTGAAGTCTCCAGAAAGCTATGGGACGAAGAAATCTCCTGGAAGGCCGCCGGCTTTAACAACACGGCAAAAACGAGCAATTTTAAGGGTTGCATTCAACTCATCATTAACGGCCCGTCAAATTGCGGCTAGAGCTGGTGTAGTAACGAATTTGAAAAACGTCCAGAGGATCATTCGTGCAGCCTCACATCAAAAGAAAGAAAATGAAAGGTATGCCACCTCTAAGCATAGCGCATAAAGAAAGGCGTAAGGAGTTTGCCCGTGAACATGTCCAATGGAAAGACGAGTGGAAAGAAATCTTGTTCACCGACGAAAAAAATTCCTGATGGCTGGGCTCACTAATACCATGATCTACGGAAAGAAGAAAAAATGTTTTCCAAGAGGCAAATGGGAGGAGGCAGCGTCATGATATGGGGAGGCATTGGCTATGATCACAAAACTGATATCGTGTTTATTTCTGGTAGAATGAACAGTCAGCAATATGTTAATTTGTTAGAAAACCAACTACAAAAATATTTTGAACTTGTTCCTATAGAGAACGTAATTTTTCAACAAGATAATGCTCCAGTTCATACGGCGAAAGTTGCAAAAGAATTTTTTAGAAACGGAAGGATCCGAATTATAGATTGGCCGGCTCGTTCCCCGGACTTTAATATCATCGAAAATGTATGGGGACATCTTGCTAGAAGTGTTTACAGTGGGAGCCGACAATTTGAGTGCGTTGAAGAATTAAAAAAACAATTCAGGAGGTGTGGACCAAACTACCTCAAGAGTTGATTCGTCGCCATTTTAACTCACCTTCAAATCGTATGATTGCAGCATTAGAAAAAGGTGGTGCGTATACTGGATATTGAATTTTCATTTGTATTCTTTTAATGTATTTTTAATAAAGGATTTTATTATTATTGTTCACTGTGCTATCTTTTTGTCTTACCCCAAATCAAGTATTATTTATTAATTCTTACAAATTATTTTTTTCCGACTCCTATTAGATTGATCATCGGTTCAAATTTGAGCAGAATACACTACATATTAATAAATACAAATTATATCAATAGTTAAAAATGATTAAGAGAAAAAATATAGGGTGGGCTATCTTTTTGTCCCGGACCTTATATGCATTTATTCTCTATCATAAATATTAACCGAGATATTTTTATTTTTCAGTTTACAGCATTTAGTAAAACCCCCACTTCTACTCGTTTTACATAACAATACTCTGTTATATAATAAACCACAGTATTCGAAACTTAAATACCAAATATGCCCCCCCCGCCGTCTTCTTGGACTACTAAAATTTGATTGATTGAGACAAAGATTATTATGATTCATTACAAATTACAGTACTAGATATAGTACATAGTTTTCAATAAAATTAATAAGTTATATTCTGATATATTTCAGTTATTGTTTTTCTTTCCGGGGAGCCATTTGACAGAGCTGTTGTATAACTTCACGAGGGAAATCTTAGTTTACGCAGCCCCTGCGTGACGGACTTTTTTTTATTTCCTTGTACGATGTAAAGGAAGTTATATAAATTGCTCGATGACACTCAAATTCAACCTCTTGTAAATGAATCGTGGGACAATGTTTTCTTGAAAGGAACAAGAAATACAATTTTGGGGGAAACAATCATTGGTGGTTAGTTAGGTTTTGGATTATTTTAGCCTTAAAAAAAAAAAATTTTAAAAAAATACTTTCGGGACCCCGAGTAGAATTCAGTAATCTACTTAACGAACTCATAGCATATTGTAATTGGTTGTTATAGTTTTAGCAGATTTCCCTCAAGGGAAATCAGCTATTGAGGTCGTACTCATGATGCGAGTTTCGAAAAATTTCTTCAAATGTCCATCGATCCTACCCAGGAGATGACGAAAATGAGGTCCGTTCAAAATTATATATATATATATATATATATATATATATATATATATATATATATATATATTTGTCTGTTACCGCTCTAGCGGTCGCAATTTTTGTTTGATCGTTACCAAACTCGGAATTTAATCGTTTTATGTAAAAAGGAAGATCAAGTTCGTTAATGGCTGAAATCGGACCAGTGGGAGGGGGGTTTAGAGAGGGGGATTTTTGAAAATTCAAAATATCTCCGTTAATATGCGTCGGATCGAAAAATTATATAGGATAAATCTTATTACAAATTTAATTTACTATAAATATTGTTATATACATTTATTCTGTATCTTGAATATTAACCGAGATAATTGCATTTGTATTCTGCGTGTGGTCACCAGTAGGCTATGTTCGGACTTTCCGCCGAGAGCTCTGGCGGCCGTTTCTATTACTATTCGTCCCTCGTGAATAGGTTTAGAGGTTAGGTTAACTGTTTTGGGGCTAGAAACTACTGGGTTATTACGCCCTAAATAATGTTGTAGGTTTAGAGGTTTCTTACTACTACAGTTGTTATTAGGCAGATTTCTCTATTGTAAAACTTCACGTGGGAAATCTGCTTAGTTTACGCAGCCCCTGCGTGACGGACTTTTTATTCATAAGCTTTTCTTGATCAAGCGAATATATTTAATGCTAAAAATTACTAAAAAAA
Organism: Riptortus pedestris; assembly: GCA_019009955.1. Classification (NCBI taxonomy): domain Eukaryota; kingdom Metazoa; phylum Arthropoda; class Insecta; order Hemiptera; family Alydidae; genus Riptortus; species Riptortus pedestris. The sequence goes on from CM032233.1 coordinate 38,816,156, forward strand.
GTGTAATGCTAGTAAAGAGTAATGGAAAGTCAGTATTTATCTATGGGCACATTATCACCTAAAAGTAATTCCTTTGCATCTAACGTACTTATGACCTTTCGCTAGAACTTAAGTAAGTAAGAACATAAAAATTCATCTACCTAATAGTTAAAGTCACAAAATTCAAAGAGCCTTCCAACTCGATAAATGAACTATTTACGCAGACACTTATTTTTTGTCAACATAAATATGCCATTATATAGTAATCACAGTTTGGTGTTTACAAAACATTCAAGGTTTATTTAATATGGTAACTGTTCATATTTAAAATTTATCTCCAACTTAAAAAAAAAAAACCCTTTTGATATATTGTGAAATCAAAAATTGCAGACACTTTTTATTATTACATGAGTAATTGCATTTTTCTATTTAGAAGTTTCAATTTGCAGATAGATATCATCAATTCAAGAATGAATGAAAACCACATCAAGAACACCTTTCTTCAAAATAAAATATGTCTTCATGTTATATCACAAATATATTGATACAAGCCCTTTGGAAACTTTTATCACAAATTCTTCAACGTTTTATTAGATTAAAGTCAAAAGAGCCACTTTTAGTTATTGGTTTATTATTTATAGTTACAATATATTACTGTATTATTTATGCTTTCTATGAGAATTCTAATTTGCAGTTAATTATTATAATATTTCATGAATACAAAATCACAAGAGTATGAACGCAGCCCACTATATATGAGAAATTGGTTTGTAATGCCAACTAACTAACCTTCCACAGTGCGGGGGCGGGCAGCTGGATCGAAGCCTTCCCGTCAGAGTATTAGGAGCTCAGATGTAAACAGGAGCTTCACATTCTATGACCGCCGTACCAGCTCTGGTCTTATTACACAACGTTTTCCTACTTTAAAATCATATTTCAAAGTCGGAAAACGTTTTTAAGATTTAAAATTTTTACTAATATTTAACGGATAACAATTTTAATTATAAAAAAATTGTTCAAATACATCAATTTTCGGATTATTTCAGAGATTAAAATGGTATCGACATAATTGAGATTTATGCCCAATGAATTAGATTTAATAAATTTATATATATGCTTAATTAAGCTTCTTATTGGCTAGATCCCACTTAAATAGAAACACCAACAGTTCTATTTGAAATACTTTCATTGGCACTACATGTTTCTTTCCCTTTCTGGCACTACTCAAAGGATGCTTTTTTTTTGGTAAATAATTCCCACAATACCCATTCTTTTATTACTGGAAATATTATAGGAGCTATTCAGATTATAATCTGTGAAAGATAAAAAAAGCTATTAAATCGTTATATTAGTCTAAAGTCCTATATCATTAGTTTTTAATGGATTGGATTTACACTATAGTTTCAAATGAACCAAGTCTTAATGACAGCTTGATTATGATCGAAATGTTCATGTTTTTGGTGAAATTTTAAATTCTCATTTAGTTTAAGTAATAAGGACAATTTTATTATCGTTTTTCACCAAACATCTATTTCGGTGTTTATCCAGAATACTGACTTAGCTTTAGACGCCGATTTAAGATTTGAAGAATTTCTTAAGGAATCCTTATGAACAAAATTCGATTTCCTTTTGAATTTACAAAAAAAATAAAATAATAATAATGATTCTTCCCCTTCAATTGTTCTAATGATAATGTTATTAAATAATCCCCCCCCCCATAGTTTATTCTAGTTAGAGAGTAGATAAATATTTTTTACACAGGAAATCGTTCATTTAGAAATAGTCATTTGATTTTTTTTACACCCAATAGGTTTATGAAAATGTTTTACTTTCAACTTATCAGCAATATTAAGTGCATCAGTTTAGTAGAATCCTACTTTAGACAACGACTTGGCAGAGTTGTCTGCTTTCTATCCGGAGGGGGGAAGGTTAGTGTGTTTTGAGGCGTTGTTTTTAATAATAATTGTAAACCTAGACTTATGGTTTCCATTCACGAGTGAGCAATAGGAATTAATTTAGTGACGAAGTATCTACATATTGCCCATAGTTCCTCCCCAGCTGGAAAAGTTTAATAGCGTGTAAATACCCTGTCCTGTTTGCCGAAGCAGCATAAAGGGGCGTTAATATATAATCTTCATTTTATTTTTGGAGTATTGTTCCTGTTGTATTGTTAAAAGGTCGTTAAAAATTTCATTTAACTATTTTTCAACTAATTTTCCAGGACTCAAGCAAACATATCCAAATTAAACTGGTTTCCGTTTTGGGTGGTCCCGCGAGTGGCTCTTAAAGTAAGTATAACAACGTCATAACGGTTTAGGGCACATAATATCACTGATATATCAATATCGTCAAATAATAAATATTTATAATGGTTATATTGAATATATTTTGACATGTCTGCAAGCTTTGTTTGGTAATAATTCCAGCCAACGTGAAATCCTGATTTACAGGGAAAGCTACAATGAAAGGGAGGAGGGCATGTTTAGGTATTCCTTTGCCTTCCCCATGAGGCAGTATAACAACAAAAAGATCAGGGAGAGTGAAGATGATTCCACTTGAAGATAAGAGGCCCATCCCTCTGTTACCCGTAAGTTCCATAAGCTAATGCTAGGTAATATAAATATTTCCCTTTCTAAATACACTAAAAAATACCCCATTTCGACTACCATATATAAACAAGAATTCCATGCATACACATTAGACCGGAGAGATTCATATTTTATATACACAGACAAAAAAAAATGCCTACAATACAATATACACGGCAGAATTACACGCTATACTCTTAGGACTAACGAACATCACAACTACTAAAAGAAATATAGTCATTTGTACAGACTCATTAAGTTCAATAAAGTCACTTGAAGATAAATACTCCACCAATCCCCTTATTATTGAAATTTTCAACAATATTCATAGACTAAAAAACACATTACTATTTATTGGTTACCCGGCCATGCGGGCATATCTCAAAGTAATATAGATTTTTTGGACATACCCCACCAAGACGCTTTCTCTCAAATAAGAAAACTCGTAATTAATGGCTGGAATTATGGTATAACACTGACAGTAAACTTAGAGAAATCAAATCAATCACGCTCAACTGGACTTCAAGTAATAGACACTCTAGAAGAGAAGAAATTGTACTTAGACGCCTACGCACAGGAAACACTAGACTAACGCATTCATATCTAATGAGCAGACAAGATGAACCTATATGTCGCTACTGCAACAGAACGCTGACTGTAAAACACATACTGACTGCACACAAGTAAAAACGTGCCCATGGCCCACAAATGTGTGCGAACTACTGGCCGACAGTAGCCAATTTATGAATGATGTTTTTGAGTATTTAAGAAATAATGGATTATTGGATGAAATATAAAAGCTATTATTTACCATTATGAAAGTTATATATAGCAAGCGATGTACATGGAATATAAGTTTTCCCTCCTTCCAGTTTAACTATCAATAGTTTTTCTTTTAGTTTTATTTTGTTTTTTCCCTCATGTTGTAAATATACTAACAATTTATACTTAGTTTTGTCCATTCTATTTATTTTGCACATTTGTAAAATTAAGCTGTGTAAAAATTTTAATATTTATTTAATTTTGTAAAATTATATTCCACCATGTTAAAAGATGAATCGCCATTGTAGCGACATCTCAAATCAATAATAATAATAATAAATAATTCTATATATTAAACTTGGTGAGAATACCACCAAAGAGGGGGTCCAATATCCTACTTTCTTTATTCATATTTTTGAGGGGATGAAATAAAATTCATTTGAAGCGAAAAGGAATTAAATCTATCTATTTCTGTTAAATGTAAAAACAAATAATACTTGACATCAAATAATTTTGGTTTTCTACAATAATTTTAATAATATTTTATCAATTAATTTTTTTTACATTTCATTAATTAAGTAGCAAACTTATAAAATACATTGGTTAACAACTGATTTCAAATTCAATGAATGTATTCATTTTATATAATCTATCAATTTTATAATTATACATTAAAAATTAAGTTTTTTAACAAAAACTTAATGATTATCTAAAGACGTAACACACGTTTTCAATTTATTGACATGCTCTGTTATTAGTCTTAGATTTATTAAAGAATGTTTACATTTATTAAAGTAGATGTTTTATAAATGATGAAAAATTGTCTTCATCGTAAAAAAATATATTACCTGATCATAATTTTTAAAGTTTTATAATGCAACGAATATTTTTTATTGATTTAATCCCTTCGGGCAGTGCTTCGAAGAATTTTACTCGTAGTTATTTATGAACGTCCACTTTGTGCTATTAAGGCTAATTGGGACGGGTTATATACAAGTTAACACCCTTTTCTAGCCGGGGGGGGAGGGTAATGATTTTATTTAATGATTTCGTGACTACATAAATTCCTATCCTAGGTGGGAATCAAACCAACCGTGCTAGGTTTATCATGTCAGATGAAGCCTATGGCCTGAACACTCCTCTTTATATCTTATATCGAGTATACTCTCGTAATAGCATTTCTGGAGAAAAACCTGAAATCCTTAAATCTCTACTAAAGAAAAAAACAATAATGGAATTATGAAAATAATTAAAACTTACTTTAAATTCCTAGGATGCTAAATTATGACAGCAGGAATGGGAATTGTGACTGAAACCGCCAGAAAAAAAGCGGGTAAGTTATAATAAATGTAGTCTCACAAAAGTCAGGTTAAGCCGAACACGAGTGGTTGGAAGGACCTCCAGACGGGTCTGTAGTCTTTACAGTTTACAACTCATAAACGTGGTCTTTGCGCTTTCTTTTTGTTTTCCTTTCGAAACAACCTATATTCTTTTGGTCTTTTATTATTTGTTGCTTTCCAGCTAAAAGCAGGAAATGGATCATTAAAATAATTTTTAAAGCAAGCCTTTATGACTGGAGAAAAACTGCAACACCGTAAATGACTTTTTTTTTGGGGGGGGAGAAATTTTGGCAAATTTAAATTATTTAAATCAGTTATAAATTCTAGGTTAACTTCTTTGGGATTTTCATATAATATTTATGTGTATGGTGTGCTTGTCTGTGCAAGTGGACATCTGAATATTATAAAAACGTATTTGCTATTTTTAGTTAAAAAATAATGACGATATGATCTTTAATAGTCTTTTTTTTTTTTATTCAATTCTTTCTTCTTTTTAAGTAAAGAAACGGGGTGTTATTATATTCTGGACGATTGTGTAACATAATGAAGTATTTCTTTTTTTTTCTCTCAGTTTATAATGTTGCCCTTGGATATTTTTAGCCACCTTCCAGGTGATCGGATTTTAAGGATCAAGTGAGGTCCCCTGTTAACCGAGGAGTACCTAGAATGGGTTGAGTCCAGTAGATTGTCTTGCGGGCATTCGCCGGGAACTTGGTTATATATTTAATATAACATGAAAATAACAATAATTAGTTATAACATAATCAAATTAAATAACAATAACATTTATTTAATTGTCTATAAATGTTGTTTTATACCCTTCTCAATCATAGATATTAACCGAATTTTTTGAAATTTTTAATTTTCTGACTTCAGTAAGCTTTAGTAATCACAAACGTTAGGCGAATTTTATTATGAAACGACTTATACCAAGCATAAATATCAAATATTGTTTTAACTGATGTTTACCTGATGGGTTACATGCAAATACGTTGTGTGATGTCGTCATAAATTATGATTTATTGACCACCACTTCTGCTCATCCGATTGTTATCTGAAAAAAGTTCGTTACGCAGGGGCTCCTTAAACTAAGCAGATTTTCCACGTGTAGTTTTACAGTAGAGAAATTTCACGTGAGCCGAACAGTTACGGAAACGGCCGAACTAGCTTTTGGCGGAAACTCACTACTAGAACCGAAGTTAGCCGATCTCATCTCGTCCGTTAATAAAAATGGAAATATTTCGGTTAATATTCAAGATAAAAAATAAATGTATATAACAATATTTATTATATATTTTAATTTGCAATAGGATTGATTCTATACAATGTTACGATCTGACATATAGTAACGGAGATATTTCGAATTTTCGAAAATCCTCTCCTCTAAACCCCCCCTCCCACTGGTCCGATTTGAGCCATTAACGCACTTGATCTTTATTTTTACATAGAACGTTTAAATATCGAGTTTGGTAACGATCAAGCAAAAATTGCGACCGCTAGAGCGTTAACAGACAAACATATACATATATATGTGTGTGTCTGTGTGTGTGGTGCTGTTGTTGTTTTATGGAGTTTTAGTCAGTTGGTGGTAACCAGAAGTACAACAGTTATGTGCAATAGTTTTTAAGAATCTTTAGTCTTGCCCTGAAGAAGAGAAAATAAACATTCTGGAAATATTGGAATGAACTAAGATTTTTTTCACCAACACTGACCAAAACTCCAAAAACCAACAATAGCACCATATATATGTGTAGCCTGGTCGAAAACAACAACACAAATATATATATATATATAGCTAAGGTACCCGACTTTGCTCGGGAAGCCATTTATTTGAGCCACTTTTTGACTCACCGTCTTTGAATAATTCAAACCATAATCAGGGGTAGCATTTATTACAATTAAATATCATCTATAATGAACATATTTATTTTCAAAAACCAATTCGATTACATATAGTTTAAGCATTGTTTTGCACGTAAGGGTATATTCGTAATAGTAGATCTCAGTGGAAATCACTTCCCGTAATGCCAGTATTTCACAGGAAATAAGTAAACTCAATTAACTGTTTTAGTAGTTCTCTCTCTCTCTCTCTCTCTCTCTCTATATATATAAATATATATATATATATATATATATATATATATATATATATATATATATATACATATATATAATTTTGAACGGACCACATTTTCGTCATCTCCTGGATCGATGGACAGTTGAAGAAAATTTTTGAAAATGGCGTCATGAGTAAGACTTCAATAGCTGATTTCGCTTAAGGTAATTCAGTAATAGAGAACATATGGTTAGAAGTGATCACCACTTGGGAATTCTTAATTTACGCACCTCCTGCGCAACTGAGTTTTACATATTTAAGATCTTCTGTTATAGAATAGAAAAAGTTGTTTGTTATTAATAACGTCATTAAATTTCTTCTTAACTTTACGTCGTCCGCAGTATCATTTCTCTTCGTTTTATCTGCGAATATATTACATTTTCTCTGCCACTATAGGTTATATCCAGAAATTTCAAGATGTACTATCGTCTTCACATTAGTATTGTTTAAATGTTCTATAGAATACATTGAGGACCCAATTAGAAGGTGCCGGAGCTAAAACCAGTCTGTCTAATAGGGAGCTATTATTAGGAATAAAACGACTGGAGAAAGACTCGTCACCTGTCTCGAAGTAGAACAGCTGCCACCTTCAACAACACAGGTGTTTAATTTAGTAAATAACAGTATTTTAGTAACAACTAATCATTGGACTTCTTTTCTAGTTTCGATGATCAGAAATAACTTCAAATAAGATATTTTTAAAAGCTACTTCGTTGGAATGATTTAAGAAGACTAACCCGAAACGTTAAAGATCATAGAGGTTAATATTTGTAACAATGCTATTAAAAAAAGGATGTTTAGTTGAAGCAATGACAAAGTCAACGGAAAATCTACAAATTAAATTAAATAGTAAAAGAAATAAGAATACGTCTTAATATAAACATGAACATGTATGAACTTGCCTTCTGAATTCGTTAAGCACTGGGCAAGAAGTTATAAAAGTCCGTCAAGCAGCGGCTGCGTAAACTAAGCAGATTTCCATCGTGATTTTTAACAATAGATAATACTGGCACACAATAGCACCGTCAACATCAAGTGAATAAATACGAACGATAATATGAAACCTCCAGACGGGAAGCACCTGAAACGTAAACAAGCAGGTGTGCCAACTTCTCACAGGAAAGAAAAATAATTTCGGAAATATATCAGAATATAACATATTAATTATATTGAAAAATATTTACTATATTTAGTACTGTAATTTATAATGGATCAGAATAATTTTTATCTCAATGAATCAGATTTTAGTAGTCCAAGAACTTAAGAAGGGGGGGGTTCACGATAACATACCTTCATTTATCTCGTATAATAAAGGTCTCTTGAAAACAATTTATGGTATTTCAGCTTCGAATAATGTGCTTTATTATATAACAGATTATTGTTTATGTAACATGAGCAGAAGTGGGGGTTTGCTGAAGGCTGAAAACTGAAAAATGCAAATATCTCGGGTAATATTCAAGATAGAGAATAGCAAACAAAAATTGCGACCGCTAGAACGGCAACAGACAAATATATATATATATATATATATATATATATATATATATATATATATATATATATATATAATTTTGAACGGACCTCATTTTCGTCATCTCCTGGGTAGGATCGATGGACATTTGTAAAAACATTTCGAATATCGCGCCATGAGTACGACCTCTATATCTGATTTCCTTTAAGGGAAATCTGCTAAAATGAAATGTGTTCTCGAACTCATTCATATTACATTGTGAATATGTCCACTGATTTTCAGTTTTACATACAGAGTAATTCAATTTCAACATTTCTTGGTTTCATTATTAAACTTTCTACTTATGAAAATCAAACTGTTCTTGTGACCTGTGCAAGTATTATTTTCTAATGTTAAATTAAGATATTTATAGTTAGTGTGAAACTTACGAATGGTTTTCCTCAAGCAAAAGTGTTGAATTTGGTAAATATTTGCACATTAATATGTAATAAAAACACTCTATTCCTGGAACGGATATCTTTCTTCACCTGTCACATTAAGATATTCTTAACATAGTGGGTAGAAACGGTGTTGGCAAAATCTGTTATGTTATTTATATGTACTGTGTTTTTTTGTGAAATGTTGCTGTTGGCTAGAAAATGTAAAATTGTTATTTTTTTCAAATAACCAAATATTTCAATAAAACGTTATTGTACTTAGCTATGGAATGCTAGCAAACGGACTCTGTTGTGAGAATGATCAAAACATTAAAAAATTTTAATTTGAAATCCATTAAACAATACCAATTAGTTAAATTTGTCAACTTCATTTATCTGGTAGATCACTTTTTAGCAGATTTGCCTTGAGGGAAATAAGCTATTGAGGTCGTACTAATGACGCGATTTTTGACAAATTTCTTCAAATGTCCATCGATCCTATCTAAGAGATGACGAAAATGAGGTCCGTTCAAAATTATATATATATATATATATATATATATATATATATATATATATATATATACTTTTATTCTCTATCATGAATATTAACCTAGATATTTGCATTTTTCAGTTTTCAACCTTCAGCAAACTCCCACTTCAGCTCATGTTACATAAACAATAAATACTCTGCTATATATTAAACCACATTATTCGAAGCTTAAATACCAAATATTGTTATCAAGAGACCTTTATTAAACGAGATACATGCAAATATATTCTGGTAACCCCCTCCCCCCACTGAAATTTGATTGATTGAGATACAAATTTGTCGGTCCACTATAAATTACAGTACTACTTATAGTAAATAGTTTTGAATAATATTAATATGATACATTCTGATATATTTCAGTAATTGCTTTTATATCAGGTAGGTGGTTGGCATACCTTTTTGTTTACATTTCAGATGCTTCCCATCGGGAGGATTCTTGCCATTGTTTGTATTTGTATATTTACGGTGGTGTGTTAATAGTATGTAGATTCATGTGTGTTTGTGTATTGTTAAACTTCACGAGGGAAATCTGATTAGTTTACGCAGCCCCTGCGAGACGGACGTTTTTTATTTTATACTTTAGTGGGGATTGGCGGCGAGCTGGTTTTACTAAATAAACAATTCTTCAAAACTAACATTAGATAAAACGAAAATTTGTATAGCTTTTTACATATATAGCACGTTTCTTTTGAAACTTATTGTTATTTCTTTAGATTCAAATATTTACTGATATCAATTTCTTTCATTAAATAATACTATACATTATGATAAACTTCTATAATTCAGGTAGGATGAAAAAATGTAGGCTACACTTCCACTATAATAATTTAATAACACGGCAAAGCGCTTTCGATGCTGTGCATCATCGTCAGTGCCCTGTTGACACACACAATAATAGTTACAATTTTCTATAAAATATGTTCGGCACATATAACCAAAAAATTATTTTTCTTAGGACTAAAAACATATAAAATCTAACGTGGAACTAAATAACATATAAAACATTTCATACCTTTAACAGTTATTTTTAAATTAAGTTGGCACAAGTAGGAAGCAATTGTAACTATTATTGTGTGTGTCAACAGGGCACTGATGATGATGCACAGCATCGAAAGCGCTTTGCCGTGTTATTAAATTATTATAGTGGAAGCGTAGCCTACATTTTTTCATCCTACCTACATTAGAAGTCACTTCCACCTGACAGAATACCAACTCAGAATTCTATAATTCAATTTTTTACAGCAGTATCACCTAATGTCAGCCAACTTTTAAGAACATAAATAAGTATCCCACTCATTAATCTACGACACTCACACACACATGCATATATATGTATATATATATATATATATATATATATATATATATATATACTAGCTCAGATACCCGGCTTCGCCCGGGAATTGATTTGAGGGATGGTGATGGTATTTTTTTGGCAAGGCTTTAATTTGCAAATATTTTGACATTTACCCGTCCCAGTGTTTAGGATTAATACCCGTTGTTGGCATTTGTTAATAATAAAATTAATTTTATATGTAAGTCTTCACTGTCCTCCAAATTGTCATATTTCCCGTCTCTTGTGCATTATGCATAGATTTCAGTTATTCCCGCTTTAGTTTATAGTGTATATCTCGTTTATACTTTGTTAAAAGAGAAAAATGAATATGACAAAAGTTACTCTAAATAACAAAATAAACAACTTTTGTTATGTGCATATTTGCCGAAAAAACAATAGGAAACGAAATATCGCTATTTTTAATTTCAGGCCTCCCTTATAACCCCCACTCCTGTTCGTCTTAGAGAATATTATTATAGCCTAAAGTCTAAGTTGGGCTAGTAGTAATATACATACCAAGTTTCATAAAATTCGGTTCAGCCGTTTATGCGTGAAAAGGTAACAAACAAACAAACAAACATACACGAAAGAAACAAAATGCAGTTATGGTGTCTATGACATGTGAAACGAAAAGTTATCGTGAAATTTCGCGAAAAAAATCAATGTACAGACAGAGGTTACAATTTTATATATATATATATCTATATATATATAAAATTGTAAACCTCTGTACTGTTAACATTGATTTTCTTTCGCGAAATTTCACGATAACTTTTCGTTCAACATGTCATAGACACCATAACTGCATTTTGTTTCTTTGGTGTCTGTTTGTTTGTTTGTTTGTTTGTTTATTTGTAGATGTTGTTTGTTTGTTTGTTACCTTTTCACGCAATAAAAACGGCTGAACCGAATTTTATGAAACTTGGTAGGTATATTACTACTGCCCGAACATGAGACTTTAGGCTATACTAATGATTCCTCTGAGGCGAACAGGTGTGGGGGCCTTATAAGGGAGGCCTGGAATTAAAAGTAGACTATATTTCGTTTCCGATTGGTCTTTGTCAGCAAATATGAACATAACAAAAGTTGTTGTATTTTTGTAATTTAAGAGAATAACTATTGTTATAATGGACTTTTAGCCGTATACGGAAGTATAAATGCGTTATACGTGCTATAAAAAACTTATAGCGGGATGTCCAACTATTTTAATTGTGGCACCAAAAGACTCAACCGCAATTAACCAAGACTCGGTATCTGAATTAGTACTAAGCTTCATTATAATAAGCTATTACTAACATTTTCTTTGGGGTATCGGGCAGGAGTGGGGGTTATAAGCAGGCACTGCTGAATCTTAAATATAGTGATATTTCGTTTCCTTTTGCATTTTCGGCAAATTATAAACATAATCAAAAGTTGTTTATTTTGTTATTTAGAGAAGAAAGTTTTTTATATACACTACTCATCGTATACCGAAGTATACAAGGCGTTATATGCTGAAAATAATAGCGGGAGACAACAATTTTATTTGGCACAAAAGACCACAAAACCGAACTAAATCAAAATTCGGTATGTGTATTATCTCTGACCACGCTACTTAATTATCATAAGCCATACCAATATTTCTAGGGACTGGGGGATGGAGTGGGGGCTATAAGGGAGGCCTGAAATTAAAAATAGCGCATATTTCTGTTTTTTACTGGTTTTGACTGCAAATATGCACATGACAAAAGTTGTTTTATTTTGTTATTTAAAGTAAGCTTTGGTTTTAGTTCACTTTTTGCTAGCTATAACATAAACCAGATATGCGTTAATAAATCTAAACGCGTGTTGGGGGGAAGCCAACAATTTTGGTGAGCTCAATCGATTGAACCGAATTTAACAAATAACTTGGATTATGCAGAATTTAGCATTAATTCTTGCCATGATTATAAGCTACATATTAAAATGTTTAGGTTCGCAAACGGGAGTGGGGGGTATAAGACAGGATCCTTGAGATAAAAATTCGCATTTTTCATTTTCTAGTTTGTTTTTTTTATGTGGGCTAACGTGCACATAGCAATCAGTTGTTTACTTTTGTTATTGAAAGTATATTTTGTTGTATTCAACTTTTCGCACGTAGATGATGTTAACCACGGAGTATACGGCTAAATCCATTGCGGGAGTCATCGTAATTTTAGTCTAGTGGCTTATTTAAGTTAAGTGTTTTTAATAACATAGTATATTATGACAAAAGATGTTATGTTTTAGTTCTATATATGATAGTTGCAACGTATGATTCGAGATTAGTGAGCTTATAAGAATCTCCGTCGCCTCCTCATTTATTTATTAGATTTTCCCTATACTTTTTTTATGTTATATCTAATAGAATATAAACTATAAGAGCATATTCTCGCGTATCTAATATATACCCAATATGAATGTATTAACTTAAGTTGCAGAGGGAGGGTTTTCTTCCCCTAATATAACATTTTGAACATATCAATGAAATTATGTTAGTGGGAATCTGTTATTTAGTTCCCTCGCAGGGAGATAAATTTATTAAAAAATAATATTCTGAATCCAAATTATTCTAAGGGAAAAAAACGATGAAGTAACGCTCCTGCGAGAGCGGATATGGAGGGGAGGTAATTTGAGTTCCGATTTTTTCCTGTGGACAGTGCAGCCACAGACGGGTAAGTAGTTTTCACTGAGGGCCTTACTAATACGAATTTATTCTTATGTATAAAATTATGCTATAAAACTATATGTGCTTGGTTTGATTTTTGTGGCAGGAAATCTATCTTAATTCATAGATGACTCTTAATTGCTGATAAAATGCTACCCATGATTATGATTTGAATTATTCAAGATTAACCGTGAGTCAAAAAGTCGGGAGGGATTAAAATTAGGAACCCATTTTCATATATTCTACAAAACTAAAATTTCGTATTCCATTAACCCTGAAAAGTTAAACACTTTCAGGATTGTGCTGGTTTTGAAAAAAACAATACATCGTGGAGGGGAAGTGCAACACAATTTGTACACGATTGAAGTCTTGCTATAATAATACAAATCATTAGCCTGTCAGCAATGATTTCCCGGGGCTCGCCGGGTACCTTATGCTAGTATATATATATATATATATATATATATATATATATATATATATATATATATATATAGATAGACACACACACACACACATTAAATACCTATATACTTTTTAATATATATAAATATTAAAATGGACTTTTATTCGATTATATTTTATTGTAATTTTTATATTTTATTGTAATCACGTCATGAGTACGACCTCAATATTCAGGGAAATCTACTAATAAATAGTGTGTGTGTGTGTGTGTGTGTGTATGTGTGTGTGTAATCATAATAAATAACTGGCTAAAATAACTCAACACGTATAAATGGGTTTTGAGTTTTGACGTCGTGTTGAGTTTTTTTAGGCAGTTATTTATTATTATTAGTATTTTTAATTTATAATCATTTAATAATTTCCATTCTAGTAATTCTAAAATAAATATAATAATAAACGTATATATATACGTATATACTGATGTGAAAAATATTCTTCTTATCGTTAATAGTTTTTATTCCATTATCTGTTGGTTGTAAGTATGGACGGAACTAAAGCACGCCTTAGTTAGTGAAGGACATTAGGGCACTGACTGGCGGAAGAACGCATAGAAGGCCATTGAGATCAAGGTAACTCTAGACTACAGAGAGCGTTGCTTATAATATGAAAGTCGTCTCTACATTTTCGAGTGGACTACTAATTTCAAGCCTTCATAAATTTTTGTTAGGCAAATATCAGATGTAGAAAATTTTTATTCTTTGATATTGAGTTATTATAACATATTTCTTTGAGCATATTCACAGTTCCATTTGAATATATCCAGCTAGATTTATTCATTAATCGTCATAAAATTGAAAAAGAAGATAACAGTTGATTCATACAGTTAAATATAAAAGTTTCACTTTATGGAGATGTGAGCGAGCTTATTTTTAAAACCTTTTTTATAACTTCTACTTTTATTGTTGGAAGTCATATAGAAAAGCGTTTTTCTTTTATTTATTGTTATTAAATTATTTATTAACGTCCACTTTTTACAACTAAGGCTAATTGGGACGGGTTATCTACAGGTAACCACCCTTTTCTAGACTGGGTGGACTAAGAATTTTATTTAATGCATTCCGTCACTAAATAAATTCCTTTGCCCAGGCGGGAGTCGAACTCGCCAATCTAGGTTTACCATGCGAGATTAAAGTCAAAGCTTTAACTCACATGGCTAACCGCAGCCCCTTTTATCTTTTATTTAAGTTTTTTAATGTAAGCTATAAGAGAATTTTTTAAATCCAATTTATTACACATATGCAGAATAGAAATCAGATATTGAGGTCGTACTCATGACGCGATTTTCGAACAATTTCCTCAAATATCCATCAATCCTACCCAGGAGATAGCGAAAATGAGGTCTGTTCAAAACTATATATATTGTGTTGTTGTTTTCGACCAGCTATATTTATATATGGTGTTGTTATTATTTTTGGAGTTATGGTCAATGTTAGTGAAAAAATCTTAGTTTATGCCGATAATTCGAGAATATTTATTTTATTATCTTCAGGGCAAGACTAAAGATACTTAAAAACTACTGCATATAACTATTGCACTTAGTCCTAAGTGCAGTAGTTTTTTAAAAACACCAGATATATATATATATATATATATATATATCTATATATATCTATATATATATATATATATATATATATATATTTGTCTGTTAACGCTCTAGCGGTCGCAATTCTTGTCTGATCGTTACCAAAATCGATATTTAAACGTTTTATGTAAAAATGAAGATCAAGTTTGTTAATGGCTGAAATCGTACGAGTAGGAGAGGGGGGGGGTGTTAGACGGAGAATTTCGAAAAATCGCAATATCTCCATTATTTGGCTTCGGATCGAAAATTTGCATAGACCCATTCATATTGCAAACTAGCTCAGATACCCGGCTTCACCCGGGAATACATTTGAGGCTGAATGGAGATGGAATTTTTTTTGGCAAGGCTCTACTTTGCACAATATTTTGACATTTACCTGTCCCAGTGTTTAGGGTTTATACTCGTCGTTGCTGTGGATTTGATAATAAAAATTAGTTTTTAATAATAAATTAATTTTTTATGTAAGACTTCACTGTCCTCCATTTTGTCATACTTCCCGTGTCCTGTGCATTATGCATAGATTTTGAATTATTATGGACAAAATATTAACATAGATTTGAATTAATTTTTCCAGGTTAGGTACCTCGTAGTTCAAATTGGAAAGAATTGTTGAGCATATCAATATTTCTATGCAAATTACTTGCTTCTTACATTGTTCCCGAAAAAAATGTATAAAACGAAAGTTACTCTAAATAACAAAGTAAACAGCTTTGGATATGTGCACATTTCTCGAAAAACAAATAGACAATGAAATATCGCGAATAATTATTTCAGGCCTCCCTTATATCCCCCACTCCCGTTTGAACCTAAAACTTTAATATAGCTTATAATCATGGAAGAATTAATACTAATTCACATACCGAGTTTTGTTAACTTCGGTTCAATCGTTAGTGCCGAATAAAATTGTTGGTTCCCGGTTTAGTTTTTAGTGTATATCTCGTTTATACTTTGTTATACGACAAAAGTATATATAACAAACGTTACTTTAAATAAGAAAATACACAATGCTTGTTTATATTTGCCGAAAAACCAATAGGACACGAAATATCGTTATTTTAAACTTCAGACCTTCCCTACAACCCCCACTCCTGCCCGTCTCTAGGAATGTTGGTATGGCTTATTATAATGAAGGCGGTAGTGCTAATACACATACCGAGTTTTATTTATATCGGTTAAGTCTTTTGTGCCAAATAAAATTGTTCACTTCCGCTACAGTTTTTAGTGTATAACTCATTTATAATTCGGTATATGAAGAAAGTGAATATAACAAAAGTTACTCTAAATAACAAAATAAACAACTTTTGATATGTTCATATTTGCAAAAAAACCAATAGGAAATGAAATATCGCTATTTTTAATTTCTGGCCTCCCTTACAACCCCATTTCCTGCTCGTCCCTAAAAATGTTGATAGAGCGTATTGTCATGGAGAAGTTAGCGCTAGTACACATACCGAGTTTTATTTAGTTCGGTTGATTCTTTTGTGTCAAATAAAATTGTTGACTCCCGCTATAATTTTTAGCGTATAACTCATTTATACTTTGGTATTCGACGAAAGGGTATAGAACAAAAGTTACTTTAAATAATAAAATAAATAACTTTTTTTATGTCTATATTTCCCGAAAAACCAATAAGAAACGAAATATCGCTATTTTTAATTTCAGACCTCCCTTATAACCCCCACTCTTGTTCGTCTCAGAGAATAATAGTATAGCCTAAAGGTCTAAGTTGGGCTAGTAGTAATATACATACCAAGTTTCATAAAATTCGGTTCTGCCGTTTATGCGTGAAAAAAGGTAACAACAAACATACACGAAAGAAACAAAATGCAGTTATGGTGTCTATGACATGTGAAACGAAACGTTATCGTGAAATTTCGCGAAAAAAATCAATGTACAGACAGAGGTTACAATTTTATATATATACTAGCTCAGATACCCGGCTTCGCTCGGGAATTCATTTGAGGCTGAACGGTGATGGTATACTTTTGGCAAGGCTTTACTTTGCACAATATTTTGACATTTGCCCGTCCCACCCGTCGTTTCTGTGGATTTGTTAATAATAAAATTATTTTTTTATGTAAGACTTCACTGTCCTGCATATTGTTATATTTCCCGTTTCCTGTGCATTATGCATAGATTTGAATTATTAATGAGAAAATATTGACATCCATTCGAATCAATTTTATCATTTGAGGTACCTTGGTAGTTCATATTGAAAAGATGTGCTGAGCAAAATTTTCTCTAAAATAACAAAATAAACAACTTTTGTTATGTGCAGTATTTGCCGAAACCCCAATAGGAATCAATATTTTTAATTTCAGGCTTTGTTCCCTTATAACCCCACTCCTGCCCGAAATAGTATGGATTATTATAAGTTTGTTTTTATTTAGTTCTTAAAATCTTTTAAGTGCCAAATAAAATTGTTGACTCCCGCTATAATTTTTAGCGTATAACGCCTTTATACTTCGGTATACGACAATAATGTATAGAAAAGAAGTTTCTCTAAATAACAAAATAAACAACTTTTGTTATGTGCATATTTGCCGAAAATGATATAGGAAACGAAATATCACTATTATTAATTTCAGGCCTTCCTTATAACCTCCACTCCTGCCCGTCCCTAGAAATGTTATTATGGCTTATTATAAGGAAGGCGTTAGTGCTAATTCACATACCGAGTTTGGTTTAGTTCGGTTGAGTCTTTTGTGCCAAATAAAATTGGGGACTCCCGCTATAGTTTCTGGCGTATAACTCATATATACTTCGGTATACGGCAAAAGTTAATATAACAAAAGTTTCTCTACATAACAAAATGAACAACTTTTGTTATGTGCATATTTGCTGAAAAAGCAATAGGAAACGAAATATCGCTATTTTTAATTTCAGGCCTTCCTTATAACCCCCACTCCTGCCCGTCCCTAGAAATGTTAGTATGGCTTATTATAAGGAAGGCGTTAGTGCTAATTCACATACCGAGTTTGGTTTAGTTCGGTTGAGTCTTCTGTGCCAAATAAAATTATGGACTCCCTCTATTGTTTTTAGCGTATAAGTCATTTATACTTCCGTATACGGCAAAAGTGCATATAACAAAAGTTACTCTAAATTAGAAAATAAACATCTTTTGTTATGGGCATATTTGCTGAAAAAGCAATAGAAAACGAAATATCGCTATTTTTAATTTCAGGCCTCCCTTATAACCCCCACTTCTGTTTGTCTTAGAGAATATTAATATAGCCTAAATTCTAAGTTGGACTAGTAGTAATACACATACCAAGTTTCATAAAATTCGGTTCAGCCGTTTATGCGTGAAAACGTAACAAACAAACAAACATACACGAAAGAAACAAAATGCAGTTATGGTGTCTATGACATGTGAAACGAAAAGTTATCGTGAAATTTCGCGAAAAAAATAAATGTACAGACAGAGGTTACAATTTTATATATATATATATATATATATATATATATATATATATATATATATAGATATATCTATAATATAAACTATAACTATCTATAATATAAACTGTTATATTATGAAGCACTTTATTTTAAGCCTAATTACCAAATATTATTCTCCTTGTAAATTTACGTTTTGAGATAATTGCAAATACTTGACGTACCCTGGAAATCTGCTTACTTAACGCAGCCCCTTCGCGACGGACTTTTTAATCCAGATTAGATTACTCAGCAAGCATTGTATTTCATTTACTGGAGATTTGATGCTGGGCATCTTGGAGGCAAAGGCCGGATGGTTCAGGTAGTAAGGTACACGAAAATTGTAGGGAGAGAATCTGAGGGGGCGGATGTGGTCTGTGGGTCGCTCGAGTGGGGATATCGGAGGATGGGGGAGGCGAGAGCCCAGGTCTCCCTGCTCCATAGCAACTTCCCTCACATCCGCCCTTAGATATACGATACTCAGGAAATTTAGTAAGCCGTCTTCAGAAACTGGAATGTCATTAACACCGTATAAGATATAACGACTCATGCTCGAGAATAAGACGGGCAACGCCTTGTCGGGTGGGAGAAAAAAATGTCCACCACGCAGGTGCGGCGTAAACTATGCAGGCTTCCCACTTTCTAGAAGTAGTCATCTCGAATTCGATTTTCGTAAACTAACCCCTCACGGGAAATGCGCTATTGAGGTCGTATCCATGACACGATTTTCGAAAAATTTCTTCAAATGTCCTTTGATCCCACATAGGAGATGACGAAAATGAGGTTCGTTCAAAATTTTATATATATTTGTCTGTTAAAGCTCTAGCGGTGGCAATTTTTGTTTGATCGTTACTTAACTCGATATCTAATCGTTTTATGTAAAAAGAAAGATCAAGTTCGTTAATGGCTGAATTAGGACCTGGGGAGGGGAGATTTAGAGAGGTGATTTATGAAAATTCGAAATATCTCTGATACTATACGTCAGATTGAAAAAGTGGATAAAACCATTCTTATTGCAATGTAATTGTACTACAAATATTGCTACACACATTTATTCTCTATCTTGAATATTAACCGAGACATTTGCATTTTTCAGTTTTCAGCCTTCACCAAACCCCCACTTCTGCTCATCTTACATAAAAAATACTCTGTTATATAATAAATCACATTATTCGAAGCTTAAATACCAAATATTATTTTCAAGAGACCTTTATTATACGAGATACATGCAAATATACCCTGGTGACCCCCCCCCCCCGGTCTTAAGTTATTGGACTAGTATAACTTGATTGCTGGAGGCAATAATTACCCTTATTCATTATAAATTACAGTGCTAGATATAGTAAATATTTATCAATAAAATTAATGTTATATTCTAATATAATTCAGTAATTCTTCTTTTTCCAGTGAGAGGTTGGCAGTCCAGTTTTAGATTCCAGACGCTTCCCGTCTTGAGGTTATTAAAATTTACTGAAAGATTTCTTATTACCGTTTGTATTTATTCACTTCATTATCACGGTGGTGTTGTGATACCAGTATGTAGATTTATCTATTGTAAAACTTCACGAAGGAAAGTCCGTCACGCAGGGGCTGCGTAAACCAAGCAGATTTCCCACGTATTTACATTTATCTCAAAAAGTGAAAGTTAAATGAGAAAAATATTTGGTATTTATGCTTCATAATATAACAGCTTATTGTTAATACGACATGAGTAGAAGAGGGGGGGGGTACTGAAGGCTAAATATGCAAATATTTCGGTTAATAATCCAGCTAGTGAAAAAAATATATCCGACAATGGTTATAGAAATTTGCCATAAGATTTGTTCCTTATGCTTTTTCGATCCGGCGCTTAAAAACGGAGCTATTTAAATTTTCGAAATTCCCCCCTCTAAACCACCCGCCCCTCTGGTCCGATTTCAGCACTTAACGAACTTGATCTTTACTTTTACACAAAACTATTAAATATCCATTTTGGAAACGATCAAACAAAGCCTACGACCGTTAGAGCTTTAACAGGCAAATATACTCGTATGTATATATAATTCAATAATAATAATAATAATGTATAAATCGGATCTCATTTTCCTCATCTCCTATGTATGGTCGATGGGCATTTCAGAAAACTTTTCGAAAATCACGCCATGAGTAGAACATCAATAGGTGATTTTACTTAAGGGAACTCATTTCACTGAGGGGCTGCGTAGCTAAGCAGATTTCCCATCTGCTGCAACTATCGATTCCATTTCACTATATATTCTCTATTTCTAAATATATATTCGATCAGTAGAAGTGTGAATTTACTGAAGGAGGAAAACAGGAAAATATAAGTACAAACATTTTAGTTTGCTAAGTCTTTCGTATGGAATGTAGTGTTCAACGGGAGCGAAAGTTGGAATCTCCACAAAAGGGAATATAATAGATTCATATATATTTTTGTGCGTGCGTGTCAGGTAACGCTCTACCGGCCACAATGTTTAAACGACGTTAATAGCTGACATCATACCAGGAGAAGGGGAAATAAAAAATTCGAACTATCTCCGTTATTATGATTCGGGTCGTGTTTCAAGTTTCAATTGTCGTTCTTTATATTGTTTCCGTATCACCAATATTTGTATTTCTCTGTTTTCTGCAAGTTAAGTGGACCTCAACTTCTACTAATAGCAACAACAAAATACCACACAATACTTATAACAAAAACCAATATGTCAAGAATTTTTTAGGTTCTAGTTTTACCACGTAGTTCGTTTACCTTAAAAATTGTTTTGGTATACTCAGAAACTGTGAACGTCAATTGAAACAGATGGCCCAATGGCCTCAAAAGCTTCATCAAATCTGCCTAGTCCATGCTGCGTAAACTAAGCACATTTCCCATGTGTTAATATTAAATGTAACATGGGTACGATGTATTTATTTTATTCACGAATAAAATTGCTTTATGCAATAATTTAGGTAGGAGTGGTGGTTTACAAGTAGACAGATTCAGAATCAATATTAATGCTTTATTAATGCCAGAAAACTGTATATGCCAGTAATTGCAGAAAATTACTTGATTAACAACATACTATAACTTTATAATTCTATATTTAAAAACAAATACGACAGTTAAACTGAACAAATATTCACCCACCTGATTTATGAATGTAGACTGACTCAAGACATACAATGACAATTAAAGACTCTTATTCCCGCATGGCCTATCAGTCCCGATATTTTTTTTTCAAAACACCTAAATTTATTAAAAGCAATAGCCTATGATATTCTTAAGCTGAGAGAGGAAAAGATAATATAATATTAATATTATGTAATTTTTTTATTGATTATTTAATTGTTTTCTGAATTGTTCTATTTAATGTTTTTTGTTATATTTTGTCAAGTTTAATTTTCATAATCTTAAATACATTTTTAATATGTATATATATTATTATTAAAAAATTGTTTAAAGTTTTGACAAAATACACATATAATGTAAATATGCATGGGATGTGCAGAAAAATAAAATCCCTCCACATATGGTTACTATGTAGAGGAAATATATAGAAAGAGTAATAATAAAACACGCATGACTTTTATTGGGAACAATAAATTACAAGCACTATTTTCATTACTTAATCTGGTTTTTCAATCTTTGGCTTTCAGGCGACTTTAAGTGCCGTTCTAAATCTAAACTGAATCCTGGCATTCCTTCCCAGAAACAATATCGCAACCAATGGAAATCATACTTATCGTCTTTTAATTAAACATGGAAGTCTCAGGATAAAGAAATTGATAAATTGTCTAACCCAACCCTTAATAATCATAATGTAAAAGCAGATTTACGGAAAATCTGTTCGGTGTTTTTATTTGGTTCATTTTTTTAATAAATAAATCGGATGTGAAGAATTATGGTCTGACATTGAAGAACGTTTTATTAGAGAGGCAAACAACTCTATATCCTGAATATATTAAGCAAGTGTCACTTGGGAGATATTTTGCTCTATTGAAGTTAAATATAGCACTAGATTCAGATACTCTGAATTTAGTTTAATAAAATAGTTAAAATATTTCTCGGCCCCCGCGAAATATTTTAAATATTTAAGATATAAATCAAATTTTGAAGGGCAATTCATTCCCATCATCTTGTGGGTTCGTAAGGACCAAATTATTATGAGGGATTTATTTTTTGAAATTGAGAGATATTCACTTGCTTTATTTAGGCTGTACAGTCCTTGATGTACCCGGGCCTCTATTTTACTGTCTAAGGATATTTATCATGCTGTTTCCATTTATGAATGGCCATCGTCCGCAATTCCTCTTTTATGACGCCTAGCTATCTTGCCTAACTCACTTTTGCCCGATATTCCCCAAACATCTTGGTGCTTAACATTGTTTCATTAATTCTATGTATCACATCCACCGCATTCTATCTCACCCAGATGTTCCTATTTCAAATAGTCCTGCACTCATCGTGATCCCGCATCATTTAGCTCTGTCTTTAAACCACCAAAATTGTTTCTAGGGGCTGTTTCCCTGTGCGAGAGCCATTCACTGCACAATGATTAGCTATTTAATCACCATACGTACATGGAGAAGCTGCCCAAACGAAAAGATTCTTCAGATTATATAAACTTATACAACCAGCAGGATGCCAACTTCAGTGTTTTTAATGGTGATAAGAATTTTTCTAGATACTTGAATAATTTTTATCTAAGAAACTTGTCAAATACTTCGTGGACATACGTCCAGTGCCCTTTTTTTTCTTCCTATGAGGAGTTATTTATTTGAATACATGTTCCATTGCCACATGGCATATTACAGGTATGATTATGTTTAAATACATTTTTATTTTACTATATATATGTGTTTATCAACTATCTACTCAAATATTACATACAAGAAATAATAATAATAAAATACAATATTGAAATAAGTAAGATAATTACAAATAAAATTAGTAAATGAAATGAAAAAGTAAATAAATTAATACAATAAGAATAAAAAACATATAAATTAAAGTTAAACTCAACCGATGTTCAATATGCGAGTTTATGTAAGGTGAATAAATTGAATTATAATTCCCATTCCTCACAATCAACTTTACATTCTAACGTCAAGTACCCTGTGAACCATAGTATATAGTACCTGCCGCAAGTATTACTTTTTCTTCCCTTAATCTAGGCAGACGTTAAACATTACAGGTCCCTCCAACCGCGGGCGACGTGGAAATAGCGTTCTGATAATTTGGTTTATTTTTGCGGGCCACGCTATATCCGCGTCGCACGTAATTTGTTTGAATGTAATCAGCGGGAAACGTTTATTTACCGTCAAAACGTTTACCATGGGAATTTGAAAAAAAGGTTTACCAGGAAATTTGACAGAAAAAATGAAAATCGGTCCGCGACTGGAGGGTTAACACTCCTTATGTGAAGTCAATAACATCTGAAAACTTTAAAGCAGTCATTTTCAATGATGATGAACTAAAGATCAAGTTCATAATTGGTAGAAATCTTATCAAGAAGACTGGGGCTTTAGGTAGGGGTAAAATGAAAATTCCTCGATATATCCGTTCGATTACTTCGGGTTGACTTTTTTTTTTAGTCAATCTTATGGAAAAATATTAAATTACAACTTTCGATTTTTGTCTGACCCAATTTATTGTAGGTCTTTTTATTCCCTTAGCCGTAAACAGTGTCTCATATGAATGCTATATTCATTTTATACTATTCTAGTACGTAACATTACAGCTTATGTTGAAGACTTGTTTTTACAGGAATCGAAAGAAGGGATAAATTGTTCAAATAGGAAATCTGCCTAGAATCTCTACGTGGCAGAATTTTTTAGATGAACGGAGTCCCTGTGTTTTTTCAACCCTTTAAATGAAACTCAGTTAAACAGAGCAAAACAGTCCTCCTTACAGGGCTTTCCTGAACACGAACATGACCTTTTCGGAGTGAATTATTCGGTTGTAAAAGTCTTTTGCCTTATTTATTTGAGCAGAAGAGACGGTCAGCAGCCTTCAGCCTCGAGCCGGCGCGCCAGGCCCATCTAAGATTTTTTACGGCCGCTTTGTTTTAAATAAGGGTATCGTTACCAAAAGTTGGGTGTGGCTGGTACTAGATTCCTTTTCAAGAACTTCATGCTTCATAAATATATGTTGGTATAATTAAAAAGCGTGGATAATTCGTATATACCACAGGAAACGTCAGAGAATTGGTATTATACAAATCGTAAATCCTCCAAATACGCCCTATTTCTCATTGTTCCAATCTCCAATATGCCCTGCCCGCGTGGGTTCGAATCCCATCCTCGTCACCACTGTTACGTTTACAAATAACTTAATTGTAATAGAATAGACACTTTCTACTTTTAACCGCAAACATTATATTAAGATCATGTTCTCATACGTCTATCAACCTACAACACATCTGATCTCCCAAACAACTGAACTACTAAACATCTACAACAGAATATATATGTATGTATTCCGACCCAATCTCCAACAAGGTCTAGTCCAGTTAATCATAGTTATTTTTTATTTATTTATTTGAGATGCCGCTACAATGGCGATTCATCTTTTAACATGTTTGAATATAATATTAATCAGAGTTAGGCGTAATCAAATAATTTATTATCCGAATACCGAATAAATGATAATTATTAGGTAGTTATCCGTAACTTAAAAAACAGAGGTGATCAATTATCCGCTATCCGAATCCGTATCATTCAACTCTAAGCATTGCTCCTCAACTGTTGCAACCGACCACTTTCAGCAGATTTACCCACTCAATATATATATATATATATATATATATATATATATATATTACTACTAACCCAACTTAGACTTTAGGCTATATTAATATTCTCTGAGACGAACAGAAGTGGGGGTTATAAGGGAGGCCTGAAATTAAAAATAGCGATATTTCCTTTCCTATGAACCAGATATGAGCATAACAAAAGTTGGTTATTTTGTTATTTAGAGTAACGTTTGTTATATAAACTTTTTTCGAATATGGAATTATAAACGAGATATTCACTAAAACCTATAGCGGAAGTAAACAATTTTATATGGCACAAAAGACACAACCGAACTAAATAAAACTCGGTATGTGTATTAACACTAACGCCTTCATTATAATAAGCCATACCAACTGTTCTAGGGACGTGAAGGAGTGGGGGTTGTATGGGAGGCCTGAATTTAAAAATAGTGGTATTTCGTATTCTATTGGTTTTTCTGCAAATATCCACATGACAAAAGTTTTTTTGTTTTTTTTTTATTTACGTTTGTGATATTCATATTGTCTTATAACAAAGTAAAAACGGGAAATACACTAAAACTTTAGCGGCAGCCAAAAATTTTATTGGGCACTAACGATTGAACCGAACTTAACAAAACTCGGTATGTCAATTAGTATTAATTCTTCCTTGATTATACGCTATATTAAAATTTTTAGGTTCGAACGGGAGTGGGAGTTATAAGGGAGGCCTGAAATAAAAATTCCCGATATTTCATTGTCTATTTGTTTTTCGACAAACATGCACATGACAAAAGTTGTTTAATTTGTTATTTAGAGTAACTTTTGTTTTATACATTTTTTCGGGAACAATGTATGAAGCAAGTA
Organism: Riptortus pedestris; assembly: GCA_019009955.1. Lineage (NCBI taxonomy): Eukaryota > Metazoa > Arthropoda > Insecta > Hemiptera > Alydidae > Riptortus > Riptortus pedestris. The sequence goes on from CM032233.1 coordinate 38,842,468, forward strand.
ATTTGCTTAGAAATATTGATATGCTCAACAATTCTTTCCAATATGAACTACCAGGTACCTCACCTGGAAAAATTAATTCAAATCTATGTTAATATTTTGTCCTTAATTATTCAAATCTATGCCTAATGCACAGGAGATGGGAAATATGACAATATGAAGGACAGTGAAGTCTTACATAAATAACTAATTTTATTATTAACCAATCCACAGCAACGACGGGTATAAACCCTAAACACTGGGACGAGTAAATGTCAAAATGTTGTGCAAAGTAAAGCCTTGCCAAAAAAAAACTCCAGCACCATTCAGACTCAAATGAATTCCCGGGCGAAGCCGGGCATCTGAGCTAGTATATATACGGGCCCGTATATGTGTATATATATATATATATACTAGCTCAGATGCCCGGCTTCGCCCGGGAATTCATTTGAGGCTGAATGGTGATGGTATTTTTTAGCAGGCTTTACATTGCACAATATTTTGACATTTACCCGTACCAGTGTTTAGGATTGATACCCGTCTTTGCCGTGGATTTACTAATAATAGAATTATTTGTTCGATAAGGCTTCACAGTCTTCGATATTCTTATACATGTAAATATGGTGAATTTTTATTTCAGGCCTCCCTTATAACCCCCCTCCCGTTCGAACCTAAAAATTTTAATATAGCTTATAATCATGGAAGAATTAATGCTAATTGACATACCGAGTTTTGTTCAGTTCGGTTCAGTCGTTAGTGCCCGCTAAAGTTTTAACGTATAAGTCATTTATACTTAGGTATACGACAAAAGTGTATATGACAAAAGTTACTCCAAATAACAAAATAAACAACTTTTGTTATGTTTATATTTGCGGAAATACCAATAGGAAACGAAATATCACTATTTTTAATTTCAGGCTTTCCTTATAACCCCCACTCCTGCCCGTCCATAGAAATGTTGGTATGGCTTATAATAATGAAGGCTTCACTGCTAATACACATACCGAGTTTTATTTAGTTCGGTTGAGTCTTTTTTGACAAATAATATTGTTGACTCCCGCTATAATTTTTAGCGTATAACGCATTTAAACGTCGGTATACGACAAAAGTGTATATAACAAATGTTACTCTAAATAACAAAATAAACAACTTTTGTAATGTGCATATTTGCCGAAAAACCAATAGAAAAAGAAATATCGCTATTTTTAATTTCAGGCTTCCCCTATAACCCCCACTCCTGTTCGTCTCAGAGAAAATTAGTATAGCCTAAAGTCTATGTTGGGTTAGTAGTAATATACATACCAAGTTTCATAAAATTCGGTTCAGCCGTTTATGCGTGAAAATGTAACAAACAAACAAACAAACAATCATACACGAAAGAAACAAAATGCAGATATGGTGTCTATGACATGTGAAACGAAAAGTTATCGTGAAATTTCGCAAAAAAAATCAATGTACAGACAGAGGTTACAATTTTATATATATATATATATATATATATATATATATATATATATATATATATAGATATAGATATATTCTCTGTTCTAATGGTTGTAAATTTTGCTCTTTACTAAATTCAATATCTAAATGTATCGAGTAAAACGAAATATCAATGTCGATAATATCCGACATCTGCCCGGGAGTTGTAGTGTTTAAGATAAGCGCAGAAATGAAAAATCATCAATTTCTCCGTTATTATGAGTAGAATTCAAACATATTATATAAGTCTTGTCGATTAAGTGATCTTTCTACAATTCTTTTCCTATACGGGAAAAATCTTAACGGGAATATTAACTAGTTATTTGTAACGGCTTTAGCATTTTTACTTTCATTTACTGTATCACTAAACATATCATTCCAGTTATTTTTAAATATGGAAGGGCGTAATAACCATGCAGTTGATCGCCCCGAGAACAATCTCATCTACATCCAGTTATTTTTATATGGGATCCTTACTAAGGGGGGGGGGAAGCGGCTAGAATACAGGATGACGTCGTCTGTTTATGATTCCAGTGCGTGGGAAAGCTACTTAGCTCATGCAGCCTCGGCGTGCTGGACTTATTCCTCCGATATTTAATATCTCCATTAATATTTGAAATAAGTAAAAAATGAATCAAACAAAATGTATGGGACATTAAATTTGCCACGAGATTCCTTATATTCAATTTTTCGTTTCCATTCATTATATATATATATATATATATATATATATATATATATATATATATATATATATATATATATATATAGTTTTGAACGGACCTAATTTTTGCCATCTCCTGGATAGGATCGGTGGACATTTAAAGAAAATGTTCGAAAATCGCGTCATGAGTACGACCTCAATAGCTGATTTCTCTTAAAGGAAATCTGCTATAAACTGAGTTATTTGGAATTTTGGATTTTCCTGCCAATTAACCCCCCTCCCTTATACCACCTCCTGGTCTGATTTTATCTTATTAGGTAAAAAAGTTAAACGGATTCGAATAGGTTCGCAGGGTTCGCATTCTCTAATCCTCCCCCTCAAGGCACCTTATTTAAACTAGGCATAACATGTAAGATAGCCTTGAAGTCTTAAGTTATACAGAACCTTAATATGAAAAAGTTTGTTGTTGTTCATTTAAAAACATTTTTTAGGTATAATTTATTTTTTGGTTTGAACGCATAATAATGGAGATAAACATGAATTTGTATTGTTTTCCTTTTCAAACTTATTTAAGTATTGTGTGAGATGTTTGGTGATATATTGGCTTTTTGATTTTCACCCTTATAAATTCTCCCCTTACTTCTCGTCCGATTTCAGCCATCAATGAACTACCATATTTTCGTCACATCCTAGATAAGATTCAAGGAGATTTGAAGAATTTATTCAAAAACCTTGCTGGATGTGAATGGATTTTTTTTCCATATTTTTATATCCCTTCTAAGCTTTTACATGTTTTTAAGATTTATTTGCCAGAATCTCAAAAGCGAGTGTGGTTTTTAGAAGTAAATTAATAATTTTATTAATGTTTATACTTGTGCCTAAGCTTAGATCTGTTTTCTATTGCCTTATAGGTGGTGCTCTCCTAGTATTCTTTCATCCCTTTTCATCTGACAATAGGTCACTAGTAGTATCATATAATTTAAGAGAAGTAGCACAAATTACTTATAATTTACAAATTTGAGTTTATTGTCTTTGAATATATATATATATATATATATATATATATATATATATATATAAGTATATGTGGAGTCGAAATTAAATTTTATCTCCAGGTAAACCTCTTCAAAATCATGTCTCTGAATTTGTCAGTATTTCTGAAGGAATATATTATCAGGATACCTATTATTTTAAATATCTGTGGTTATTTTGTCCCCTTAATCAAATACTACAGCTGCCTCAAATCAGTATATACTCTGTTGAACATGTGTGATAGCATTATTCTTGTGTCTAAAAATATCCTTCGTACTTGAAGTTCTTTTATTTAATTTTAAACAAAGAATATTTTTTAATAGATTTAATGAATTAGGAAGTGCGTCAAAGAGCTTTACTACTGAAAAACATAGGCTTTTCTAGAAATATTTGTGTTTGCAGCTGGGTTTTTGAATCATATTCTTGTATCGCGTTTTTTGATTATGTACTGTACTATTTCGGTAATACAAGTTCATATTTTGTTTCACAAACAGTATTGTCTGAAATAATTCCAGAATTCTCTCTCGTACCACTCTCATACATTAAAAAAGACTTACGTACCGACACAATACATAAGTGGAACAGAGAATGGATGACATGTAACAAATCTTACAGCTTACATCAATACATACCAAATATAACTCACTACAACTACAACACAATTGAGAGTCACCATCACAAATGCACACAATTTCTAACGGAACATGGACAGACAGGACATTATTTAACAAGATTTAAAATTCAAGACAATGACAAATGTACTTGCGACTTACAGACAACACAAACGTTTTTACATATACTTTATGATTGTTCTACATTTAGTCAAAGTAGATCAAATTCAATAATGAATATAATTTTAAAAGGAGGTAATTGGCCAGAACCAACTCATATTATATTTAACAAATATAATAAAGAACTTGTAAAGTTTATCAAAAGTATAGATATGGAGGTAGCAAAAATACATTAGAATGTGAAGTTGATTGTGAGGAATGGGAATTATAATTCAATATATTTACCTTACATAGACTCGCAAATTAAACATCGGTTGAATTTAACTTTAATTGATTTTTTGTTGTTGTTTTTTTGTTCTTATTTTATTTATTTATTTATTTTTTCATTTTATTCATTAATTTTATTTATAATTATCTTACTTGTTTTAATATTTTATTTTATTATTATTTTTTATATTATATTTGAGTAGATAGTTGATTAACGTGTATATATTGTAAAATAAAAATGTATTTAAACATAACCATACATGTAATATGCCATGTGGCAATGGAACATGTATTCAAATAAATAACTCCTCATAGGGTTACTGTGAGGAGAAAAAAGGACAAAAAAAACAGTATTGTCTGGTGCATATATATTGAAACAAAAGTCATTATTTTTGATTCCTTGAAAAGTAGCCAACAGGAGTCTCTCGACTTTCTGTTGAATATAAATCTTTTTGCTTTCCTCTGTAATTTAAATATTAAGATGTGATTGTTTCAGTTAACGCCACACGTTCATCAACTCATCTAAATATGGAAGTAACTCTAATATATTAGTAACAGAATGTCCATTGGAAGATATTTCTTAACAAATATTAATATATATTAAGCGAAATTAATTTTTTACTTAATTATTCAATAAGATCAAACCAGTTTAGGCTTTTGTCCAGCGTCAATCCTAAAAACTTTATCGTGGTGACTGGTAAGATGTTCCTATTATTCCTATCCACAGCTGGTTGACTCAGACCTGAACAATCAACATGAATATGGGCAGTCATGGATCTTGTTCAAGTTCGATACCATACATTAATGAAGTAGATGAGACTCACACTTTTCCATGAATTTAGTATTCTCACTCAAATAATAATGGTTATGTAAATGTTAATTTCTGAAAACTCATTGCGAGTATCTTCTTTATTTCTGCCCGTGACAACATTTTTATTTTATAGCCTGCAGTATATTCCTTAAAATGAAGTGGATTTTTATTAAATTTAATAAGTAGTGTAAGTTCCTTTAACCCATTTAAACTTAGTAATTTAATTATATTCCTTTCAAACTATTGACTTGCCCCGTAGACTTTGGGGTGTTCGGCATCTAGAGAAAACTGAATTTGCCGTTGCTTAGCTTGTAGAAATGACCAAAATTTTCTATTTTCCCTTATTAAAAAATAATAGTTTCCGTTTTACTATGCATGATTTTTGGTCACGAAAGAGATCTCAAACTTCTACAAGAGCTATGCCAAGGATTCAGTTTAAATTTTGGTAGCAGTAAGCCTGGGAAAAGTCAACAACTGTATCTAATATTTATATCTAAATTTCATGAACTGCGTTCATCAAAGATATTTGTTAAAAATATATATACATCATGTACAATTTTATTCGAAGACTGAATAAAAATTCGGAAATACCCATTTCAACTTTTCCTGAGTAAGATTTGACGATATACTTTCGTTGTGACGTCAAAATTTAAGGTTTTCCGTTCTAAACTAGATGATTTTTATGTGATCAACGCCACACTCAAAATTTTAACATTAAACGAAAACAAAAAACTAAATATATTAGGTAATGGCTGAAATCGGCTTTGGGGGAGGCAAGGAAAACCGAAAATTCTTAATAGCTCGATTATTATGAATCGGATCGGAAAATTGTATATGACCAATCTCTTTGCAACTGTAATTAACCATAAATATTTTTCTATACATTTCTTCTGGGCCTCGAACTTTAGCCGAGGTATTTGCATTTTAGCATATTTCCCTTAGGGGAATCAGCATTGTGCTTGTTCACATGACACGATTTTTGAAAAATGTCCTTCGATCCTACCTAGGAGATAAGAAAAATTATTTCCTTTCAAAATTGTATATATATAAATGAAAAGTAAGTCTCATCTTCAAATATCTCTAGAAATAAAAAGACCACTGTCATGTCATGCATTCGGGGGTCTCAGATAACGAAGGGATAGCATTTACTTTTCCACAAAAAATACATCCCCAAACCATAAACATTAAGCACTGCTTTAGATACATAAATCAAAGCAATTTAGAAGAGCTAAATAATGCCCTAAAATGTGATGAAGAACTATGTTTGAGTAATGAATCGATAACTAGAAATAGTATGTACGAAACTTTTCACAGTAGACTCTTACATCATGCAAATAACGCAGTACCATTAAAAACACCACAGAGAAAGTGTGTGACTATCAAGGAAAATTAAGAATGGTTTACTCCGGGACTAAGAAACTCCAGTAATAAGCTTAAAGCTTTACACACATTCAAGCCAGCTGACATTCTCTCCCGAATAGTTTTTATACTTCTTTGAGGAAATAATGACATATTTACAGCCATAGCTTAAGCGCAGCTAAAAAATGTCACTGCAAAAATAAAATTAAGTTATCAAACAACAAAATAAAATCTGCCCGGAATAATGCAAAGCGTGAAACTAAAACTACGAATTCAGATTATCGTGAACTCAGTATTATATCTGAATGAGGAATATTATCTGGTACAGATGCCTTAATTTGCACTACGTTAACATAAATAATCGAGTATTTGCCCAACAAAATCATTTACCATCAATGGTCGGCATCTCTAAAGAGCAGTACACCAACCACATTAAAATCATTATATTCATACCAGATAACAGAGGAAGAATTAATCAGAACAGCACTATCACTAAAAAATATAACATTATTTGATATTTTTTCTCTATCTAACAAATTCATTAAGGGTAATAACTGAAATATTGAAACTCCCTTAACTGCCATTTTTAATAAATGCATTATTGCTGGAAGTTTCCCAGAACTCTGAAATAAGCTAGAGTAAAGCCTCTATACAAAAAAGTCCGTCACGCAGGGGCTGCGTAAACTAAGCAGATTTCCTATGTGAAGTTTAGCAATAGAGAAATCTGCATACTGGTAACACAACACCACCATAAGTAAATACAAACGGTAATGAGAAATCTTTCAGTTAATTTTAATAAACTCCCAACTGAAACGGCTTCTGAATTGTAAGAATAATTTATATTTTAATAACTCAAATTTTAGTAGTCCAAGAACTAAAGAAGGGGGGGCGGATGAACAGAACGTAATTGCATAAATCTCACAAAGTAACGAAGGTTAGGTAAGGTTAGAAACAACAGGTTAGGTTAGAAGCTTCCGCCAGAGCCGACTTACGAAAACGGCCGAACTAACCCGAACAACACCCGACCACAGACTTCATAAAAATGCAAATATCTCGGTTAATATTCAAGATAGAGAATAAGTGTATATGACAATATTTATAGTAAATTTAATTTGCAATAAGAGTGTTTTTATACAATTTTTCGATCCGATGCATATTAACAGAGATATTTCGAATTTTCGAAAATCTCCCCTCTAAACCCTCCCCCCCCTCCCTCTGGTACGATTTCAGCCATTAAGGAACTTGATCTGTCTTTTTACATAAAACGGTTAAATATCGAGTTTCGTAACGATCAAACAAAAATTGCGACCGCTAGAGCGTTAACAGACAAATATATATATACTGCTCAAAAATGAATAGGGATATTGGTTATTTTTTTCTTATCCTATTAATTTTAATTAAATTGAACTTAATTTAATAACTTTTTTATGGGGGAAAAAGACAATAATTTCTATTAAATATTAATGATATTTATAATTAAAAAAAAATGCTAGGCCCCATAAATACCACAAAACCTACCAACCTACCAATATCCCTATTCATTTTTGAGCAGTTTATATATATATATATATATATATATATATATATATATATATATATATATATATATATATATATAATTTTGAACGGACCTCATTTTCGTCATCTCCTGGGTAGGATCGATGGACATTTGAAGAAATTTTTCGAAACTCGCGTCATGAGTACGACCTCAATAGCTAATTTCCCTTAAGGGAAATCTGCTAAAAGGGATAAACAGTTTGCTGAAACCTACAGACTTATATATCTCCTTCCGGTATTCTCGAACGTTTTCGAAAAAAATATCTTTAATCGATTAATGTAACATTTCAGAAAGCATGATGTTCCCGTACCTGAGTAATACGGTTTCTGTGAAAACAAGTCTATTACTTTGGCAAAGTATGGTTTTCTGGAGGACATAATTCATTCTCTGGATAGAAATCTGAATTGGAATATTTGCCTATTTAACAAAGGCTTTTGACTAAGTAGATCATAAAATACTACTGAATAAGTTAGAATGTTATTGAATAAGAGGCAGTGCTCGTGAACGTTTTCGCTCGTATTACAGAGATAACAGAGTTCCCTCAAGAGAAATCAGCTATTGAGTGATAATGAACATTTGGCGCAATGTCCATCGATCCTGCCTTCTAGATGACGAAAATGAGGTCAGTTCATAATTATGTATATATATATATATATATATATATATATATATATATTATTTTTTTAACGCCAGTAACAGATTGCATCAAGCAAAGTATACTGCCCCCCCCTCTTATCTTCTTCCAAACATTAATTCATAAGAAACGCCAGTTTGCCCTTTAGTGTAACAAGTTAATACTTTATATAGATATTTGAACAAACAGTTTTAGTATTGTGAAGATAATGTAATCAGATTTGTTAATATAATTTAATGTATTACAGGATTGAGATCCTAAATGAGTTGACACCAATGGGCATAGGAAGGCGTGGGGTTACTTCCTTTGTCCTATCAGTTCTGTCGCTTCCCTAACGACCTCATATTGGTCTATGTTTACATGTTACTTGATGCTTATACTTTTAGCAATGTAGTATTATACTCAGGAATTTGAATTTATTTAATTATCATAAATAAATATTTTAAAAGGATGAACGCTGGGGAGGTCCACCCAGTTATTTCTGGTATTTATTAACTCTGCTCCGGTAATATATGATATAAATTACTGAACACACCACTGTGTACCAATATGAATATACAGTTTACAATCGTGACTTACAAAAGAGTATTTTTAATAGCGGTTATTACATACCTAAAACAGCTGCCCCGTTGGGCTTTGCACACGTCATGGAAAAGAAGCTTTTATTCATGAATGGTTTGGAAGACAGAATACATTCTATGATAATGATTTATATAGTCCCTTACGTTATAAAAAAAAAAATTACATTCACAGGAGACGGGAAATATAAAAATATTGAGGAGAGTGAAGCCTTAAATAACAATTTTATTATTAACAAATCCACAGCAACAACAGGTAGAAACCATGTGACGCGGTAATGTCAAAATATTGTGGAAAGTAAAGCCTTGCCTAAAAAATACCATCTTCATTCAGCCTCAAATGATTTCCCGGGCGAAGCCGGGTACCTTAGTTAGTATACACATATATATATATATCTGTTACCACTCTAGCGGTCTAAATTTTGGACTAATCGTTACCAAACTCGATATTTAATCGTATTATGTAAAAAAAAAAGTCGAGTTCGTTAATGGCTCCAATCGGGCGAGTGGAGGGGGGGGGTGGAGGGTGAGGAATTTTGAAAATTCTTTATAACTCCGTTATTATGTGTTGGATTGAAAAATTGTATAGAACTAATCTTAATGCAAATGTAATTTTCTATAAATGTTGTTGTGTAAATTTGTTCACTATCTTGATTATTAACCGAAATATTTGCATTTTATAGCTTTTGGCCTTTAGTAAACCACCCTTCCTACTCATGTCATATTAACAATAATCTGTTATATTATAAAGCACATTATTTTAAGCATAAATACCAAATATTGTTCTGTTGAATTTTTACTTTTTCAGATAAATGCAAGTACGTGGCACACGTGGATAATCTGGTTAGTTTACGAAGCTCCTGTGTGATAGACGTTTTTAAAAGTGATATTCTTATAATGTCGGAGAGATATATTTTATAAAGGTTCGCACTTCAATGTGTTTCCTAGTTCTCATTAGGAGAGACATAAAGTAGCCGGGGGAGACTAAGCGACGTGATTTATAGTTGAGCTCTGACCCTGAGAGACAAGTGTTTTGGAGCGTGGTGGGGACTAGCGGGGGCGCTGGGCGCCACCAGTGGGTGTGCCCCAAGACTCACCAAACACACGTACAGGGACAGGCTAACAAAAAATTAACAGACCCAACATATATATCCTTCACTGTCAGGTTTATAAGGAGCTTCGATACATATCATTTAGTCGGTCAGCCTGTTTGTTATTCTTTATTATAATATATCGTGAATTATATGTTGCACGGGGTTTAATGTATTCAAATTAGCACATTTATCATTTAATTCGTGGCCTATGGTGACAAGGGGCTGAATTGACTCAGCGAATGTGTATGCGTGTGTTTCTAATCCAATATTTATTGTCTTCTTTTTTGTTAATAGTAAAAACTTTGCCAAAAATGAAATTTAAACCAAATTTTCAATATCGTATTTTCTATACTAAAATTACATAAAGCGTGTGTACGCTATTGTAATTTGAGTAATAATTGTTCGTGTTCTCTAAATAGTTGTAGAAGTAATGCGTAAAACAATCAACCTTAGTCTTCAAATATCTTTACGGAATATTAAGTAAATTTTCACATTTTTTTTATCAGCATTGGCTGCCAGACTGTTGTCTCTACGAAATTACCCTCCTCAAAAGAAAATGGATTATGATTAAACCGTCCTTTAATAATGAATTACCAAAATTTTGAAGTGGTACGTCATTTAAAAAAAAAAACATTATTACAAGTTAATTAGGTACAAAAAAGTAAGTGTAATGCCCATGTTTCACATTTAAAGAAGGAACTAAACTCGATTGTAAACTATTTGAACCCAGCTCCACAATTATAAAGTTCTTGTAATCTTGGTAGCGCCTTCCAATAATATAACTTCTTAATTCAATTTTAGTTCTTCGTTAAATACAACAACAATCATGTTTCGCAACCGCCAAATATACAGGGCCCCAACTTTCCGTAATTTCATGTTCATACTCGTAGCCATTGTCAGAAAGTAGTCCCATTGTAAGAACGGAGTGTAACTAACCAATAGTTAAATAACATGAAATTGCTCTGCAGGTTAATGATGTTTGTGTTGAAATTTAGCTCCCTAATTTGGCATTTGAAGGAACGGAATATGTCCCACAATGTTTTTAAAAGAGAACTATATAAATAAAGAAATTCCTACATTTGGCCCTGCACAGAGGTTTTTTGTTTAAAATTGTTATACTGAGATGATTAGAAAAAAAGGCAAGTGTTTGTTTAATGTACGCCTTTTCGGCTCTATTAATCCTCCAAGTAATTGAGAAACAGATGGACAATCTTACAGTGACCAGAGCTATATATTTAGACATGAAAATTATGACCGGCTCTGAATTAATAAAAATTAAAGAATACCCCTCGAAGTTCAAGATGCCAGCCATATAAGATAGTTTGTTTACTTTCATATTTACAGCACGATTATGGATAATATAATTCAGTGTATATAGCGGATATCTAAATAATAAATACAATCAGTGATATTTGTCAATCAATTTAATGCCTTAGTACTTCATGATTCTAAATATCTTTGACGCCTTTTCATGTGTTTAAAGCAAAATGGTACAGATTTTAAAATGTAATTCTGGGTTCTTGCATGCATTCAGTGGAAGGATGGCAAATGACTCACTTAGCACTGTAGGTGGTTCGTGCCAATTACCATCTGTTGTGGGAATCTCTTCAAGTGATTAGAATCAATAAAAAGACTGAAATAAATATCCATCAAGCTGGGGGCATTGTTTTTGCATGAAACGGTTTAATATCGAGTATGGATTTGACTAGAAAAAAAAACTCATGTAGTATAGAAAATAAAGCCTTAAATGACTAACACAGCGAATATGTTTGCACGTATCTCAAATAGCTAAGGTTCGTTGGGAGCCATGTAAAATGACGAATGTTTATGTGAATTAACGTTTCAAATTTTCGATTTTCCCTCTCTCTAAACAACCCTTCCCTTTTCCAAGTCCAATTTAAGCGATTTATAAAATTAATCTTTAGCTTCGCACCCTTAAATATGGAGACTGGAAACGGTCAAACAAATATTATTCCGCAAAAGACGAATGTGTGTGACGCACACGGGCTGTTTTAAAATCATTTCAATTATTTGCGTCATCTTCTAAGTAGGATCGTTGGGGATTTGAAGGCATTTGTCCGTCAACGCGTCATTCCCTGATGGGAAATCTTCTGATTATTCATCGTGGTTGTTGCTTCAGTCCCAGCTGAAGGAGTAAAATATCTATCAAAATGGAATGGAATTCATTTTTGGCCTTGTCCATTACTGATATTCCAGCATTTTCCTCATTCCCAACGAGTTATAGGGTAAACCTGTTTCAACTTTATCCTCGACATTTCCCCTCTTGCACTCCCGTTTGTTAGCACTAGGGAAGGAGCCTGGATTATGTCAAATTATGTATATTCAA